>CM056204.1:19867037-20212037 GCA_029692085.1 Gymnothorax javanicus
TGGCATGATGGTAATGGTTTGGCTGTTTGTAGATTATTTTTCGTTCCAAAATTTTGGAAATTCAATGTGTAAGATGTAAGTAAGAACAGCAAACATACATCCATCATCTCTGTGACTGCCTCCTCACTTTGGTCGAGGGGAGCTGGAGCCTGTTCCAGCCAACTATTGGTGAATGGCAGAGCGACATCCTGGACAGTTTGCCAATCCATTGCAGGGCGCACACACCATTCACACAATTGGACAATTTAGCGTCTTCAGTTAGCTGGACATGCATGTTTTTGGACTGTGGGGGGAAACTTAAGTACCCTGAGGAAATCCAGTTGAACAAAGGGAGTACGTGCAAACTCCACTCAGAAAGGCTCCAGGCCAGACTCGAACCCATGACCTTGTTGCTGTGAGTGCTACCCACTGCACCACCATGCCACCCTGAAAACAGAAAAGAGTCATTTGCAAATCCTAGTATGAAAGTAAATTTTAAAAAATGAAAAAAAAAACGATACTAGTAGTGTTTTTTGAAAATAATAGCCGTTTCATATTGTGATCACCGCTATTTGTTCCAGTGAAGTTCGGAGTTGGGACACCAACTGTGCGTACAAACCTCTGTTATATCACTTCTCCCTCTAAGAGTTCTCATTAGTAGTTTTAGAACTGAGGATACTAACTGGAGATTTGAAAGTGGAATCTGTTCTCGTTGTTATCCAATATAGTATCTTATAGTATCTGACTTTGTCAACACTCTGGATGTGGGTTGGTGTTATCGTTTTGGAACAAGCAAGGGTATCCCTGAGATTGGAAATGACTGGATGGCATATACAGAGCCAGTCATAAGTTTTATACTCATACTACTCTGATTTTGGAGAAATGCAAGCAGTTCAACTTCTCTGTATAATCTGAAATGGCATGTGAAAAGAGGTAATATGTCAGAAGTCTTCCTTTTCAAGCCTACCAAAGAAAACGGCCAAGCTGCAACAAAAGTTTGGGTCAGATGTATACCTTTTTCAAATAACCGGCAACACAAATTCAAAAACACGCCACATTCCTGCAAAACTTTGCATCACAACACTTTAAAGTCGACACATGTTCACCACAACCAAACTCATGTAAATCGCAAGGCCTGTAACAAACCCAGAGACGAACCAACTGCGCATACGCACTCACGTCAGGGCGCATGCGCAGTGGGTTCGTCTCTGGATTTGTTACAGGCCGTGCGATTTATTGCTTCTGGTGAAAATGCATCGACTTCAAAGTGTTGTGGTGCAAAGTTTTGCTGGAATGTGGCGTGTTTTCGATTTTGTGTTGCTGGTTATTTGAAAAAGGTAGACATCTGACAAAATTTTGTGACAGCCCGGCCGTGTCCTTTGGTAGGCCTGCTTTTTATCCCAACAACTAACCTGTAATGTTTTGTGACTGCATCTTAAAAGGTTACGATGCTATCATTTTCACAAGACTTGGCCACAAACTGACTTGGCCACAGACTGACGCACCCACAAACATATAAACACCGATCAACCGATGAAGACAGTGCTGATGTGGCTGGTCACCAGCATCGCAACTGCGGACGGTAAACACATTCCCTCCATTTTCCAGCAACATAAAGTCAAACTGGTTTGGGACTTATCAGACGAAAAGGTCAGTGAGAAGCAAACTACAGGTGAAGCACATCTTTGAGGTATCTTTCAGCCGTCTAGGTGTGAGCTCATCAAAACCATAGGACTGGTCTTGTAGAAAACTATAAATGAATAAGTGAGTATGCTCAGCAGTTATTACTGCAAATGGCTGTTAGTGTGATGGATGTAAGATTTAGCTCTTTTTTTTTGCTAAATAAAAGGTGTCAATTTATTTTGACTGGTTCTGTATGTTGTTTCAAAATGCACATGTTGCCTTTTTGTATCAATGTAGGCTTCACAGATGTGCAGGTTCTTCATGCCTAGTGCACTTATACAGCCTTAAACCATGAGAGACTGTTGAACATGTTGCTGTTATGTGAGGATTGATCTTCTCCTCGTTTGCCCTAAGAGCAGGACGTCCATTACTTCCTGAAACGCTTTGAAGGATAGGTTCATCAGGCCACACTCTCCCAACAGTCCATTTCAGACGAGCTCGAGTCCAGAGATGTATGGATGTCTCTGGTTGGCATCGATATATGGCCTCTGCTTTCCATTATGGAGTCTCGACTCGCATTTATTGATGCCATGACAAATTGTGTTCACTGACACAGGTCCCCGTGAGTATTTACAAGCCCATGAGGTCATTCCCATGACAGAAGTGTGTCTGTCTTTAGTGTAGTATCACCTGAGGGCTTGCAGGTCATGCTCATCTGTGCTTTCTGCAGTACAGTACCAGATAAAAACAGGTGAAAATGGACTCTTATCTATGTTTTTGAAAAACTCCTCTAGTATTTGAATGATTACGGATTTCAACATGCTTTTTTTTTCTAAAAAATATTTTGTGAACATCTGTATATCCCAGATATATGTCACTTCCTTCAGACCGGCTGTTGTCTGTCAGCAAAGAGTCTCTAAAATTTGAGTTTGAATTTTTGATTTCATACATTTTTTTATTCATGAGTTGATGAAAATAAGTATTAGAAACTGGACTTTTATGTAAATGAATGTTTAGTCAGATAGGTGCAGTGTCTGGTTTCAGAAAAGCTTTAAACCATGTGTGCAGTTTTTGAGATGTTGAGGCATTTATAACACAGGTCTAAAGCAGATGGAATTTCACCCATTTGGCCATTGGGTGAAAGACCTAATATCAAATGCTGAGCTCTCATATTTTTATCATGATTTGATATCATCCTGTAATCCGCAGTAAGAGGCTGGAAAAAAAATTCACATTCCCGTGATATTATGCAACGTTACAACAGTAAGCATCTTGAAAGCAGTTAGCTGCTGAAGTAGTACAATCCCCAAATTAATTCAAGCATCATGCAACATCGCATCAGCATTTCAAGACCTCCAGAGAAAATCATGTTATGACAAGACGTTTGATTAAATTAGTTTGAGGGAGAATATTACCCCTGTTTTAATGTGAGAAAATGATTGTGCGAGGTGTACAATATCCTCCGATGTGGCTACTGCTGATGAGTTGAGAGAGAGTTCATTTCCTTCTCAGCTTCGGCGCCTGCTGTCGAAGGTAGACGGCAGGTAGAAACGGTTAGCAGGTCGTTCAGTTCCAAATATGGTATCAAATTGCTGAAGTGCTGATTTTTAAAAGAACAGTGATATTGGTTTATTTGTGCATGTGATTGCGTGTGTGTGTGGGTGGATGTGCATGTATATGCGCATGTATGTATGCGTGAGTTCCGCTAAACCTTCCATCGCCGTTAGCTTCCTGTGTTACAGAATTAATCTCATCCCCCTAGGTTATCGCAGAAAGCAAACAAATGCAATTTGTCGTAGGCTCCCTGCCCATTTCAAAGCAATAAAGCGATGAAGCTAAAAGGCAAGGAAGCACTTGTCCAAAGACCTTTTTCTGGTTCCTTTTTCTCCCCCAAGCCACAATACATAACACTGAAGTGAAATTTTGGCCTCTGGTTTATTAACAAGTAAAATGAATATAAGAGGAGCACTACTTCTGAACTGTACGCTTATTTGAATATTCCCTCCAGCACCGTGCTTCAGTTCTGTGAACCAACAGAGGTACAGGGCACTCGCTAAAGCAAAGCAGCCTGGGAAAATTCCCCCAGGTGCTCAGAACACAGAGGCACAAAATGGCGGGGGTCCTCCCTGGCAGCGCCCGTCGACATGCCTTAGCGGCTTTCAGTTTGGCGCTTGTGGGGCATGTTGTTTGTGCTTCAGACTGAAAGGAAGTGGATTTGCTTGAAGCCTCTTTAGCTCATTTGAAAGCCGTCCAGAGCTATCTGCTGTCAGTCACTGCTGCGTGCCTCGAAATGAAAACTCCGTCACATTATTTCTGACTAATTGGAGGCTAATTAGTGTCCCGGGTCGTTCTGTTGGGGGAAGGAAGCTATCACTTATATCCAACATGACTTGTTTTTAAGATCTGCACTAAGTGCTTTGTCTTCAAGCCAAAAAGTGTCCATGAATCTTCATCGCTAACTTCGGCATATGCTACGTACATTAGCACGAGTACTTGTGCTGTGATACTTTGCCCAGTTGCACTGAAACGGTGCCACCAGAGGTTTTATTTCAAATTTGAAGCTTTGATGTCGGAGGGAGGTGGGTTCGTCCGAGTCTGTATAGCGAGGTTATTGGTGTGGAAGCAGAGGTGTGAAGCTGTGGCTGTGGGAAGCTGTGAGCTGGCGGACAGGAGTATGCACTGTGGAGCGATGGATTAAGGAAGAGACTGGTTTCATCCATCCCCCTCGGCAGGATGATGAAAGGGGGCGGAAGGGTGAACGGAACGGCCTGCCCGTCCTGCAGGAAGGGCGCAGGGCAGCCCTGTCTTACCATCAATCTCCCAGTCCGTGACCTCAGCTCCCAGAACTCATTAGCACTGCAGAAAAGTCGGCTGCTTTCACTGCAGGGGAAAGTCAAAACCCATTTGACGTGTGATGCAGTCTCACACAGGGGGCACACGATTGCACCTCTTGCCTGCAAAGACGAGGATCCCGTCAAAAAATGCACCCTATACCTGAAGCGGTTTTACGGTGCAAAGGATATGAGGGGTGTTCAGAACCCCATGTTTAATTTACATGTCAATTTCTATTCATTTATAACGCAGACAAATGCTGTCTGATAATGTTTCAATTACGCCTGAGACAGTTAAGGACTGCCTACGTTAGACAAGAATGTTTGATCTCTCCCCAAGGTGAAACGTTAAAAAATACCAGTGAAATTTTTCCATCAGAATAAGTTCATTTACTGAGACAGTGGGAATTTAACGCTATGCTACAGTAAACCTGTGTTTACCTATGGTTCACAGGAACTTACTTAGTGGGCACATTATTAATATTATTTTTATTGAATTGGGTATATTGGGCATATTAGCCGGTGTTCCATAAAATGGTATTCAGGCACAACCATGGGAGGGTGTTAATGAGTTTGATGTCTCGCACCAACAGCGCTAAGTATAATTTAAGTAGCTCAGCTAACATTCTCCTCCAACTGAGCAAAACAAACCGGCAACACAGCATAATTTATTAATTAACAGAATCTACACTCGTAGCGCTCGGCGTATTATCATTGAGCGCCATAAAAATGATGAAGCGTTAGTGTAAAGCGGCCAGAGGATCGTTATCGCATCGATGAACCGTTTCACTTAATGGGCAAAATGTTGGTTCACTCCAGTCAGCTTGACCTCTCCAGGGCCAGTTAACTCCGCCGGTCGTGCCAAGGCTCGATCGGACCGCCGTTGGAAATTTCTCCGAGTGGCTCTCTCTCTCCGCAATTGCGACGGCGCGGGATGGTTCACCGCGTCGGTCACCCCTGGCTGAAAGTTACATTACATTTCATTGCATTAAGCAAAATTAAATTATGTGCCGGGCGGTCGGCGAGCCGCTCGCGCTAAGCGCTAAGACACTTAGCATCCCTGCAGAGCCTGATCTCCTTTTTTTTTTTTTTTTTAAAAGAGACAAGGCGTGGGCGGGGAGAAGCGCAGTCTCGAAACTCATCTGGCCTGAGTCAACGACTTTTTCAGTATGGAAATGATGGCGGCGCGATGCTTAGCACCCATCTGTGGTGACTGTGCGCACTCTAACCTCGCCTCAGACGTGACGAGGCCTTCTGACTCTTCTGCTGTTCGCTCATCATTAGGGCCGGGGAGGGAGCAACTCTGCGGCTCGGAGGCGATGGGAACAGGAGCCTCGCACAGCTTGTGCACATCTCTGATAATCTGTTCCACTTCTGTTCTCCCCTCCTGATATACTCCCATCCTTCTGCCCTGAGGGGTTAGTTTCCTTTCTGCACTGTTATAAACACTCAGAGCGCGCTCTCTGAAGGCTGTAATTCCGCTACAGAAATGCATAAAGAGTGGAGTGTTCGAGCTGAGGTTGATTATAATGTGCGCTAAATCCTTTTGCTGCGATCCTAAGGTCTCCGTTTCCCTCGACAGGAATTGCCGTAGACAAGAGAGGCTTTGTCTATTTTGTTGACGGCACGATGATCAAGAGGATTGACAAGAAAGGGGTTATCACAACTATGATTGGGTCAAACGGGCTGACGTCGACGCAGCCGCTGAGTTGTGACGCCCGTATGGACATCACCCAGGTGAGCGCATCTCACACACGCACACACACACACACGTGCGCACACGCAGTCACTCACACACACACACACACACACAAACACATACATTTCTGAAAGTTCTCACCCCTGAAACTCTTATTTTCGCTTTAATTTCAGCATAAGAAGGTTCATACTTTAAAAAAAAGCATTTTTGTGGTACCGTAGGACAATGTCACATACACATTCTTTACCTAATTGTCGCAGTGGTTTGCTGAAGCTACTTCACATTTACACTGAGTGAAATATTCAAACCCAGGATGCCATGTTTTTATGGCCATTGCATGACATCAAATGGAAAATATCTAGATCTTGCGAATCACTTTACACACATTTCCCTGTAATATTTGGGATCTTTGGAAACGCTGGGATCTGTGCTAGAATTTAAAATTGGCTTGAAATTCCACAGGTTTGAACACAACCTTGAATACAATCTTTGTACTATTTTCAAATAAATATAAAGTTAAAATAATTTGAAAATCATTGCATTCTGTTTTTATTTACATTTTACTCACCGTCCCTACTTTTTTGGAATTGGGGTTATAGATTGTGTTGTTTAACTGTTTTTAAATGTAGTAGATGGTGATTGGGCTTCTGAAATCAGTCCTCTATGATTTTATGTAAATTTTCCAGAATGTGCCAACTTTTTGAATATTGGGGTAAATTGATATAAATTAAAAGTGTTGCAGCTATTGTATCTCATTCATTTGTTCCTCCCTTGTTCCAGCCGTCAGTGTGAGTTTTGCGGTTTGTCTCCCTTAATTGATTTATTGTTTTGTCATTCCCCCCACTTCCTAATGTGAACATTTGTAGCCTGGCCCATGACAATGATTGCCCTGTCCATATTATTTTTTTGTGGTGTCTTATCTGGGCGGGATTGTCTTGCCCTTTGCCTGTCGTTACCTTCTGGAAGTCTAGTATTGAGCTAAGCTCTTCTTCCTCCACGTGTTCAGTAACTAAGAAAAGAAAAAAGTTAATCTCTCTTGTGAGCTATTCATTAAGAAAACCTTCCTGATCTCAGCAGTCTCCTGATCAGGGCCTGTGTGCCCAGTAAATCTTCATTCTGGAAGCAGTATGTCCACTGCAGTATTGGATTGACCACCTGGCTGCTGACCCCTGGACTGTCCTGACCATGGCTCTGAGTCGCCCATCTACTGCTGCATGCAAATCACCTGACCCCAGCTGCCCCCTCGCTTTGAGTTTTCCTGAGCTGTCTTCACTTCTGTTGCCTAAAGCTGATATTAAACACGCCCAGGAGGCCTCATCATCGATCAGCATATGGCCCCTCAGTCTGGATTCATAACAGCTTATACTTCACTTAAATGAACAAAAATGTGACCAAGGTGTACAAAAACTTGACTGGTAGTGTAGCTTCCTCCATCTACAGAATGAGTTTGAGAGGAGAACTCATGCTTTGGTTTCTGCACAATAAAAACAATTCCTGATGCCATTGCGGCCCTCTCTTGCTTTAATTAAAGAGTTCCACAGAACAGTCCTTATCATCTTTGTTCTGTCAAGTGAAGTCCGCAGATTTATTGAGGTTAAAACCCTAAGAGCTCGAAGGAATTTCTGCACATCGAAAGAAAAGCAGTTAGGTGTGGAAAGCTCCTGGGTTGTAAAATGCTGTCAGTTTTCTTGTTCATTTCTCCTCTGTTTTGACACATGGGCTATTTTAGCTTTGCCTGCACTCCACATCTGCTGAGCCAGTAGTTAAACTTGGATTACAACCAATACCCTTGTGGGGTCCCTGTAGGTTTTGGATTAGCAGTCACCTGGATAATCATACAATTAGTGTTAAATTGTAAATGTCTTAAGAGCCATTTGTATTCTTAACTTGTGAAGTGGAAGGACAGTTTTTTTTCCCTTCTTCTTCTTCTTATAGATTGGTACGCTTAAAACTCTGAAAAGGAAACAGAGAATGGAACTTCAGTTAATCGTTTTGCGCAAATTTTATTTGAAAAAATCTGGAAAATCCCTTCTCGAAGGAAACATGACTCAATTTGAAATCGTGAAAAGAACATCAAGAGATGGCATTGCCGATTCACCTTTGTCATTCTGTGCGTGCGGATTTCCATCTGTGTCATTGAAATTTCAGACATTCTGCTCAGAAAAAAAATGTGAAGTGGCCGCCCATGTTTTCATGTTTTTTTTGTTGTTTTTTTGTAAGACGATCCTGCACCAAAAATGGAAAGTAAGACAGAATGTTGAAATCCCCTGGGTTGTTTTCAACTGAAACTACATAGAGAGTCCAGACACATCCTGTGTAATGGATGTCCTTCATCTCAAACAAAAAAAAAAAAAGCTTTTCTCTGAACACTGGCCTGCTCTCAAATCTGTGAAGGTCTTCTGCTGTGGAAAATTGTTATGCCCATATTTTGATGAAAGCTTTGTGTTTTGCAGTCAAACTAGTCCCATTTGGCCTTTTTGTTTGAGTAATCCGCTAATATCGAGTTTGAATTACTCATAGCTTTCACTTTTAAGGAGGCCTTGGTAGGCTGTTACCATCAGAGATCCATCTGGCACTCGGCTTGAATATTTGAGGCCCCCCTGCTATCTGCGCATAAATTGCAGTCAGGTTCTCTCAGTGTTGATGCACCGTTATATTACAGTTTAAAAATAGCATCAGATGGTGCAACATCAGCCACAAAATGGCTGCTGGGCGTTGCTTTTATATGTAAAAAAAAAAAAAACTACTATTACTTCTACTACAAGTACTACTACCATACTACTACTACTACTACTACTACTACTACTACTACTAATACTACTAATAATAATAATAATATTAATAATAATGTGTATCCAGTGGACAAGAGGTAGGAACACACCTTGGACAATTATTATTATTATTATTATTATTATTATTATTATTTATTTGTAGTAGTAGTAGTTTGTTGGGGTGCTAGTTTTGTCCTCATTTGGTGAAATGCATTCCTGTTGGTTCATTCTCTAATTTGAAAGAATTCATAGTCTTTTACCCATCAGATATAAATACCATGAGCTTCCAGCAGCGCCGTCATATAGGAAGGAAAGGTGATGACAATTCTAAGGGCCCACAGTCCATTAGGGCCCACAAAACCCACAGCGCCCGCTATGACAAAATTATTGTGCATTGATTTACCTAATATTCATACTAATGCATCAGAGTTCAAACAAAACCATTAAGGCATGCCATATTGATGAAAAACATTTCAGTAACCCCCTTCTTAAAAAATGGTTCGGTCCATGCTTCGTGCTTGTCTTGGAAAATTGTTGGTGCGTTTTTGCTGGCGAGGTTGTGAACTAATACAGCAAACAGTCCAAAAAAAAAAAAAAAAAAAAGAAGCACACACACAAATCTTGACACTGGAAAAGAATAGAGAGAGGACAGTAGGAGCAGAGCAGGGGTCCAGAACATTACAGAATTCTTTTCAAAGAAAGATGAGAGTATTTAAGGAGCTTGCAATGTTAGCTGTTCAGGCTGGCTATTCTGCTGCTAACGTGTTAATGTAACATGCGGTCAGCTTTGTAAATAATCGCCTGACAAGAATGACATTACTCAGTTATTAACAATATCATCCGCAGAAAAGATCGGTTCGCCAGCCATTATAATAATTATTATATAATAATTATTATTTTATAATAATAATTATAATATGCCGTCAAAAAATCCGGTAGCAGAAGGACACGTTCCTCCATTCTTATTATGAGTGGTTACTGCATACTTAGCTCTCTGCAGCTGTAAGTGACTGTACAGGCTAGGTTTGGCTAGCGAACTACATGTAATCAGTGTGGCAACCTTAGGTGTAACTTAAATAATTGCTTGACAAGGCTGACATTACTTTTACCTTCTTACATATGTGTTTACTAAAACTAAACTGCTACTTAAACCTGTTGACATACACAAGTCTTGTTCACGCAGGGGGTAATTTCACAGAGCTTGCTCGCCTCATAACAATAGCAAAATGAAGCTGAGTGCTTAGAGCTATGGTACTGAGAAGCCCATTTAGATTCTGTTTATTCCAGGACTCGGTAGGTTAGTTGTTCATCAGTTGTTCCATAGAACATAACTTTAAATGTTTACAAAAGCAATATGAAATGGAACAATTAAACCTTTATGAACTGCTACTCCAGAATCAGCTGTGGTCACTTCATCTGAACCTGACCCAGCAGTAGACCCTCACCACCAGCAGTCTGAAGATGTTTTTGATGGTGAGTGAGTTAATGTGAATAAGACAACTAATAATTCATAATTTACATAATGATACTCTGACCCTTGGTTGAGTGGTTAATCGTAAAAAAAGGAAAAATTGGGTGTACAGTAGAACTCGCCTAAACCGTCGTCGTATAAAACGGAAACTCGCTCATACTGGACAACAGCTGAAGTCCTGGTTTTTCTGCAGTGTTTTTCCATTAAATAAACATCGGATATACCGGATTTTTTATTTTATTTTATGTTATTCTATTTTATTGCTTTTATTGTTTTTATTTGCTGTTTTACTTACTATCTATTGTAAAGCACTTTGGTTCACCTGTGGGCGGTTGTAAAGGGCTGTTTAAATAAATAAAGTTTAAGTTTAAGGATTTTGTATAACGGATTTTCGCTTACATCGGATAAAATGTCCAGTCCCGTCACAATGCATTTCCATTAAAAGACACTCGTGCATACCGGACAAGCTGGTTTGCTCCATGCACGTGCCCAGTTGCAACAGAGCAAAGAAATGAAGTTCGGCTTTCCTATTCGCGGAAACTGAAACTGGCGCGGTTTCCATCCCAGTTTCAGCAACACACAATATCATCCTTACTGTTCTAAACTCGCACCTCCTTTTTTGTTCAAATAACAAAGAGGCAATGCGTTAATTTAACTGTTAATTTCAGTCAGTTTATAACAGTGCACTGTATCAGGGCAAAGACGGACTAAATGAAGACAACAATGTGCTCTTCAGAATGAGGTTGTTCCGATATTAATACACAAAGCATGCATATAAATTCATACATGTATGTCACGGATATAATCTGTTATAAACATATTGCAGATATAATCTGTATTATGTATAACGGATTTTGTCTGTTTTATGCATATAGCGGATTTCACTTATAACGGACAAAATGAGCTGGTCCAATTGAATCCGTGATATGGGAGTTTTACTGTATTGCATTAGGCACTGCCAAGAACACTGAGAAACAGAAAAATAAAGAATAACATCATGATACATAGTCGTAAAAAAATTGCAGTGAAAAGTTGGGGTTGGGGGCCCTCCCTGATATTCTGTCAGGGGGCCCAGAATTCCTAGCAACTGCCCTGGCTTCCAGCGCACTTCCTCTGGGACGAGTAACGAAAACCTCGTCACTGAGAGGAGAGGGAGTGGTGCAGCAGCCGAGGTCAGCAGTGTACTGTAAGCCGGAGCTCCGCCATCCATCGCGTGGCCAGGATCGCGTGACTGCTCCCCACAGGAAAGCGCTGTTAGGAAGCGCTCGCGGAACAAGCTGGAAAGTGGTGAGGCGGGAGTCCATTTGAGGAGGACCCCCACCGATGCTCTCTGTGAGAGAACTGCGTTCAGATCCACATCGACGGGGGTCTCTCCACCTACACAGGAGCTAAGGAACATGAAAGACTCATGAAGTCCGTCGGCAAAACCCGTGGTGCTTTTCTGGTCATTGTCTATCTGTGGATTTTTTATTTTCTCAGATGCACACAATCTGTTCTCAAAGTACGGCCATTTCTGCTATTTTAGAGCTGTGGAGAATGTCTGTTTGTAATCTTCCAGTTGTATTAGCATTACGGTGTTTTTGATGCCAAGAAATACTCCAGTGAAAAATTTCAGCTCTGGTGCATCGTTTTTTTGAGTCTAAATATCAAAGGCTAAAATAAACAAAATAACTGCGGTTGTCCAGCGATATGTTTTTAGTTGAACTTTTCATATGAATAAGACCTCATGCTGCGGTCCGGCTGAAGTCTCTCATGTTTGATGAAATGACTGTATTCAAGAACCAATAAAAAAATGACCTCTATTTTCTCGAATTATGTTAGTCATTGCAGCTCCCCTTCTATGTATTTCCAAGCTGTCAACACACAGCATCGAAGCACTTAGTAAACCTAACCTGCAATAACTGGCATTGCAGACATGCAGGGGCTTTTTCCATGATTCCAGTAAGACTGAGGCTACATGAGTAATTTCTGGTTAACCACGCACTTTAGAAAAGAATTCATTCAGCCAATTGTGAATTTATCTAATGCATATCAAATCCTTGGCAACACTCTCAACTCCGGCCTAAAGGCAGTTTCCCTGAGTTCTGCTGTCCTGCCTTGTAATCTGTTTATTCTACTTTGTGTTGCAAATGAGAAGAGGATGGATTAGTGAAGATACCGTTGGGAAATGTTCCCCAGAAATCACGTATTTTTATTTGTTACCCTGGAAAATGAAACGATGCATCAACTTTTTAAAAAAAGTGAAGTAACACAAAATATTTGACATTGGCTCAGTGTTAATAATTTATTCAGTTTATTCTGCAATTTTTTATGCTCACCATAAACTTCAATCAGAAAGTTTAGTTAAACAAAGTAACAATTTTTTCCTATTGTCGGGAGAGAAAAAAAAAACACATTAAATGAACAACTGCTTTGTTTTGCTTTTTGGTTTCCTGTGTTGGGCTGGAAGAGGAAGTTTGTCCTATAGCAAAAAGTTGAGACCAGTGGCACCACAGGTACACTATAAGGTGTTAAATGAACAGTCAAAATTTTACCACTTACACCCTAATATCCTTCACAGTGGGCGCGTTAGCTTTCAGTGTGCGGTAAAGCCTTGTGTGTGTGAACACTGGAGCTCGTGTACCTCTTAGTCTCCTGCTGTTAGGGGATTTTAGCTCCAGCCTCTCGCAGTTAGAAACACGGATGCTGGGGCAAGAGTGAAACAGTTGTATTTGCCCAGTTGTATTTGAGGGTTGAACTCGTTTTCAGCTACCATGGCATTAGGTTAGTCCCACTCTGGATAGAAGCTCGGGGCAGTTACACGAAAGAAGGCATGAATTCCCTTCGGAGGGCCTTGACTCTCCCTAAGCGTTCACCCTGCGAGGATCTGGTGCTCGCATCGCAAGCTCCACGTCGTGCCTTGTCAAAACGGCAGTGCATTATTAGAGCTGCAGCTTGCTGTGGGGTGCGCCGGGGTCCTGACAGCGTAAGAAGACTGGGGGACGTCCCTCTCCGCAGTCAGCAGTCAGGAGCCAGCACTGCCTCTGGCAACGTCCGGGGCCAAATGCGAGCCGGGCTTTATTTATTGATTTATTTTGTTTAGCTAGCATGACCCCCTCAGCAACATTCGGTGCTGTTGTCGAGGGATTTCGTTGGTAGACAGAAAACCGAAAAATAAAAAAGCACCGCAGGATTTGTTCAGTTGCTTACGTGCAAGAATACATCTACAGCGATAAAAAGCATCTTGGCAAATATTGAATGCACTTCAGGAATTCAATAATTACGATTTTAAAACATCTGCTGTCAGTCTGTAGCTCATTGTATGTCATATCTTCCATCTTAGTTAAAATCTGCGGCAGCACTTGAGGCTTTCTTTAACATAGTGTGGCAGGTGTCAGGAAGTGTTGTGAAATATTTTGCGGTAGTATTGACCAAAGTTTCCGCCACAGACTTCAAGCAAGAGCAGAATTTCCAACTTTATTTTTCAAAATGCAATATAAATGAGGGGACGAAAGGAGCCCGAATCTGGGAAATTGGCTTTCAGAACAACGCGGCCGAAGTGAAATGAGATTCACGTACACCGTCTCGCGAGCGACCTGCGCTTCGTGTGCTTTAATATCACGTGCCATCTCTGCCTCGGCACTGACTGATCGGAGCCGACTGGTAGCAGATTCCGTGCACTTTGATAATAAAAGATTGATAACTGACCCATTGGATGAGAGTGTTGAAAAAACGAGAGGCTTTAGAATAGCGTATGAATAATGCATGGCTGCAGCACAATGGTCTTTTTCATATTTTTGTTTCAGTCTTTGCCACGGGCAGTGTACTGCACAGTGCTGCATGCTGGAGAATCAGGGCGCCTTTACAGGTGAAAAACTCCCTAAAGTGAGTGTGTGGAGCTTAAAAACAAACACTCTCCTCCTGCCTGGGGTGAAGCACATTTATAGGGGAGTGAAGCATATTCAGTCAATCTCAAGCTTTTTTGAATTGAGTTGAGTCTTCTACAATTTGCATCCATCTGTATTCCGGTGACGCTAATTTTAAAACTACAGTCAACAGTAGTAAACTGGGGGTGCCAATAATAACACAATTTTTTTTTTTTTTTTTTTTTTTAATAAAAACTGAGGTTGCTTAATAAATCACATCGAACCTTGAGTATAAATATTTATAATGAGAATGATGTGCTGTAGTTTACCCATGTGTTTGAACATTACTTATCCATTATTGTTAACTGTATTGTTCATTATGTGCAGCTTTTGCTCTAAATTTTTATGAAAACCGCCAATAATTCTGGACCTGGCTGTATGTAGGGTGTTATATATGGTGTTATATATTACCTAACACATCCACCCATATAATGTGGGATTGTGGTGTAGCAATACAGGGCAATACAAGGTCGAAGGCGCGGTGAAAAAAACTACAGAATGCACCTCACGTCACTCTCTGACCCCTGACCTTTGATCTTGTTCAATTTTACTGGACCCACAAGGAAATGATTACTGTCAGCCTTCTTGAATCTACACATCACTTAAATAGAGCCTGTTTGGCAATGTGACATAAGCAAAAAGCAGCACAAGATGCCGTGATCTAAAAAAATTCAAGAACAGATGAAAAAGATTGTTGCTGATATCTATCAGTCTGGGAAGGGTTATAAAACCATTTCTGAGGCTCTGGGATATCAAAATTCCTCCAAGAGTGCATTACCGACTCATGCTGGAGGTCACAAAAGAACCCAGGCTAACAAATAAAGGACTGCAAGCCTCTCTCACTCCTACGTTTGCCACCAGGTGGCGCTATATATTGAAAAAATCAGTTTTTTAACCATATCTCTGGAACAATTACTTACACAGACCTCAAATTAGCCTCATTGTCTAGTTAAGGGGAATCTAATAAAGGGGGCTTCAAGGATTGGGGAATTTCGGGGACATACCCCTTGCTGTTGGCCGCAGACAGCGTAGGCCTAGTTTGTATTATTCAGCCACTTGATCAAAATTAATCCGTACAATAAATTTGATAAAAGACTTGATTTCAATTACTCGGCTTCTACAACACCGTAAATAACACAAAGGCTTCTCTCACATTTGCCAAAAAACATCTTGATGACCCTCAAGACTTTTTGGATAATATTCTGTTGACTGATGAGTCAAAAGTAGAACTTTTTGGAAGACATGGGTTTAATAATATCTGGTGTAAAGCTAACACAGCATTCCACAATGAGAGCATCATACCTCCAGTCAAACACAATGGTGGATGTGTGATGGTAAGGGGCTGCACTGCTGCTTCAGGTCCTTGGCAACCTGCCATAATTGATAGAACCATGAATTCTGCTCTCAACCAGAAAGTCCATAAAGTAAAGGTCCGGTCATCAGTTTGTCACTTAAAGCACTGGCACAGCTGGTTTTTGTAGCAGGACAATGATCCGAACCACTGATGCAAGTCCACCTCTGAATGGCCCAAAAGAAACAAAATGAAGATTTTGGAGTGGCCTTGTCAAGTCCTGACTTCAATCCAGTTGAGATGCTATGGTATATCAGGCAGTTCATGCTCAAAAAAATCCTCCACAGTGATGTTAAAGACTCATTGCCAGTTCTCTCAAACGTTTGATTGTAGCTGTTGCCACCAGCACCGGCACAACCTGTTATCAGATTTTGGGGGGTAATTATGTTTTCACATAGGTGCTGTATCCATTGAATTATTCCTTACTTTCAATAAATTAAATGATCTGGTAAAAGTGCATTTTGTGTTTACTCACGTGTTCTTTGTTGTATATTACAATTAGTCGGACGATCTGAAACATTTAAATATGACAAATGAAAGAAATCGAGATGGGGAGCATGCTTTTTCACTGCACTGTTACGTACTTGGAATACAATTCTGACTCTGTCACTGTACTGTGCTGACTCTAGCTCCAAATTTTACAAAATGGCGGCATCTAAGAACTGACCCTCCTCATGCCAAAATGCTTTTCTCCGAGCCTGCAGAAAGTCAATGGCTGACGCCACAGTAATTGAGTCCATAGTTTTTATACAGTCTATGGCTCAAACGTTTTTTCCCGCTCTCCTTCAGGTACGCCTGGAGTGGCCCACCGATCTGGCCATCAGTCCACTGGACAACTCCCTCTACATCTTAGACAACAACATCGTCATCCAGGTGTCGGAGAAGGAGCAGGTGCGCATAGTTGCCGGCCGGCCCATCCACTGCCAGGTGCCGGGGATCGATCATTACCTGGTGAGCAAGGCGGCCGTACACTCCACACTGGAGGCAGCCAAGGCCATCGTCGTGTCCCACCGAGGAACGCTGTACATCGCCGAGACAGACGAGCGGAAGATAAACCGCGTCCAGCAGGTCACCACCAACGGGGAGATCTCCGTCATCGCTGGCGCCCCCTCAGAGTGCGACTGCAAGATCGACCCCAACTGCGACTGCTTCTTCGGTAGGCCGCGAGTGGGCGGGTCTCCCCGTTTCATCATCTGACGACCGTAATGGGGCTGTCATCCGACTGGGGCTTATCAGTTTTTGTTTGATTTGTCCAGACAGAGAGGGGGTGGAGTCAGTTCTTGGGGTCCGTGAGGAAGATAGTGGTAGGTGGAGTCTAGCAAGGAGGACAGAGGGGTGTGGTTTAGAGGAGGGGATTAGGGGTGGAATGTGGGAGTGTTGGGTGGAGTTTGAAGGGGGGCTTTGTGGGGGATTCTGCGTGTGGAGGGATTGTGGATGGAGTCTTAAAGAGGAATGGTTGAGTTTAGTTACAGGGGAGTGCAGGAGCAGTCTGAATGGGGAGAAAAGTGGGGGGTGGAGTCTAGAAGGGGGGAGGAGCATTAGGTGGAGTCTGGAAGAAAGGAGTGCAATCTTGGGTGGTGTCAGTGCTTGGACCTTTATTAATGTTTGCTCAAACTAATTCCCTATTGCACTGGTCCAGCGCATTAATTAATCCACCGGGAAATTAATTTTGCCATATCCATTTCTTAATTAAATAAATATGCTGGGGAGTTTCTGTGACTTTTAACCCGCTTTTGAGAGCCCCTGTTGGGCTGGGGATTTGAGTTCCCACTGCAGCCGTTTCTGTTCTGTGGCTCCATCTCTCCTCGCGCCCCTGCGGATAAATCTTACATTTGTAATCTCAGTGTTCTTCCTTGTGTAAAGAGACTCCATCTGTCCATCAGAAGCAGAACAGTTCAGTCTTTACTCCAAAATTTCTGAGTGTTTTTATGAATGCCTGTGTTTGTATCCATGAATCCATAAGGTTGTGTGCATGGACAGTATCAATATGGAACTGACCGGAAGCAGATTTGTACTTGCATCCGCATTGATGTGGTCCAAATCATAAGTCATCTTTATTTCAGGTTGTGCATCAGTTGTATGCTTCGCTCTGTAAAGTGCTTTGATCAGATTTGGAATTAGAGAACCGTGCAACGGACGAGAAGTTTTGTAACACGCTTACTGTTCCGATGGTTTGTCCATGATCTCTTGGCAAGATAATCAAGTCGATATGGCACACTAAACGCGCAAAACATCACCATCCTTCGCACCTTGCCTCCCCTGCTTATGAGAAGCTCCAGGCCGTGGTAAGGGAGAATGAGTGCGGCGTGAGGATGAATGAAAATCAGCGAAGAAATATGAAATTGGGCAAGTGCTTTGGGGACACACAGGCGCACAAATCATATGCCCCTCTTGTGCTGTCACATTTTCTGACAGCGCAAGCGGACTCGTCATTTGCTGCGTCTCTTTCAAGATGCCTTTTTTCATCATGTATTCCTTTGATATTCGCGCGTCACCTTTTTCCTCAATTGAAAAGAGGGGAGAAAAAGGTTGCATGTAGCAAGAACCAATGAGGTGTAACGGTTCATATCTCCCTCTGCTGCTAATTTGCATATTTCCCATCATTCAGTGGCGGTAAAAAAAAAATGATTGCTCATTTCAGCGGCTGTTCTGTACGTCAGAGAGAATTTTAGGGAATATGCAAGACCGCCCAAGACCCTCTATTCCACCCATGACTGGCCCGTGCTCGTCATGCTGTCTGCATTATTAGAGTTATCATCCTCCCAGACATGTCTTCTTCTCTGCCTGCCGCGAAGAGCCGGCGTCTTCCATCAGATCCTCGCCATTAAATACTTTAAAGCAGCCAAGAAGAGCTTTTGTGTCTGAGGGCGGTGGTGCGCCTTGCGCGCGAACGCCAGATCCATTTTCAAAACGCAACGATGGAAATGAGCAGCAGGAGCGTTGCTGCGGTTGGCATTTTCGAGAAAAATCGCTGTCAGAGTTCAGCACGGCGGGTGTGCTAACCGACTGTATCAGATTAAAACAGATGCACTATGCCGCATTTATGGCCTTTGCGTGTATTGATTCTGTTTCTCGTGTTGAGCAGTTGGTTTAGAAGGTTCTGGTGTTTATTTCGCATCGATTTCTGCGCAGGCGACGGCGGCTACGCCAGAGACGCTAAGCTGAAGGCCCCCTCTTCCCTGGCGGCGTCTCCGGACGGCACGCTCTACATCGCCGACCTGGGCAACGTCCGCATTCGCGCCGTGAGCCCGAACCGCCCGCACCTGAGCGCCGCCCGCATGTACGAGGTGGCGTCGGCGTCGGACCAGGAGCTCTACCTCTTCAGCCCCAACGGCACTCACCTCCACACCAAGAACCTCATCACGGGTGACTACATCTACAACCTCACCTACTCCGCCGACGGGCACGTCATTGGCGTCACCGGGAGCGACAGCGACTCGGTCCAGATCCACCGCGACGCTAACGGCGTCCCCCTGTGGCTGGCCTCTCCCGGAGGGCAGGTCTATTGGCTGACCATCAGCAACAACGGCGCCCTCAAGAGAGTGTCGGACCAGGGCCACGACCTGGCGCAAGTCACCTACCATGGAAACACCGGTCTCCTAGCAACCAGCTCCAACGAGAACGGCTGGGTCACAGTCTATGAGTAAGGCATTATGATCTTCCGTGGACCTGTCTGTGACATTCGATTATAAAATGTTCCTCTGCCTCAACTCTCCTGTGGCGTTTGGGTGAAATGGCCCATTTTACTGATAAATATGTATTTCCTCGGAACATTCTTGGCCACCAAAGCCTTTTAAAAAAAACTAGGCCTTATGGTATGACGTAATTATGTTTTTGTGAACATCTTGCGTAAGATTTCAGCGACAAAACCGTATGCAACTACAGTTTCTGTGCAATTCAAAGACATGGTTAGTTTATGTGTACAAGTGGTGACTGACAGTATGCTGGCTCCGCCCACAGTGTGGTGAAGCTGCCTTCCCCTGGTGCATATGTAGTTATGGAGTATGAAATTTGCCTGAAGAGGCCTTTGGGAAGTCAAGCTTCATTTCATTGTTAAAATCTGAGATCTGTAGCATAGTTTGCCAGAAAAGGGATATTTCTAAAGTCTTAAGTCATTGGGGAAATTAGCCTCGTTTTCACAAACTGCACTAACTCAATATTAAAGCTGTAATTTTTCTCTGATTAGCTGGAGGAAAGCCTTTTCCTGCATAGAGGCACGAAGTCCGGGCCGAAATTTCCTCTTACTTTAGCTCTCAAAATGATAATTGGGGGGTCTTTTATCAGAATGTGTTGAGAATTGCCATTTTCTCCGGGGAGATGTTTACCATTCATGTCAGTTTTTGATCATTTTAAAAGGACTGAATTCTTCAGAGAGGAATGCATTAAATTTTTTTTTTGTGGAGTATTACTGCCACCTTGTGGTATGTTTATGAAAGTGTGCTGATGCGTTCTTAAAATAGCCAAGGCATCAAGAGAATGCTTAGAGACCGTTCAATGAGCAAGTACAGTCCTCAGGGGTCCCTTTCAGTCCATCCAGTCAAGAAAATTACCTGTTAGAAGCTGTGGTGAAATGCTGAGCTCTCCCTGTCTTAGTGTAATGAAGTGCTTTTTCTAACAGTCTCTGGCAAGTATACTGGCTTATATATCACATAGTACAGTCAGTTTAATTTTTACAGAATGCTTCTTTAATGAATGAAGTTAATGACTCTTACATTTGAAGTTTTTAATGTTGATGTTTATTATGGAACAGATGAACAGCATGATAGCTTAAAGGTAAGTGGCATTTTCCTAAGAAAAAAGAGAGACAGTTTTAAGCTTTAAAAAGGACCAGCCGCTGCACAGAGACATGAGATTCCTTTCACAGTGGCTGTCTCCTCACAGGTATAACTCTGAAGGCCATCTCATCAATGTCACTTTTCCGACGGGGGAAGTCAGCAGTTACCACGGTAACATGGAGAAGTCTGTCAAGGTGGAAGCTGAGACTTCGAATCGAGAGAACTTTATCACTGCGACCAACTTCTCAGCCACAAACGCAATCTACACGCTTCGTCAAGGTCTGTGCCTGTAAAACTGAATCTGACACATCGTCTTTGCACGTGCTGTTTAGCACTGAGCCGCCTAACATCTTTTACAAGAATTCGAAAAACAACGTGTTCATCATGTTAGTTTTACTTTCTATTTGCCATCATCACAGAGTTTGGTTAGCTGCAAAGTAGGTCAAAAAAAGTACAACAAAATTGAAAATCAGTATAAGTATACTGTATACCCCGTGTTTACAGTGCAATTGCTTACAGATTCAGAGAATGGTTGCGTCCAAGAACCTACGTTACTTATGTGCTTAACACCTTTGGTTTGATACTTACTACTTAGCCTTTGATTTAGTAGATACAGTCTTGATACATCTGCACTGCATGGATGAAATCGGGAATATATTACAGCCTCCATCCAGCCGCGGCGCCAAGTCATATCTGAACAGGGGGCATGTGATTGATGTTGGAGGGCCCACAAAATAATCACGACAAATTCTCATATAAAACACGAGAGCAGCAACTGCGTACTCATACAATTAACTAAGCGTGGCAGTAAACCTCATCAGAATATGACCATTCTTATGTTTTAAAGATGCTCACCGCCTGCAATCACGCACATGTCAACACAACAGCATGACCAGTAGCATCATGAAAAGTGCAAAATAATCACAAATAAACAACAGCTAAACAGCATGACCTTCATATAGCTAGCATTGCAAAAATAACGCAGAAAATATTCAAGCCAGGGTCTGTTGTTAAACCACATACTGGCAAAAACGCGCTTCTTTCCCGAGAAAAATCGCACTGGATGTTTATCCAGTTTTACCCAGTTAGGAGGTCGCTGGTCCAAGGCAAGTGATGGCAGCAGCAGTACCCGCTGTTAATGAGCTGGAAAGCGTCTGATGGAAGAGCAAGGAGGAGGAGGTTGGTGGTACGTGTGGCGGTAGTGGTGTTGATTAAGGCGATGGCAAGTTGGCGAGATGAGGAGTGAGGCCTCACTTACCCCTTTTCCACCGAGCTGGTACCAGTCCTAGTTCAGAGCCAGAGCCTGACTTAGCCTATTGCTGCACAAGGTTTCAGTATTTTTAACATGCATGGACAACAACGCAAGATACGATGCACATTTAATGTTTGTGCCTTAATTTGCCACTTTTCAAATATCTGATATTAACCCAGTACAAGATCATAGCAATCTAGTAGGTTATATTCCTTCCCCCCTCAAAAAACAATAAAACCTCAGTGACAATAATAGTATTACTGAGCGTAGAAACACAAGCATTTTTTCAGTTTAAAATTTTTATTCACGGTTTCCCGCAGTCCATACTGTATTTCTGTATTTCCAGATGTACTGACGTTATACGGTGACGTAATCGCGTGGCTCTGATTTGGCTCCTGGGCAATGGAAAAGCAAACAGGTTCTTGGGAGGTGCGTGGGTTGAACCAATCAAACATTAGCTCTAGCACCAGCATTGCTCTAGCACCTGGTTCTTTTTGGTGGAAAAGGAGTTGGTGAGAGCTGTTGGTGGTTGTGCTGATGGCTTCAGCATTGCCGGTGGGCATGCTTAACTAGCTTATCGCATAACTGTTGCACTTTTCCCTTGGCCCAGCTCATGACATATGTTTGATATTATCCTAAGTACATATCAGTATTGACAAAATTTCATTGGCTGAGAGCGTGGGAAAAAAATCGCTCTTTGTTACGCCACACTGTTAATATTTCGTCGAACTGAATACCAAAGAATACCAAGGGTAGCACTGGTTAATTTGATATGGCTCAGCGCTGTCGCATGCATGCCAAGTGGCACTCACATAACTAAGTTCACGTTACTTAGCTAGCTTGCTGTCGTGCATGTAGTACTTTTTCATAATCATTATGTAACATTAGTTTATTTACTTGCGAGCTAACATTAGCTTGCTGCTCAGTTGACTGAATGTACAAGCCGTTGCTAGTTCGAACGCTAATGTCTGTGACCCTGCCTGAGATAGCAGAGCGATAGCGCTAGCTCAATGCTAATATACCATGGGCGCTAACAGAAATTATATTTATTTTCTAATACATTACAGAATTCAGCTATGTAATAAACAGAATCTTATACTCTTGGTCATGACATAAGAAAGTTATGAAACTCGATTATTGGTATTTTCTTTTATCACAGACATGTATATGAATTTATGTTATTTTTCCTACCTTGACATGTTTCAACAGCAAGCTTCCGTCTTCATCAGAAGGTCACACAGGTGGGATTGTGTGACATGTTCTTATCGGCTGATGTTACGGAGGTGTGATTCCCCTGTCAGTTTTTGACAGATGGGTCATACCTCCCGCTGTCACACCTCCGTAACATCAGCCGATAAGAACACGTCACACAATCCCACCTGTGTGACCTGATGAAGACGGAAACTTGCCGTCGAAACATGTCAAGGTTTACTGGTTTTCTGGTTTTTTGAGCCAGTAAAAATATGCATTGGATGAATTTTTGAAATGTTTTCCTGTCCATGGCACAGACTTCTTCATGACTGTCTTATTCTTGCAAGTTTCATGATGATTCGTCACCGTTAAGCCTATCAGATTGCTGCTGAGAGCTGATTGGCTGCTGAAGGTTATGTCCTTAAGACATATTTTCTTCATTTCCAGGCTTGTCAGGGGGGTTCCCACAAATGCGGTATGCAGAAAGTTAACCAGATTAATTGAACTGTTAAAAAGATAACAGCTTGGGTATAAAGACATTTTTGGCTGCTTAACCCTTTATCTCCTTGGAGTGCTATATGGCACTCTCCCTTATTGCCTTCGTATTCTTAGGAGTGCCATAGGGCACTCTCTCACTTGCCATGTTATGACCCCTCAAAACATTTGTTTTATGTGTCAGTTGATCGCTATCTTCTTGTAACCAATCAAAACAAGCCTTTTAGATGACATTTGCATAATCCCGTGGCATAGCTGCATTTAAATTTCAAGATTTCTGCCCACGATTTTTTGCAACCAAAATGGTGAAAGAAACATTTCATAGCAATTCAGACGCAGCGGACTTTGAAGGATTTTTTGCCAGATAATGTACAGTCGAGAAGAGAAGAGGAGATGACTCTGAAAGCCACATCAGTGTTTTTTCTGTTGATACAGATGAGTTATCCGACTCATCTTGAAGTAAAAGTGAGTCTGAAGGCAGTTGGGGTAATGACTTGAGTCAAAACAGAGTTCTACAATTTTTTTTGTAACATAATGTTATTTGTGGTTCAGAGCTTTTTGTGAGGGTATGATAAAAAGCAGCTAATTGGCTGAAACTACCACGGGATGGAGGGGCCTGGTATGTATTTAACTCTGAGGAGGTAAAAGGTTAAAGTGCCTTCTTTTGTTTGTAAGACACCAAAATTCGCAATTATCAATAGCATCTTATACTTTGTTAGTGTATACAAATTTGGCAAGTCTGTATAAAGAGTTCGAAAGTTTCTGCAATTTTATGCAAATTGACTACGCCCACGCTGTTTTGTGGTCATAAATGATTTTATTCGGTTCAGTGCCCCCACTCTCTTTCTAGCCTTATTTTCTAAAGATGCGCAAAAAAAATCCTTGGACAGGTTCGCAAAAGTAGGTTTTGCAAAAAATTTGAAATGGTGGAAAATGAAAAGGTGTGCCAATATAGCGTGTCGGGCAAAGTTGTTTGTCAGAGGGAGCCTGAACTAATGATGCACACGAGGTCTTTGCACCAACAGCCAACAGCACATTACTTGAAATATGCCAATTTCTTCGGCTGTTAACTTCAAATGTTGCATGGTACTGCTAATGAAGATGTAAATACATGTATATATCCACTAAGTTTCATGTTGATTTGTCATTGCTAAGCCTGTCCCAGACTAAATTTTATTTTAAATGTAGACTCCCCATAAGAAACTCAACCTAGTCCAGGACTAAAATTCATCTGTCTGTGAAACTGGCCATTTGTGTTTTGTGTCTAACATTTGCTCCTAGCTGATTGGCTGCCAGTGGCCAGGTTTTTGAGATATCTTTTGTTCATTGGAAGGACTATTAGAGACTCACACAGAGAGAAAGTGTACAAAATTAGAACCTTGTACATCAAATGACAGTGAGGCATTTAGCAGTATACCTATTACTGGTATAGGCATTTTTAAATTTTTACTTCTTATTGCGCCAACTTGGGGTAAAATTGAGCCAAATCTTGCTTGCTGAGACACAATCAAGGTCTACACATGCACCAAATTTTAATAAACATCAATACAGTTGTTGTTCAAAAAAAAAAAAATAAAACTGGTCACACCGACAGAAGCATATGGTCTTGTGGTGGCCATTTTGTAAAAAAAAAAAAACTTTTTTTTTTTTCCATAAAAAGTTCAGTGTCCCTACATTCTAACTAGCCTGATCTAGCGCTAATAATCTAAGGACTAGTTTGCTAAAGTAGGTTTTGCAAAAAAAAAAAAAAAAAAAAGTAAAATTGCTAAAATTTTATGAAAAAGTGCCAATTAAATTACAAATATAGATTTTGTACTTCTTGATCTAAGGCATCATCTAAAAAAATAGTTTCTGGGCCACATGGTTTTGGATTGCATTACTGTACTTTAACACAGCCACTAGAATAATATGCAGAATCACAATAACCTGAGTACTGGGGAAGATTTGCAACAAAACTGGCAAGTTTCATAGCTGTACAACACGCAGTTTTGCTGCCCATTCACTTTATTATTATTATTATTGTTATTCTTATTGAGGCTGAAGTAGGTTGGCCCAGGGGTCTCCTGACTCGGCAGAGCGGTATTGACAGGCTAGAAGGACTGTGGCCCCAGGAGCAAAAACTCGGGTTTGGTAGGAGTTCGGAGAGGCTATGGAGAAGGACTTTCGGGTGGCCTCAAAGAAGTTCTGACAAACTGTCAGACGACTCTGGAAGGGGAGGCAGGGCTTTGCCCAGGCTGTTTTCAGCAGGGACGGTAAACTGCTGACCTCGACTGGGGATATTGTTTGGCAGTGGAAGGAGCATTTTGAGGAACTCCTGAATCTGACAGACAGACCCCCCCCCTCGCCCTGGAGGAGGCAGAGATGGAGGACTCAGGTGAGTCTTGGCCCATTTCCCTGGTGGAGGCCACTGACATGGTCAAAAAGCTCTGCAGTGGCAAATCCCCGGGGATGAACGAGATTCGCTCTGAGATGCTTAAGGCTCCGGATGTTGTTTGGCTGTCATGGCTGCCTGTTTAACATCGCGTGGATGTCGGGTACAGTGCCCTTGGACTGGCAGACTGGGGTGGTGGTTCCCATTTTTAAAAAGAAAGGGGACTAAAGGGTGTGCTGCAATTATGGGGAGATCACACTGCTCGGCCTCCCAGGGAATGTCTGTGCCAGGGTGCTGGAAAGGAGACTCCGCCCAACTGTTTAACTCTGACTCAGGAGGAACAATGTGGGTTCCATTCTGGCCATGGAACAGTGGACCAACTCTATACCCTTGTACAGATATTGGAGGGGTCATGGGAGTTCGCCCATCCAGTCTACATCTGGTTTGTGTGGAGAGGGCTTATGGCCGTGTCCCACGAGGTATCCTGTGGGGGGTGCTGCGGATGTATAGGGCTCCAGGGCTCTTAATTCGAGCCATTCGATCCCTGTACAGCCAACGCTGGAGTTGCGTCTACATTCTCGGCAATAAGTCGGACTAGTTTCCAGTTGGCGTTGGACGCCGCTGTGGGTGTGCTTTTTCGCCTATTTTGATCATGATTTTCATGCACAAGGCGTCAAGGTACAGCCAAGGTTTGGAGGGAGTCCAGTTTGGAGGCCTCAGGATTACATCTCTGCTGTGTGCAGATGATGAGGTCCTGTTCGCTTCATCAGGCTGTGACCTCCAGCGCGCACTGGAGCTGTTCATGGCTGAGTATGAAGCGGTCAGAACGAGAATCAGCACTCCAAATCCAAGGTCGTGCCTCTTTGTGGGAAAAAGGTGGATTATCCCCCCCTAGTGGGGGGTGAGTAATTACCCCAAGTCAAGGAGTTTAAGTGTCTCCGGGTCTTCTTCATTAGTGAGGGTAGGATGGAGCGGGAGATTGACAAGCGGATCGGTGCAGCATCTGCAGCGGGCGGGCATTGTAAAGCGGGTGTTGTTCTGGTCTGTCGTGGTAAAGAAGGAGCTGAGCTTAAATGCAAAGCTCTCATTTTACTGGTCGGTCTGTGTTCCAACCCTCACCTATGGTCACAAGCTCTGGGTAGTGACCGAAAGAATAAGATCGCGAATACAAGCGGCCAGAATAAGCTTTCTCCAGAGGGTGGCTGGACTGACCCATAGGGATAGGGTGAGGAGATCGGACATCCGGGAGAGGCTCAGAGTAGAACCGCTGCTCCTCTGCGTCGAGAGGAGTCAGTTGAGGTGGTTTGGGCACCCGGTACAGTTGCCTCCTGGATGCCTCCCTTTAGAGGTTTTCCAGACATGTCCATCTGGGAGGGGCCCCGAGGCAGACCCAGGACACGCTGGAGGGATTATATCTCCTGGCTGGCCTGGGAACGGCTTGGGATCCCCCAGGAAGAGCTGATGGAGGTGGTTAGGGAGGGGGACATCCCGGTCGCTCTGCTAAGTCTGCTACCCCTGTGACCTGGCTGCGGGTAAACAGAAGAAAATGGATGGAATAATAATAATAATAATAATCAATATATCTGGAAGCAACGATGACGGTCTCCAAGCTAGCCATCAAAAGCTATTGCCTGCATTCATTAACTATCCAATGACAATCAATTTTGCTCATGAAATTAAGATGTGATGGCAATTTGTTGTCATGCATAAAACTGCTACGGTGCCAAAACATCAAAAAAGTGATCAGCACATTTATAAATTTGTCATATGGTCTTTGAAAGATGGGAAACATTTGCGTGATACCCTGTTAAGCATTTTCTGGCATTTTCAGATTTCAATGCGCCCCACTAAACCATGTGGCAGAAATGATGATGTCAGGAAATCGTAGTGAACACTCAAATTCCAGGTTCACTATGAATAAGAATAGTAAAAAGTAATGAGCCCTTGATGTATGTAATAAATGGACTATACATGCAAAGAAGTAAAAAATTGCTTATTATATTGTGAAGTAACTTCATTTCCAGTATTGATAGCATCAGTATCATCAACAGTTCCAGAATTATGGCAATTGACATTTACGCTGAAATTGGGACAATTTTGCCATGTTCAATTCAATATGGTCGCCAAAGCAAGTATCTGAGAAAATCCGCTTTAGGTACCGTTTAATCTACCTACCGTGTTGATCAAGTGTGCAAAATATCAAGCATATTGCTTAACCCTTTCGCAGGCAAATTTTGGCCCAGATGCATACCCCCACGGACGGATTAATTTTGGGTTTTTACCAAAATATGATTGTTATTCAAAATAACAATAAAATAACACCAAATCTCATAATAAGTTTCCCATAACTGATGTTTTTATGTTTTAATCCTCTCCAGAATCGCTAAAATCGTTTGGATCCAAGTCACTCCCGCTCTCTGGATATTCAAACTCATCGTCAGAGTCATTCAATAAAGCAAAAACTTCATCCACGTTGTATTTACGTTTAGAAACAAACGAATGCCGCTATTTGTACTAATATGCCATGTTCACATGTCCCACAATTTGACCGGAAGTAGTCTCGTATTTAGCGTTTTAGGAAATCCCATGCCTCGTTCACGGCTAAAAATACAGTGCTGGGTGACCTGACAGCCAATTAATGAGTGTAACTATCAAGGGAATTCCACAAATTTAAAGAAGACTTTATAAAACATGGTTAAAACGACAAAAATGTCGCTTGCCTGCGAAAGGGTTAAGTAGTTTTGGAGAAGACGTTTCTCAAAGGCTCCAACTGTCAAAACGGCATTTTTTCCATATTGTCAACTTTGACCTGTGTTACCATGTAAATGGTGAACAATTAGACATATAATAAAGATGACAAGTTTCATGGCTTGGCTTTAGCTACACATGGGTGAAAACTGCATTCAAGTTGAATCAGTGGTTATTGCAGTACATGCCCTCAGTGAAATTTTGCCAAATTAGTTATCTGCCGTTTCCGCTTTGACGCATCTCATCACTCCGACTTTCATACACACTTACAGACATGCTGCTATACATATGTAAAAATCAGTAATGTAGGTTTAGTCATTTGGCCTGCATAGAGGATTTCTCATAATTTGCTTGAAGAAGCATAAAATCAATCATTTCTCATCACTTCCAGCAACAAACATACTGTATGCAAGGGCCCCAACCTGACCCCATAATGTTATTGCACATATCAAAAGAACAAAGACCTAGGTCTTTAACATAGACTGTATAAAAAGATTGACGAAGCAACCGTGACGTCACCCATTGGTTTCAGCATACCATTTAGGAAGCCTCGATTTTGGCAATTTGAATTGTGCCGTTTTGTCATTTTGAAACTGGATGTGATTCCTATTGGACGAGAGCGTGAGTTGAAAATCCAGGGAGGAGCGAGGGGTGGATCTATGTGTGAATCTGACCATATCAGACGAGAACCAGAGGATTGCCACGCCCCTAAAGCATATTCTGGCTTTATCCTTTATTCTAGTCTATTTGGGATCATAATTTTCAAAAATGAACATCATGATATATCGAAGGAGACTTGAAACTTGCGATAGATACAATAAAGTAATGTGGAAAATCATTATTTGAATAATAAATCAGGTGAGAAAGTAGGGTCATTTTCTCATAGACTTCTATAGGATTGAACTTCTTTCTGCAAGCACCGACGTCGCCATCTGCTGGCCATTAAATAGAATGCAAATTTTGGAGAGTTCCGCATTGGCCTCAGTTTTCAGACCCGAATGCTTTGGCCAATCTTTTTATACAGTCTGTGGTTTTTAATGAAATTATATATCTGGGGTATTTCCAGTTATTTAGTTAATTCTCCTTGAAGTAGTTTTTTTTTTCTTTTTTAATTTGGTAAAATTCACTACTTTCAATCCAATATGGCCAGCAAAACAAGCTTGCTTGGAGACCTATTGTAATTAATCAGATTATTTTAATAGTAGTATAATGTACAAGCACAATTCCAAAAAAGTTGGGACGCTGTGTAAAGTGTAAATAAAAACAGAATGCAACTATTTACAAATCTCATAAACCCACATTTTATTCAAAATTTAACATAAACAACATTTTGAAACATATGAAACATATTTCAACACAGATGTTGAAAGTGAGACATTTTACCAATTCATGAAAAATATTAGCTCATTTTGAATTTGATGGCAGCAACACATCTCAAAAAAGTTGAGATAGGCCCATGTTGACCATTGTTTAGTATCCCCTCTTCTTTTAATAATTGTCTGTAAATGTCTGGGAAGCGAGGAGACCAATTGCTGAACTTTTCGGAGAGGAATGTTGTCCCACTCTTGTCAAATGAAGGATTCTAGCTGCTCAACAGTCCTGGGTCTTCTTTTTGCCGGATCTTTTGTTTTACGATGTGTCAAATGTTTTCAGTTAGTGAATGGTCTGGACTGCAGGTAAACCAGACTCAGACTCCTCAACTGCGAAGCCATGCTATTTTGATGGATGCAGTGTGTGGTTTTTTATTGTTTGGCTGAAATATGCAAGGCCTTCCTGAAAGAGATGTTGTCTGGATGGGAGCATAAAACAGCTGTTTTTTATTAGTACCACTTACTTTTCCAGCCATTTGTTGACCCTGTCCCAACTTTTTTGAGATGTGTTACTGCACTCAAATTCAAAATGAGCTAATATTTTTCATGAAATGGTAAAATGTCTCACTTTCAACATCTGATATGTTGTCTGTGTTCTATTGTGAATAAAATGTGGGTTTATGAGATTTGCAAATCATTGCATTCTGTTATTATTTACAATTTACACAGCATCCCAACTTTTTTGAAATTGGAGTCGTAATAATATGGTGTAATACAATAATAATAATAATAATATAGATATGGCAGTCCCATCGGACAGAAACACATCTATTAAGGTAGTCGAGAAACTCTCTAAGTATAAAGATCTAGAGATTGAAATTGCCAGGATGTGGAGAACAGAAACAGAGACGATACCCGTCGTCATTGGTACACTTGGGGTCATTAAGAAGGGACTGGAAAAGTATGTTGAGAGAATCCCAGGCACAGCCAGCATCAACGAGCTTCAAAAAATTACGCTTCTGGGAACAGCTCACATCCTCAGGAAGGTCCTGTCAATGAAGTGAACTCTTTTGTACCTGAGGTCCATGGTTTGGACCCGGTGCTCCAGAGACTCAGTAAGCAACAAAGAAAAAGGATAATAATAATAATAATAATAATAATAATAATAATAGTTAAAATAACAGGAACAAAAACAAATTGGTTCCTGCTTCTGCTCTGCTTGGACCGTCTGATGAACTACAGTTAGAACAGAAACAGCAATGATTGTGATGAAACTGTGAAAGCATTTCTAATAGCTGACAGAGTTCAGTTTTTGTCTAACTCTTTCCCGTCACAAGTATAAGTCTCCCCTAACTCTGCACTGCCCTTTCATGAAAGTACTGCGGTAGTCTCCTTGTTTTGATCTCCCTGTTATTTCTGCTCGCGTCGCGATATGAGCCTGAGAATGGAGATCATAAAAAGATACTTGTAATAGTATGAAACGAGGGACAGCACAGCTGCTTCTGCAGTTCAGCTGAATCTGGTTTTTGGCGTGTGAGTGTTCCGCAGAGGTGTGAAGCTCTAGGTGAAATACAACACAAAACAAGTCAAATGCGTAAAAACAGGAAGTAGCAAGTGATAATGTTTCTCTCAAACTGTCTCACGACCAGATAAATCGCTGGAATCATGTTTCGCATCTCATTACGGGTTACATGACGGTTACACGAGAGTGGTGGAGAATATTATTAGCAAACAATGAAAATGCCCTCAGTTACGCTATGCTAAAATCCAATCTTGTAGCGAAGTCTTGACATATTTAGGGAGGTCACCTTGAGGGAAATTAGCATTTAAAATGTGGCATCAGATGTTACTACAGATTCTGAAAATGTATTAGCAATCTGCACCATGGAGCCATAAAACAGACCTCTCTTTTTTTTTTTTTTTTTTTTAAATCGTTAGAAAAATAAGGGAAATAATATGTTCCAAAGCAATTCTGTCTTTATGGTTATAACCGCCTCAGGCAGTGTGTATGTGTCAGTAGGAAGATGTGGTGGCCTCTCTCTGACCTTCATCCCACTGAAACCCTGGCCTCTCTCCCCCCTTCTCTCTCCCCCTCTTTCACACTCACTCTCTCTCTCCCCACAGAGCACTTGCAGAACATATACCGCGTAAGCCCTGACGGCTCCCTCCGCGTCACGTTCAGCAGTGGCATGGAGGTGACGCTCAGCACCGAGCCTCACCTCTCTGCAGGAGTGGTTAACCCCACAGTGGGCAGGTGCAACATCACCCTGCCGGGCGAACACGGCCCCAGCCTCATCGAGTGGAGACAGCGGCGCGAAGCCGCCAAGGGAAACTACACCACCTATGAGCGGCGGCTCCGGGTACGAGGGACACGTCCCTTTCCTCTTCTCGCTGCTACTGTTCGGCCGTTTGTCTTCAAAGCGTCCAATAATTCATATGTTTTCGCACTTAGCTACCATTGCTAGGTCATTGGACTCATCTCCAGCTCAGCACTGGAACACAGTGGCAATTAGTCCCAAGTTCTGAACATACGTACATTATCGCAGTGCGGTCATCATTCAAATGTATATTTTCCTCATGAAAAAAAAATCATGCAGTTGGCGTTTGTTAGTGGCGTTTAGAGCGATGCGCACAGATTGTAGATTGAGACCCTAAATGACTCGCTGAAGAACACAGCTCATGTTACGCACCCCTTCACTGACGGCTGTGGTATGTCAGTTGGTCCATGTTATCAAAATTAAGTTTCCTGTCCTGATGGCTGTGGTCTTAAAGTGTTAGAGTTAGTGCAGATTGAGTATGAGAGCAGTGTTACAGGTGTGGCTAGGAGTAATGGAAGATTAAGTGTAACGTGGGTGTCAAATGTCAAACCATTCCTCTGGTTGCTCAGAGGGCAATGACGTCCAGGGAAATTAGCACTATTAGGTTTAGCACCCACTCTGGCTAAGGAAAAAGATGAGGGCACAAAAACTACTGCTCTTTACTAAACTGCTCTTGTTTTGTTCTGCCCATTTTTTTCCTGCTGGCTCAAATGTCAGGAGTAACAGTGTGATCATCTCTCAAAGCTTTTTGTCCATTTTTTAACTTGTTTTCCAATCGCTGCTAGGCTGACCTCAAACAATTTCACTGTACTTATCAAACTTGTCGAGAACTCTGTGACCGTAATACGCCAAAGAGTTTGTGCTGGAGTCACAGAGAAACCTTACAATAAAAACAACAACAGCTCGAAATTAGAAAGGAACTGTTCATTGTACATTGTAAAGGTTGCCACTTCTTCCTGATATGATTTTGAGGGCTGGATCAGAATTTAGAGGTTTATCCAACTGAAACAAAAAAGGCAACTGTTTATTGCGAATGGTGGTGTGTTAATGTGTGAATAATTATACACCTCAATTGTGCATATTGTGGTTTAGACAAAAAGCTTTGACGGGTTTGCAGTAAATTGTGAATGAATTATTTGGAGATTGACTGTTTGCTGTGACTTTATTGACCGCCTGATTGCGTCACTGATAATATATTGTTGTATTCATTATCAGGCTCATAACAGAAATCTGCTGTCCATAGACTTTGACCAAGCCACTCGAGTGGGCAAGATCTATGATGACCATCGCAAATTTACCCTCAGGATCCTCTATGACCAAATGGGCCGTCCCATTCTATGGTCCCCTAGTAGCAAATATAATGAGGTGAATGTGTCTTATTCTACCATCGGACTGATAACCAGCATCCAGCGAGGAAACTGGTCGGAGAAACTGGAGTATGACAATGGAAGGCTGGTCTCCAGGACCTGGGCTAATGGGAAGATATGGAGCTACACTTTCCTGGAGAAGGTACTGTATTTATTTATTCATTTATTTATTTTGTTTTGTTTTTTGTAGATGTGGCACAATGAAGTCTGCTATTCAGCACGTTCCAGCATTACAGTCAGAACTTCATGTTGTTTTGAATGTCATATTGTATATGCTCTCTGAGTCAATAACCTTGTCAGGTCCGGTTGGGTTTGACTGTTATTGCTGCTGTCTTTGCACTATTATTGCGCTCTTATCAAGAATGATTCGCTCAAATTACTTTTTTACAGCATGCAATCTGCAATGTCGGATATTTTGCTGATCATCTGCAGACTGAAGATCTTGTTCAAGGATAAAGTACCAAAGCTTCTGGGCAATAATTAGTCCCTCATTCCTTCAGCTAGCGGCCCAGTTCTCATGTTATACTCTGCATACTGTATGCTGTGTTTTCTATTGTATAATACATGTACATTTAATCCTGTATACTGCACTGTTCCCTTCTTATGATTCCTCTCATTTCAAGCCATATACCTACGATCCTTCAAATAAATGAACAACACAGATACATATAGGATGCGCTTGCTGTAAATGATTAATGCCGGAAGATAACATTAATCACGAATGAAATTAGCCGAACATTTCTCTGACTAATGGTGATGAGATAATGTCAAAGTAGATGAAAGGCCTCCGATTCCTCCTCTTCTGTATTCCCATTAGCAAATCACTGCCTGTCAGTCCACTGCTTGATCCTTTCGAACGGACTGAACCTTTTGTGTGTGTGTGTGACTACAGACGGTGATGCTACTCTTACACAGCCAGCGCCGGTACATCTTCGAGTTCGACCAAACGGACCGCCTGGTGTCGGTCACGATGCCCAGCATGGTGAGACACACCATGCAGTCCCTGCTCTCCGTTGGGTACTACCGCAACATCTATAGCCCCCCTGGGAGCAACGGCACCTTCATCCAGGACTACACGCGCGACGGCCGCCTGCTACAGACGCTGCACCTGGGCACAGGCCGACGAGCCCTCTACAAGTACACCAAACAGTCCCGCCTGGCGGAGGTCCTGTACGACACCACGCTGGTCACCTTCACCTATGACGACGCCTCAGGCGTGGTCAAGACCATCCATCTCATGCACGAGGGCTTCATCTGCACCATCAGATACAGGCAGACGGGTAAGTGACGGAATCGGGGAAAGTCAGTGGCCTCTCGTGCTAACCTTGCTTGTCATCATCTTAGGATGATGCCCCTGGCTTGGTCAAGATCATCCACCCTGCGCTTGAGGGCTTAAGCCCATAAACCGTATTGACCAGTGTATGGGTCCACCAAAACCAGCTGCTGTATTCAAACCTGTGAAACTTCAGGCCTATTTTAAATGCTAGTGGAGATCCAAAGGTTTCCACTGATCCCAAGTATGTCCTGCCGAATTACAGGGAAATGTGTATAAAATGACAAATAGGATATTTTTCCATTTGATGTAATGCTGTGGCCATAAAAAAAAAAAAAAAATAGCATCCTGGGTTTCAATATTTTTCTCAATATAAGTGTGATGTAGCTTCAGTGAATGGCTTCAACTAGCAGATACAGAATATGTATGTGACATTGACGTAGAATACGAAAAAAATGCTTTTTCTGGCTTTGAATCTACTTAAGGAAAAATTTGAGTGAAAAATTGGAGTTAATGGGGTTAGTGCAAACCAACGGATGGTGGCAGACACTCTAACAAAAGAAGTAGGGAAAGTCTATGTCTGTGCATTCTGAGTACATGTAAACAGACTTCCTGAGGGCAGCTGCCTTAGATCATGAGCACGGAGCTTGTCCACACTCACCTGCAGTACAGTACGAATGGCTTTTTATCCATTTCTACTAGTCTAAGCCTACTCACAGGAGGCTTTTTTTTCTCTGATTGGATCCGGAAATGGTTAAAATATGGTATCTCTCCAATACTCAGAACAGAACTGTGGGAGGAACAGCAGACATTCTGAGATACGTCACTGAGTGCGGAAGGAGATGCAACTCTGTATGACAGGTGGTTTGCCTTGATAACAATCGTCCATAAAACGCTTGCTGGTGTAGTCATATGAAGACACCAAACATGTGCTTTGGAGTTTTGCTGCTCGTCTTTGCTGTGGAGTGCCGGTTCCAGGAAGTCACATGTACTTCTAACCACATTCATCACAACCAAGGACAAACAGTCAACCTGCTCCATTGTTCTTTTCACATTTGCATCAAAATGGTTCGCAGCTTTGTGGTGCAATGAATTTAGCAGCGCAAGTCTTGGTTTTTGTTCACGCGACACCGACCTTGACAACCGTTGCTATCTGCCATCTTTGTGCCCCTCCAGCTTAAATAAACTGGAAAAAGTAAGCTTCAGTTCTATTACACAGGTTATTACTTATCGAGCAGAGCATTGAGAAGAAATAACATTCAAGAGAAGACATCAATGGATTTCAGCCGTGAATCAAAGAGATACTGAGATGGAGAAAATTCCAGCTAGAAACTGAGCACTTTCACAGTCATCCTGTCATTTTGGGGAAAGCCTGCAGTTGTCCAGGTTAAGCACAATATCGATACTGATAGAACATGGCATATTGGGTAATTATCTTTGGATTATCTCTGAAATTATCTTTACTGGCACAGAGGCCGCAAATCCAGACCCCATGTTGTTGTGTGCTCCCAAACTTTTGTAGATCTGGAAGTGATTGGTCATTGAATAGCTGTCTTGTTTTTAGGGCCAAATCGCCAAACAAAACAGACTATTCTATTGACCTCAAATATTGATGGTTTGTTTCACTCCTCGCCTGGGGTATTGATTAGTTCAAAACCAACCATGAAAATCTTTGGAAAATAGCAAACCTTTTGCGAGGCTTTCTGCGGAATTTGTGTAATTAGAATGCACGGGAATGTTTCTACATAATCTCTTTTTGGCATCTATATTCCTTTCCCAGCATAAATAAATCCTAAATTCACAGAATAGAGCAGTGAAAGCAGTGATTCTAAAGACAAGGCCTACTATTATCACTAATTTCACAGTCTGAGGATCACAACTATGACAGATATTGATATCTGATAAGATCTGTGACCAAAAACCAATAATTGTTGTGACCAAAACCAAGAATTGTTTGAATGTTTATCAAGTGAAGTAAATGAAATCCGGCTGTGCGAAATCATGCTTTACAAGGTACGGATTGTGCCTATACTATTAAACCTCCGACTCCATATCAGTGATGATACCGGTCACTGTGCTAAGACTTCAAGCAAGTGAGCATGTTCTTATTCACATGCTGCAGGTGTTAAAAATACAAAATGCAGGTACATGCCACGAGGACTTTACCACAAAGTAATAAAAAAAGGCCATTCTGGCGACGTGAACTGATTTTGCATCGCAAAGAAATGGGCGCAAATGGTTACTCGCTGCATGATAAAAGCTTCTGATTTGACATTGTGAAGACGTGGTCGCATACGCGATTGCCATTCTCTGATACTAATGAGCCATTGCATTTCAGTTCAGAGGCCTTTGTTGCCTCCTATAGAAAACCTCTTCCTCTGATTGTCTCCCGTCCGTCTGGGGTCTCTAATCTCGGCTGCTCTTTTGCTGGGTCCCTGTGCCGGTTTATCACTTTGTCCTTAGCTGGCATTGAGCTTAACCTTCCTTTTAACTGATCTAATTTCCCTGTAGCAAATGGTGCCTCCCCTTGATGTGGGGTTTGGTGGTAATGATAATTTTGGCATTATAAATCACGGCCCGATACAGGCAGTAATGGAGGTGAGTTGTAAGAAGCGAAAATGGAGTGAGAGAGAGAGAGAGAGAGAGAGAATGGACTGACTGAAATGAAAAAGGCAATGAGGAATTCAAAGCTTACAATAAGCAAACCCTGTCGGGCGATAGGAATGTTCTGGATGTCTGGGGATGTTTTGTGCTCTGGCGATAACTCCTGCCACCTCGGCGGTCCGCGGTGCTCCCCGACGTTACCCGCCGGTCCTGGCGCGGCTGCAGATTGCGGCGGCGAAGATTGGAGCAGGAGCCAAACGGGGCCCGAAGCAGAGGAGATTAACACAAGGGATTTATGGTGTCCTAAAACTTAATGTCCCAACATTCAGGGCCACAGTCCTGTCCCCATCTTTAGATTTCATTACACTGCTCAATTAAAGGTTGATCGCCATCCATAAAGGTAATAAACTGACAGTCCCCGGCAATGACACGCTTAAATTTGATCCCATTTGTTTATGCTCACAGCTCATGAATTGCCACCATCATCTTGGTCATCTTGGAATCTGCCAGCCTCTTTTCGCTAGCATGGTGCCGGTAGTTACTGTGCATCAGTGGTAACCAATGCCGGTGGTCATGTGAGGCTTACCAAACTGACATTCTGCGGCACAGCTGTTATCAAGTTAGTATGTATCAATGTCGACCGATGCAATAAGAAACTCAAAGGAGCTTGCTGTTTCCGTATCAATATTAGATTCTGTGAGAAAAAGGTGAACATTTAACCAACTCAAATTGCTTCCTTAAAATTACAGAAAATATGTATGTACAGTATTGCCAAATAAATAGGTCTCAGTTTATTCATGGATCGTGATACAGATACACAAATACCAGCGGACAGGACACAAATCACCGCAAACATTTTAGAATTTCATTTCATCTTTCATTCTGAAGATGTGTGCTGCTCGTGACATGGAGGAATGCTCGATAATTGTTTCTCTTAAAATGAGTTATTGTTCATAACGCATTGAACAGGTAATATGATCAATCGCTTTGAAACTGATGTCTCAGCCAATGGAAAAACTCAGGAATTAATGATAAAAATCCATTTTTTAATTATTGATTCGAAAATGAAAAAGGTGATTTTGAGATAAGTAGGACAACCTGTGGACAAAAATAATGTTTTAAGCTAAATGCAATTGTAGGATCTGGTTTTCTGAGCATTCATTGGCCAAGAATGTGACAATAGTTCTACTAAACATTGCGCTATTGCTCAGGGGATGGACGAAATACAGGAAGCACCCTTGAAAAAAAAAAAGGCTTTTACTTTGATGTCTCTAAAGCAATGTCACATAAATATCTACACAGGGCATTCCAATTAATTTGAACTCTAAGGGTGCTTTCATACTAGGGACTCATCATGGATCCGAGTACACTTGACCCCAAAGTCCAGTTCATTTTGGTACTGTGATTGGGCACTGTATGCAAGTTGGCTTGGAAGAGGTGGTCACAGGCACACTCCATCCGTATTTGTACCAAATATGAAAACAACCGTACTTGTACCTGGAAGTGGACTGTTCACACACACAAAAACGCAGAGATTTATGGAATAATTTGTGAGTATTTACATTTGTGTGGTTATCCCAGAACACTAGAACAGTGCTGGGACTAAACTAAAGAAAATATGGCTGCAACATCTCAAAGTGCGGGATGCGGTGCGAAAGTCTGGCGGCTCAGTTGATGAAAAAGATACATTTCCGTGGTATGAGGCAGTGTACAGCACAATCAGCCAAAAACCGAGTTAGCCAAACGTTATTGATGATGCGAGGGTTTTCTTCCTCCTCTTTGTGTAAATTTCTCAATTTAGAACCACCTAGGTGCATACTGCCACCCACTGTATTGGCATTATGACATACGCACGTGTACTCAGGCACGGAGAGACATTGCTAGTGTGAAAGCTGACCAGCGGGGGAGAGACGATCATACTTTGGTACGGTAGGGAACAATCGTAGCTAGCGTGAAAGCACCCTGATTGAGCCCCTTAGAACAAGAGTGGTCCTTCTCGGTTTTTTTTTTTTTAAGACCTCTATTGCACTGAGCACTTTATGCATCCCTCAAGTAAGGAACGTATGTCCCACTTATTGTATAGTACTGGAAATGAATGGAGTTAATCCATTATTGCACTAAACAGATTGACCACATAGGAATCATTTCAAGAGTATATCTTTAAAAAAAATACAAATAAAGAGTCGGACCACTTTTGTTCTCAAGAGCTCAATTAGCAGCTTGTATCGAACCAGAAGCCACGCAACCCTCAAAAGCAAGACAGGGATACTTGTTCCAAATGGTTGGGACCGGAATCGAAGGTGCGTCAGCCACAGAAATGGCAAAATTATTCAAGGCAGCAGGGGGAACGCTGTCAAAAATTATGAAAACAAATGCCAAAACACAGCGACAGCTGAAAAGAACTGTTCACAAGCCAAAGCTTTCCAACAAGAACAGATGGACTCTTGATAGGATGGTTGCTAATAACCGCATAACTGCTGCCTGAAATTCACCTCTGAATCAAATTAAACCATATCTTAACCAGTCTCAACAAACAGCGTATGTCACGAGCTTCGCAGAGCTGATATCTACGGCGTTTTTTTCCACCCACAGTATGTGTTCATGTTCTAAGAGTTGAGAGAGTGTGTTTGCTCTGTAGCTCGCATTATGAATGTGTTAACCATAAACACTTCAGTGTGAGTAGATACATGCTGGTGATTGACATGCGAAAAAGTGACAAAGTTTACCACAGAGATGTTGCAATGTCTTTTGTCAAACAGAAAAGTGTGCCGGCTTCATATATTTGCGTGATCTTGGTACTACACATAAACTTTTTCTTGATTAAATTATAATGATTGGCACATTGAGGAGAGTAACAATTATTTACGTTATGTTGATCAGTTTGAAAGCTTTGATGACAGAGGAGTTAAATTGTATTATATACAACCCCTATTCCAAAAAAAGCTGGGATGCTGTGTAAATTGTAAATAAAAACAATGCAATGATTTGCGAATCTTATAAACCCTCATTTTATTCACAATAGAATATAGACAACATATAAGATGTTGAAAGTGAGACATTCAACATTCCTCTCCCAAAACTTCTGCAATTGGTCGCCTCACTTCCCAGACATTTACAGATTTTTGTTAAAAGAGGGGATTAAACAATGGTAAACATGGCCCTATCTCAACTTTTTTGAGATGTGTTGCTGCCATCGAATACAAAATGAGCTAATATTTTTCATGAAATGGTAAACTGTCTCACTTTCAACATATGTTGTTTATGCTCTGTTGTAAATAAAATGTCAGTTTATGACATTTGCAAATCACTGAGTTCTGTTTCTATTTACATTTTACACAGCATCCCAACTTTCTTTGGAACTGGGGCTGTACTTCAAAACTTTTTACCTGCAGAATCCATTTCAGGCTAGCTCCAGATGTACAGATAGATGGGATAAGAAAATTTCACTTGGCTGATGGACACATCTGGAAATGAGTCAAAATAATCTCTCATTAGTGGCAGAAAAAAGGAAAAAAAACACAAGTGTTTTAAGTCTGAATACAAGATTAAAATGCTGGGTAAGATTTTTGTTGCAGTCTGGTCTGTCCGTCCTTGGCCCTCACCACCGCTGACTGAAGCACCCCAGGAAGGTTTGCCGCTTCAGAAATGCTCTAACCCACTCGTCAGAACGTAACAAATTGACCCCTGTCTGAGTCGTTCAGGTCCCATTGCTCCCACATCCAACTTGTTTACTATGAGAACCAACGGTTCGCTTACCGTCTGCTACGAGATAATCAATGGCATGTGCTTCATCAGAGTGTGGTTGTAATGTTTTAGTATATTGGGGTAAGGAAGATGGAGCAATGACTCTGAGACCATAGGCGACATACTGAAATGCCCGCAACACTTGCACCTCAGTCTGCATGCATCAGCTCTAGCAGGGTCTAACAAACAGCTCACGAGGTAGAAAGAAAAGTAGAGATAGGGTGTGAGATACGTATAATCATCAGTTAAAACGGTGAAGACAAACTGGAACACATTTGATACCAATGAATGAACACAAAATACTAATAAGACAATCAACATGACCTAGTTTACTTACAATTGTTTATGAATATGGCATCCGGAGATCTCAGAGTCCCCACGAAGATGGTACTAGGAGCCCAGTTAAGCACTGTCTCCCCGAATGCTTCTTTGGACTTCCATTTAGTCCAGTTCAGAGCAGACCCCTCACCTTTTGTCTGTCCAAATTAGGTCTGGATCAACTGAGGACGGAGACGCCCTGCTCCATCTCAAATGAACCTTCGACTCCTTTAGGAGCAGAGGAACTGCATTGTAACCCTGTCCTCAGTCGTCTCAGGAGAAACAAACAAATGAAAGCAACGACAATATGATGGCAAACGATCTTATAATTTCAATATCTATAGTATAGATATTTTATTTCTGTTGGAGTCCAGGATGGTGGCCTATCTGAAAACTAAACCTTTATTCAAAACAAAAATTACATGGCTACAAACATCTTACATACATACAATCCCAAAAATGTGTTTCTCACACAACTGGGATCATAGCTACCTCCCCCCTTAACTTCTATAGCTACACAGTGTGCTTGTGTACATACAATAGTAATTGTATCCCACATGTATCATATTACATACATCTGTTTAACCCTCCTATTATGTTCAGATTAATAAGCCATTTTTAGTTGAGGTCAGTTTGATCCCCGCAAAGAAAAACTACTTAAGATGTTTGTAACTGAAAGTTTTACCCAATCTCCTCTCAGCTCATTTATGCCCTTCTACTGACCATTTTAATAGCCAAGAAAATAAAACTCGACTCCCCCATCCTTCCCTTACACATCAATCACCGATTTTACATGATTATAGCAAAATGAATGGGACCAAATGTGAAATGAATGAGAAATTAATTTGAACATGCCCTCAGTCTCAGGCAACACTACAAAAACGAGATCAAAATTATGGTTTTATGTAATAATTGATCCTGGGGTCAAAATGACCCAAACAACACCGATGCTTACAAAATGTGTTCAGAATGTGAAATATTTTTTTCGGTGAAATTCATGTTTTTAGAAAAGTTGAACATTAAGTCGGGTCAAATTGACCCAGAACATAATAGGAGGGTTAAATATATGCAGAGTTAATGCATTACTTATGCCCGTAGTGCAGTCCGGAGTCTGTGTGTCACAGTGTACAGGCTGTGATAGAGTCTCATCGAGATGATCTGTTTCCCTTTAACATCCTAGCTGAAAGGGAGAAAAGTGGTGAGAGGCCATTCGGATCTCGATGAGCCAAGATAGCAGTGACTTAAAGAGATTTTTCCTCCGGTTGATCGAAAAACCGCCTGCCTTTTATTGCACTGCAGTTTGGGCAGTGGCTGGAGACTGTCTCCTGAAGGGTACTGACCGCTGGAGTTTTTATGTCACCACAATGTGTGCGCACTCTGGAGTCCCCAGTGAAGGGACCAAGAGGCCTCGGGACGACAGACAAAATACGAGAAAAGATCAAAATTTTAAAAAATTAAACCTTACATGTCAATGGTACTCGGAAAAGAACTGTATTTTTGCTACCTCATGTTCTCCTTGTCCAGGATTACATTTTGTATGAAGATTTGTTACCATTTGATGTTTCATACGGAGAAATAAATGAAATCAGGAGGGGGTAAATACTTTATCCCAGTGGTTTATTCTTGTGTTTCTTTCTCCTTAATACCTGATTGGGCTCCCCATGAATCCCATTATAACCATGGCATAATTTGTGGGTTTATGATATATGTTGTGTGATTTAGGGATATCAAGAGCAGTTCCTGGAGGAATTTAACTGTCATTACTTTTAAAAGTTGACTTTTACTTTGACTAACCCTTCAACATTCCACAATTCCCTTAGTTTACCAAAAAGTTAATCTAATTCCAGTTCCAATTTGTTCTCATGTTGGACACTCCTGAACAATGACTGAAATCGCTGAAATCAAAACTGTCTTGTCGTTGCAGGTCCTCTTATTGGGCGACAGATCTTCAGATTTAGTGAAGAAGGCCTGGTCAATGCTAGATTTGACTACAGCTACAACAACTTCAGAGTGACCAGTATGCAGGCAATGATTAATGAAACACCGCTGCCCATCGACCTCTATCGCTACGTGGATGTTTCTGGGCGAGTCGAGCAGTTCGGCAAGTTCAGCGTAATCAACTATGACCTCAACCAGGTCATCACAACCCATGCTATGAAGCATACTAAGATCTTCAATGCCAACGGACAGGTAATCGAGGTCCAGTACGAGATCCTAAAGTCCATTGCCTACTGGATGACTATGCAGTATGATAACATGGGCCGCACCATCACTTGCGACATTAGAATTGGCGTGGATGGCAACATCACTCGCTATTCGTATGAGTATGACGCCGACAGCCAGCTCCAAAGCGTTTCAGTGAACGATCGCCCGCAATGGCGCTACAGCTACGATTTGAATGGTAATATCAACCTCCTGAGCCATGGCAACAGCGCTCGGCTCACCCCGCTACGGTACGACCTACGCGACCGCATCACCAGACTAGGAGAAATACAGTACAGAGTCGACGAGGACGGTTTTCTCCATCTCCGGGACAACAACGTGTTTGAATACAACTCTAATGGCCTCTTGACCAAGGCGTACAACAAGGTGTCCAAGCAGGGCGTGCAGTATCGATACGATGGCCTGGGAAGACGAGTCGCCAGCCGGTCTACTTCTGGCCAGCACCTGCAGTTCTTCTACGCGGATCTCTCCAAGCCATCCAGGGTCACGCACGTGTACAACCACACCAGCTCCCAGATCACATCGCTCTACTACGACCTCCAGGGTCACCTCATCGCCATGGAGCTGAGCAGCGGAGAGGAGTACTATGTCGCCTGTGACAACTCGGGCACCCCTTTGGCCATTTTCAGTAGCCGGGGGCAAGTTGTCAAGGAGATCTTGTACACCCCTTATGGGGATATATACCAAGACTCCAATCCCTCCTTCCAGCTTATAATTGGTTTCCATGGCGGCCTCTATGACCCGCTGACCAAGCTTGTCCACCTGGGGCGGCGAGACTATGACGTGGTAGCGGGGAGGTGGACGACCCCAAATTATGACTTGTGGTCCGAGATCAGCGCTAACCCAAGACCCTTCAACCTCTACGCCTTCAAAAACAACTGTCCGGTTGGCGACCTACAAGACGTCACTCAGTTCACGACGGGTAGGTCCCGCATCCGTAACTGCTGTGTTTCTCTCGCAAAAGTGTTTCGCAGCTCAACCCCATAAAACCTATGGAACGATACGTGAGTCTGTCAGATGCACCTGCTTGACTCAAACTTGTGAAACTTCGGTCCTATTTTAAATTCTAGTGGTGATCCTAAGTTAAATATGTAGTGTATTGCTGTGGCCATAAATACATGGCGTGCTGGGCTTGTATATTTCTCTCAATATAAGTGTGATGTAGCTTCAGGGAAGTGCTGCAAACCGCAGATTCTGAGTATGTATGCAACAGTCCCCTACATTATGAAATGAATGCTGTTTCTGACTAAGGGAAACTTCACTGAAAAATTATAGTTTTGGGGGCTTAACCCTTTGAGCGCCATAGGCAACTATAGTTTCCCAATGATGTAAGATATAAAACCAGATGCTGTTGAAAACCTATCATGTGTCAACTTGTTTAAAAGAGCTCCCCTGCGGGAGCTCTTTTAAACAAGTTGACACATGATAGGTTTTCGACAGCTCAGGATAATTGCATTTTTAATTCCTTGAAAATTTATTCAGCGCTCAAAGGGTTAAGGGGAAAAAAATCTATTGTTGGACTGATTATAATCATTGAAAATTACAGTGTGGGATTAGATTTAGGTAACTTTAGTGAACTCCAGTGAAAACTAATGAACAAAATCCTTCAAGCAAATTATGTGTTTCACTTAATATAATTGTTTAGCACTTTTAGAAATGTGCTTGTGCTGGAACATAGATCCAAGAGGAACTTCAGTGCTTTTTGCACACTCTCAGCAGTGCATGTTCCCACTACCTGCTGCTCTAGCCACTTAGCTGCGAAATGGGCTGTCCATACCAGATTGCACTCAATATAATAAAATTACCTTATCCTGCCGCACAGAGAATATGTGAAAAGCCCTTCCAATCTTTGTTCTCTTAAATCAATTTTTTTCAGTGCTGTGGAGAATTGTTGCATTTAATTACAATATTTATTTATATGCATTTTAATGGGTGTCATTGAAATGTTGTTAGTGCATAAATCTCCAAATTACAGATGCAGGCTCATACATAACATTATGCCCATTTGTAGACCAATGTTGTTTTAGTGTTATCGTATTACCGCTTAAATCAAGATTCACACAGCAGCAGAAATGCTGAACTTGCACATTTTATGCGCAATTTGACGACGGGGTGCATTTCATAATTACCTTAACTCTGCTGGCTCGACTGAATATGCGTACCATAGACACGTTTATTTACTATGGACTATATCTGAGTGTATATGCAATGTGTCATTGTAGCTGCCCATATGTGCGAAACACTGCTCTGTGTTTGCAGATATTGGCAGTTGGCTTCAGCTATTCGGGTTTCAGCTGCACAACGTGGTGCCGGGGTTCCCCAAACCGGACGTGGACAGCACAGAGCAGACCTACGAGCTGATGAAGACCCAAACTAAGACTCAGGACTGGGACTCCAGCAAGGTGGGTTGGCTTGCCTTCCACCACCGAGGGTCACAGTCCCTGTCCCTTAACTACACATTCTGCAGACAGCTAGATCAGGAATTATTTATTTTATTTATTTAGTTACTGTGTTTAACATTTCTGTATGTATTGGGCCTTACCAGGACTAGGCCAACTTTTCAGCTGGGCTCTTCATTACAAAAAAATCTAAGAAATACAAATTAATGACAAATTAATTCCATAATAAAATAAACAGAATTAGCATTGCAATGGCTAAATAACTGTCACTTTAAACAACAGCTATTCTCTTGATAAAAAAACTTCACTGTGGGATTAGTTTACGGGTAAGACCATATTGACTCCCGTTCCAGATATTTGGAAGATTGTATTTTGTCAATTATGAATTTTAATGCGGATGTGAGGCTATAAGTGGGTAACAATACACACAAATTACCGTTGCCTGGGAGAACAAACATGACAGTGCATGAACCATGCTGATGTCATGTGAACCAACCCTGTGAACCAAGATTGATGTCAAAGATAAAAAAAAAAAAAACCTTCAGACTTACAGTTCATAACGCGCATGCGTCCCTCTAAGTGTTACTACTAAATGTCTGTGGCTGAATGAGTGACTATAATGAATGACTGACTGCAATTTTCAACACATTGAACACAGCGGCAGGTGCTTCATGCTGCACAAAAAAAAAAGAGTTCTTTGTAAAAGTGTTGGGTAATGTAAAAAAAAAAATATGAGAGGTGAAATGCTTTAAAATTGACACTGAAGGTTTCTAACTATTAATATGAATTTTAAATAAATGCGAAGAGTAGTAAAATCAATGTTGTTTGCTCACCTGTCACTGCTGAACTGGATCAATAGTCACAGGTATACTGTCCTGCAGTATTTCATTCTGTCCTGCAGTATTTTTGGTTGGTAGGTTGTTGAAGGCCTTTCAGGGAACCTGCCTCAGTGTTTCTGCAGGAGTGTTTCGCAGACCTCTGAGTCTCCCGTAATCCCACACTGCATTTCTCATGCAAGGATAAGGGCTCTGTGAGGAAATAAAAAATATTTCTCTCAAACATTACATTTTTTGTACAATTAATGTTCTGAGATATCAAATTTAATCGTTTCTACTGAAAAACCGATACAGAAAGCCAAAAAAATACCAAAAAAAAAATCGAAGAGCAACTTTAAAGCCTGTAAACCGAGGGTACTCAAGTGTTTTTCACTCCACTGGACATGCCCTGCCGAGCTTGACACTCTCTCTGTCTCTCTCTCTCTCTCTCCCTCCCCCCTCTCTGTCTCTCTCTCCCCCCCCTCTCTGAGGCGGAGGTCGTGTGGTGAGAGGGTGCACTGAGTAACAAGAATTTACTCCTTTTTTCTTTACCTATTTCTCTATTTTCTCACTGATTCTATACTGTTTTCTCTTATTTCTTTCTTTAGATAGACGCAACAAAAGGGAAAACTAAATGTTTTAAACTTTTTTCCTGATGCAGATAAACGCATGCATTCGGTGAAACATATGAGTACTGCTAGTATGGCTGAGCTTCCCAGTCAAAAGAGATTTAGGTTGAAGAAACACTACACAGCAGTTAGAATGGTGAAGGCCACTTCTGTAACTGGGAAATAAATGGATTGTGAGCACTTTTATTCTACATATTCCTGCTCTTACGGTTTCCTTTTATGGTGTCTTCTTTTCACTTTTCCCTCATGGAAATTTTAACTATTGGCTCACTTAATATTAATGGTGACAGAGATGGAGGGAAAAGGGGTTTAGTGGCGGAGATTTCAAGGCAAAAAAGATTAAATGTACTTTTCTTACAAGAGACTCATAGCGATATAGACAATGAGACTGATTGGAAGTGTTGGTTGGAAGGGGAGTGTTTTTTAAGCTACGGGACAAATTTTAGTGCTGGGGTTGCAATTTTATTTTCACGTTCTCTTAATGTTAAATTATTGCATATTGAGGAAGTTGTGAAAGGACGGTTTTTAATAGTAAGTGTGGAAATATTGGGGAAATCATTTGTCTTTGTAAATATTTATGCTCCAAATGATGGGAAAAGTAGGGTACTTTTATTTCAACAGTTGCATCAGAAACTGCACACTCTGATAGATTCTGAGGTTTTATTTGTTTTAGGAGATTGGAACTGCACTGCTGATTTTACTTTGGACAGAAATGGTGAAGAGCCTCATTTTAACTCCGCAAACGATCTTAAGCAACTTTTACCCGTTTAATCTTTGTGATGTTTGGAGAGAGCAACACCCCAATGTGAGACAGTATGCATGGGTCAAGAGTGCACTTAATAATGTGTGCAGCGAGGCTCGATAGATTTTATATCCCAAAAAGTGTGAGACACAAGGTTTTAAAGTCTGCGATTGTCCCGGTTGGTTTTACAGATCATCATTTAATTGTTTTAGATCTATTTATTAAAAGGATTTCAAAAAATATTTTTTATTGGAAATTTAACACAAAATTGTTGGAAGGTAATTTGTTTTGTTTGAAGTTTCAGATTTTTTGGCAAAAGTGGAGGGAGGAAAAAGAGAACTTTGAATCCTTAAATCTTTGGTGGGAGGTGGGGAAGGTGCAAATAAGAAATTCAATACAGAGCTTTTGGTACTGCTGAGAACAGAAGGGCTGTTGTGCAGTTAGGAAAGGAAATTGGTCAGTTAGAGGATAAGATTATTAATATGAACAATGTTGGGTTATGGCAGGCTCTTAATGAAAAAAAGTGTCATGGTTTGTGAGGCGTGCGTGTGTTTCGGACTTTTCTTTGTTGCTCTCGTCCCAGGACGAGATCGAATTCCTTTTCAATCGGATTCTTTAACCAGCTGGCTGATTGAACTGGGGCGGCGCTTCCCCAGACTCTATATAAGCCGGAAGTCCGCCACGCCTCCTTTGCTAAAGTGTCTGTTTATAGCTAAGCACTATGGCCAAAGATATCTCTAGGCAGGATTTGTGTGACTTTATATCTTCCTGTTATTTTTGGATTTCCTTCCTCTTTTTGAATTTTCCCTTTTCTACTTTTGTTCTCTTTTGCATTTCTTCCATTTTTCGGACTATTATACGTCCTTTGGAAGCGTGAGTACTTTCTGCTCTTTCTCTCTCTGGCCGCAGCACTTGGCCTTTCTATTTTACCAGCCATTACACAAAGAGGAATCTGGCAACTATTTTATATGAGAGGATAACGGGGGCTATGGTTGGAGCATGTTTTTTGATGCTCAATGATACTGATGCTCCGACTAAGATCTTTTTTAATTTAGAGAGAAAAGTAACACAAAGAAAAGAGATGTGTTGCATAAACCTTTCGAACGGAGAACTGACTACAGACCCTGTAAAAATCCGCAATGAAGTAGTTCATTTTTACAGAGATCTTTTTAAAGCAGAAGAAGTGGACTTGCAACAGGCTGCACTGCTTCATCGAGGCCTCCCTAAGCTGTCCCCAGAGGAGAAGGAGGATCTGGACTCCAGGATCACAATGCAGGACCTTACTGAGGCTGTGGGTCAGATGACTTCAATTTTGGAAAGATATTGGGCAGGACTTTTATGAGGTGTTGTTGTAGGTTTTGGAAAAAGGTGAGCTGCCGCAGAGCAGTAATAAGTCTTGCCTAAGAAAGGGGATTTGTGCTTGATTAAAAATTGGAGACCTGTGGCACTTTTATGCACTGACTTTAAAATTTTTTCCAAATGTATGGAAAATAAATTGAAGAAATGTGTATCATCAATCATTCAAAAGGATCGATCATATTGTATTCCAGATCATACAATTAGAGATAATCTATTTCTGATAAGGGATATTTTGGATTTGGGGAAGGTTTATGACCTGAATTTTGGCCTCTTTTCAGTAGATCAAGAGAAAGCTTTCGATCGGGTTGACCATTCCTATCTTCTTTTTACACTGGAAGCTTTTGGGATGGGTGAAAGGTTCATTTCATGTGTAAAACTCCTTTACACTAACGTGTCCTGTTTGGTCAAGGTTGCAGGCGTACTCAGTAGACCGATAGAGGTGAGGCAAGTATTAGACAGGGGTGTCCTTTGTCAGGGCTGCTGTACTCCTTGGCAATTGAACCCTTGCTTTGCCATATTTGAAAAAAAAGTAAATGGTCTGCTAGTGCCAGAGTCATCTTTTTCAAATAATTTTGAAATATCAGCTTATGCTGATGATTTGATGGTGGTAGTGAAAGACCAGGGGGATTTGATTGCTTTGCAAAACTGTATTAAGATCTATGAACAGGCATCCTCTGCCCGGGTAAACTGGGAGAAGAGTGAGTAAATAACTTGATAGCATCATCACTGTGGCACAAGTTAGCTGTGCTGACACCACCTGAGGGTTTCCTCAGAAACTTGCAAAGGTCTTTGGTGGATTTTTTTTGGTCTGGGCAGCACTGGCTTAGAGCACCAGATTTTATCTCCCTGTGCAGAAGGAGGGCAGGGCCTGATTGACCTTGAAAGCAGAGCAACAGCTTTCCGGTTACAGGCAGCACAACGGCTCCTGTATAAGGCGGAGGTCAGCTGGAGTGAGACATCTGGCGCTCTGCTTAGGAAAGCAGGTGGACTGGGGCTAGAGCTGCATTTGTTCCTGATGGAACTGGAGCCCATCCACACACAAGGTCTGACTGATTTTTACACCTCTGTTTTGAAGGCATGGACATATGAATTTGTTTCTCAGAGAGAGACCTTGTGGTCTTTCGAAGAACCCCTGTTTGCGAATCCACTGCTTGAACTGCATCCTCAGGTTTTGGCCAGCGTGAAGGGCCAGTTCATAAGGGCTGGTCTGACTAAAGTGGCCCATTTGAGGAGCGTGGATGGTAGGGGCTGGAGAGCTGCTGGAGACATTGCAGCACAAACGAGTCCATTCCTTGAGGCTGATCGAGAGGATCATGGCCAGTGTCAAACCACTGAGTTTCTCAGATGGTGATGAACCAGATCAAACTGCAGAGGCTCCGGTCTTCCCAGCAGTCCATGTACAGGCAATGGCGGGGGACTGGTTTGAGCAAGAGGGCAAACTGTTGACCTTAAAACTCCTGAATTGGACTCTTTTGAAAACACTGGTAAGAAGGCCTTGTATACCGTAAGTGTGAAGGTCAAGCACTTACAGGCATTGGAAAGTTTAAAAGCAGGAGTGTGGCAAGAGCAGGGATTTGTACCGTCACTGAAAACTTGGAGACAATTGTATAAACCACCACTACTCAAGAGATCAGGTGACCTCCAATGTAGGATTATACATGGAGCCATTGCCACAAACAGACACCTGGTACATTTTGATCCTGCACATGAGTCTGGTTGTCCTTTTTGTGGGATTGAAGAGTCTCAACACATCTTTTTCTTCACTGTCCAAGATTGAAAAACCTGTTCATATTATTAAGGGAGCTTTATGAGAGGATCAGGTTATCTTTCGATATGAAAGTCTTTGGCACAGGGTATACGGCAACAAAGAGGTCAAATTTTTAACTGGGACAAGCCAAAATTGCTATTTGGCTAACCCGCAGGAAGAAAGTTCAAGAGGGGCTGGTCATAGAACCAGTGGTTTTTTTTTTCTAGGGTTGGTTGCTGAATGCATCAGGGGGAAGTTTGTGTATCACAAGCTGATGAATGACTCAGATGTCTTTCAGAGGGTCTGGTGTGTTAATGATGCTATTTGTAGTGGGGATGTTGATGGTTCTTATAATTTGCTTTGTTAAACTTTTTTGCATTTATTTAAGTATGCTTTTACGGACTTTTTATTGCTTTTAAGGGAGTTCCCGATAACGTAGGTTAATGAACAGGGCCACTCCCAATGCGCCTTCCTATTCGTCCTTACGCCTATATATACCGCCTACCATCCCACAATCCCCGCTCGTCTCGCTTCTACGCCGTTTACTCGCAAACCAGACAGCCCAGCACAAAGCAAGAGTTCGCTTACCTGAAGCACGAAAGGCGAAATCCCGCAGAGTCCCTCCTACGCAGAATAATTCCAAAGGCTCCAGAGGAATCTTCTCAATCCGGCCCCACAACTCCCGCTTCTCCTCCACGCACCGCCCGTGCTCTGCCATCTTCAAACATCCACCACGAAGCATCGCCCGCTCACCCCAACCGGGCGCTCACATTCTGAACCACGCTCCCCGCGCGATGACGATCGAGGGCTCCGCGCTGTCGGAATTTCAGACCGCTGTCTCACAGTAGCTACGCCTCTCGTCAACAGCGGCACTCAGAAGCGAGAGCCCGCGGCTCCCCAGCAAGGCTTACCACGGCTCGCACTTCAAGCTCATCCCAGGCTCCATGTTTGACCGTCGCCAGACTCCATCGGGCACTCAAGAAGAAGAAAATCCCCTTCCACCGCTCCAACAACAAGGCCAGACTACTAAAATTATTCATCAACTCCCACAACAACGCAGCTGATCCTCCCCACGTGCAGACCAGATGTATGCAGACCATACAGCACTACCGGCTTCCGCCATCAACGTCCCCAGCACCACATCATCTCGCTCGGTGACAGCCTCCCGCTCCATCTCCTGCTCCGACCGAACGTTTACCCCTGACAGCAGACCTCCTCTCTCGCCGCATCCAGACGCTGCGTTCGGGGCACCATTTTCCTTCCACTGATTCCGCCCTAGAAGCCATGTTCTATTGGCCTTCTTTGGGTTTTTGAGATGTGCCAAGTTTGCTTAGCTCTCCGCCAATTATAACCCTTCTCCTTATGCCAGCCTAAACGACATCTCATTCTACTCCACCGACTGCCTCATGTTCAAGATAAAGAGCAGTAAAACGGATCAGTTCAGCATTTCTCAGCCCATATTTCTATTTCGCCTAGACTCTGCCCTCAGTCCGTTCAAGCTAATCTCAAACCATGTCACCTCAGGATACAATAACCACGCTTCTCCCCAAGACCCATTATTCATGACCAACACAGGGGCCGTAGCCTCTCGCCACTAGTTCCTCTACCATTTCCGCCATGTTCTAATTAGATCCAACATTTCACCCAAATACTTCTCCGGGCGCTCTTTCCGCATTGGCGCCACGTATGCAAGCTATATTCGCAATAACGTCAACAACGTACGAAGAGCCCATCTCTCGCTGACCCATTAACACTTTTGGGGGCTTGGGAGCCACACCAACTCCGACAAGAGACGCGAGCCCCACCCTGAGTCTGGCCACCTGGGGGACGCCCAACGTCTGCACAATCACAGACCAAGTCCAACATCACACTCGCCCCAATCTCCCATCCGCAGTTCCACCCAATACTCTCCTCCACTTTGGGAGTGGTCCTGAGTACATTAAAGGGGTCTTTTAAAGAAAAAGAAACTTTGTATTTATGATGTTTTTGTCTTATTTATTTCTCATTTTTTTAAGCATTTATTAACCTAATTATTTCACATCTAAACCATAAATAAGAATTTGTTGTAAGGATTACATGTATTGTGCTGAAAAAAAAAGGAACAGTTTGTGAATAAAGATCCCTTAAAGTCAAGTCTCTCTCTCTCTCTCTCTCTCTCTCTCTCTCTCTCTCTCTCTCTCTCTCTCCTCCCCCCCCCCCCCCTTCTCTCTCTCTCTCTCTGTAGGTGGTTTTGGGTATCCAGTGTGAGCTGCAGAAGCACCTGAGGACCTTCATTTCTCTGGAGCGTTTGCCCATGTCTCGGGTCAGCAGCTCCATGGGTCGACGCTCTGAAGGAGGGCCGCGCTTTTCCGCCGCCCCCTCCCTTTTCGGGAAGGGCGTCCGGTTCGCCGTCACGGACGACATCGCCGCGGCCGACATCATCGGGGTGGCCAGCGAAGACAGCCGTCGCGTGGCGGCCATCTTGAATAACGCGGTGTACCTCAGCGGGCTGCACTTCACGATAGACGGCCGCGACACGCACTACTTTGTCAAGCTGGGCCCGCTGGAGGGTGACCTGAGCGTGATGGGCAGCGGGGGCGGGAGTGTCCTGGAGAGCGGCGTTAATGTCACCGTGTCCCAGATGACCTCTGTGGTGAATGGGAGGACTCGGCGCTTCGCCGACATCCAGCTCCAGAGGGGCGCCCTCTGCTTCAACGTCCGCTACGGCGCCACTGTGGAGGAGGAGAAGGAGCACGTTCAGGAGATGGCCCGGCAGAGGGCCGTGGAGCGCGCCTGGACTCGCGAGCAGAAACGCGTGCGGGAGGGCGAGGAGGGCCTGAGGCCTTGGACCGAGGGCGAGAAACAGCAGCTACTCACCACCGGCAGGGTGCCGGGCTACGACGGCTACTTCGTCCTGTCCGTCGAGCAGTACCTGGAACTTTCCGACAGTGCCAACAACATTCACTTTATGAGACAGAATGAGATAGGAAGGAGGTAACAGTGGAATGTTCCGCTACATCTCTCCTTCACCAAAGACTGCCTGTTTTTAGACCTTGGATGATTTGTTGTACTGTTTTTTCTAGAATGATAACTCTGTAAATATATATTTAAAAAAAGAGAAGATAAACTGGGGAACTAACTAACACCTGCCTTTAATTGTGACAAATGATGGTATTTTATTATTGTTCTCTATGGAGTTTCTTTTCATAGTACGGATGCTGTCAGCTTTGTGGTTTATTATTTTGTTACTAAGCAGTTACGTTTTTGGAGTGGCTTTGCTTTTTCTACATTGGGAACACTCCTTCCTATCAGTGTATAGCTACTATCCAATATTTCTGAATGGCACAATTATCTTAACAGAATGAAAGTGCAGTGTCTAAAACTAAATACAGCATCTGAAGATATTTACATTTAGTAGTTTTAACGGAGGCCTCTGACCTGTTGTTTGAGGTCACACACAGCACGTTTAAAACGATGTGCTGACTCAAGAAAAGAGGCAGTGTCAATAAACTTGATGCCGTTCTTTTATAATCCTTTATATAATTCTTATAAGCCCGTCAAAAATGATCCTTAATTTTCCTTTCGCACCCGTTTGACAATGGTTGAAAATGATTTATGAAAAAAAAATAAGTCGGGGTGTGTACTTGTATACACTCAACATTGTAAATTGTAAATAGTAAATTGATATCAAGCAGAAAGTGCAAATTGATATTATGTTGTCACCCATTATTAAGTGTCAATATTGTTAATCAATAGAGGCAGTTATGTTTTTGCAAAGAGTTTGAGAAGTGATGTAAAAATATTTAAGCAGAAAATCTCTACATAGAGTTTACTTTTCTATGGATTATTTAACTTGTTACAGTGCAAATTAGTATTATGTGCATTGTTGAAACATAATGCATACCTTGGGTGAAGCTTGTGCCTTTTATGTTTCTTTTTTAATTATTTTTCAAAGCTTTGAAATGTGGAAGAGAAGTTTAAAAAAAATAGCAGTCTTTGTTCCAAGCCTCTGACAACCTGCTAAAAGTGCTTTGCCAAACCGAGAATTATTATGGGGAATTTTTTTTTGCGAGTTTTAATGAAATGTTGGATGATCTGAAACTGTGAACCATGTGTTTTGAATCATCTCTTAACGAAATTAACATTCATAAATGTTCCACAGCTAAGCACTACATCTTGCATTCGTTCTAGTTATGAGCGTGAGTGTATTGGCGGGGGAAGTGAGTGAGTGAACGGCTCTAATTTGGATCTCCTTAAATTAAACTTCCCTAAATGACTTTCTTAAATTTAATGCTGATAATTTATGCTCAGTTTCGTTTTGAAATTTATAATCTTGATGCTTTCGCTGTTGGCATTGCAAGTGCAGTGCAGATAAACACTTATCTTACCAAAATCTTACCAAGCATTTTAGTCTTTTATTTAGACTTAACCACATATTAACACATTTCTATTACCTGTTTCGTCAGTTAAACAAAAATTCTGCCACTGACATGAGAGAATTTTGACTCATTTCAAGATTTGTCCATAGGGTGATAAAATTTTAATTGTCAAGGACATGATAACTTAAAATAAACCAATATTTTCTCATTCTGAGCAAAAAATTAGTAAATCTTATGAGATTTAATGGTTTGTTATGGCAGACACTTTTTTCTGTGTGAATGTCTATAATCAGTTTGTCTGTCCACTGTCCACCATTGCTGCCCCCCACCCCTCCATCTGAACTGTAATCAGTTCCAGCAAGCCTGACAAATTACCCCCTGCCCCCCCCCCCCCCGCTTCCTTAAGGTTTACGGTGGTTTTGCTTCTTTGGCATTTCACCACTGTACTTTGGCTACTGCACGCTGCACTTTCGCTACTATGTCGAAGTCCGTTCATACTATAGGTAAATGCTAGTTAAGAACATGAATATTACTTCAGAATCAGTAGTAAAACTTTATAAAAACCATTCGCATTACAGCGTAGAATATTTTCTCGCGTTCTGACTCAATATGGACAAATTTACTTCAAAGAAATACTCAGCGATCTTCGATCTGATCTTTGTTTGATTGTAGTTGCTAACAGACTTGGACATAGTAGCGATAGTACCGTGTGCAGTAGTAAAAGTACAGTAGCGAAAAGCTGAAGTAGCGAAACAACAGGTTACCTTCCTTAATATCTGCTATCACGGATATGGGCTCTCTCAGCTGTGATGTGTGTGCGTACTGGCTCATGTATTCTGTTGCCTCTGTCAATGATGACATTGTTTGTTTATCAATGCATCGGCCAAGATTGATGCTTTATGCAGTCTTGGGTATCCAATATGATTTCATGTTATGAATTACATTTATGAATTAATGTGGTTATTGGCTAATCAGCATCCAGGAGAGACAGCAAGGTCGAGGAATTTCTGTAGCCTTGATTTTCAAGGGTGAAATGGCTAAGCTTGTTCTCTGGAGTGTGTTTTGAATCTTAATCACTGGCTCTGTAGTACGGCTGTCAAATTGAATTCCTGGAGGGCAGGGGTGAATTCTGCTTTTCGTTCCAACCAATTACCCTAACTTAATGTGTCCAATCAGTTAAGTGGCTGTATGCAGTTATGCAAATACGTGTCCCAAAATGCTGTGAGGTTAAGTATGTAAACACACATATCACACACATAATCTTCATTTGCAGTTTGATTATTAATTCATTCATTCATTCATTCATTTATTACTAACCTAGTAGTAAATCACAGGTACCCAAGAGGAGTTGATATAGCAAGCAAAGGCTGAAATCACCCTTGTGGAAGTTCCTGGGACTTGAATTGGACAGTCGACAGAGTGGTTTATGAGATCCTGAATCCTGCTAGAAAGTGCTTGAGCAAAATGCTGATAGTTCAGGGTGTCCCAACGTGGAAAATCAGTTCTGAATTACTTAGCAGTGTCAGGCATTAGTCAGGATGGGTGTGATTTACATAGAAATGACGCACATGATGCAATTTAAGCCTGAATTGCTCAGCAGTAGCAGAAATTACTCAGTCCTGGCCTGAATTAGTTAGCAGTATCACATATGACTCCGTTCAGGTCTGAATTGTGTATCAGTGTCTGACTTGACTCAGTCCAGGCCCGAATCACTTAGCAGTACCAGAAATGACTCAGTCCTGGTCTGAATAGCAGGGTCAAACATGACTTTGTCCTGCCCTGAATCCTCTGTGAGTGTCTGACATGACTCAGTCCAGGCCCAAATCACTTAGCAGTATCAGACATGACTGTTCGGGCCTGAATCACTTACCAGTATCACATTTGACTCAGTTCAGGCCTGAATTACTTATTGGAGTTGAAAATGACTCTGTGCTGTCTGAAGTCAATTATCAGTGTCAGACATGACTCAGTCCAGGCCCAAATAATTTGGCAGTGCCAGACATGACTCAAACACCCACCATGTGTTCTCTGTTCATAGCTCTAGTACCATCTTCACTTAATTCCTTTATTCATTTCCACAAATTCCGTGTGCTGCATGTTATTTATTCTTTCAAATATATTTTATTTAGTTTGATTTGAACTTCTGTGCAGAGATGCATTTTTTCACTGGCATTACTATGCCACATAGGAGATCTGCCGTGATCCAAAAACACTATGCTGTAGCAGCAGGAAATCAATACTTGGAAACACTGAGTGTTAAGCAGTCTTTTAACTGTATAGGGCTGTCAGGTTTGGGTGTTGGTGCTGTTGCGAACTGTACATCCTTCCTCGGTGCTTCATTCTTCATACATGCATTTGCATTTTGTGTGCATGTGAGAACAGAGGCGTAGACACACCAAATCTCTCGCGTATTTCACAGACTGTTCATTTTCTGTTGAGATCAGGAGATCCAGCGGCACAGTGCATGACGAATACGCCACGGTGAGTTCACTGACCATTCACCCAGGGTTCTCCACTATCATTAATGACTGAGCGATTGCGCAGTCGCCGCCTGTTCATAATATATGCGCCCGTTGAGAATCCTCGGCCGCCCGGTCTCAAAAAAAAAAAATAACAGAATTTAAAGAGCACTGGAAGACACGCAATTGAGCGCGCAGTATCAACGAAATGAAACGCATTCTTTTCCCCCCCTCCGCTCAACAAAATAGAATGTGTCTGAATGTGCGTAATCACGATTCTACCTTTACTTCATGCAAATGAGGTTCGTCCAGTGCAACACAGCAGGCTCATGAAACTCAGATCAGGCTATCAGTGAAGCTAGTGCTGATCAAAAATGACTCGAGTTTATGTCACTGCTTGGTCTATTTCTTGCCTCAAATGTTCTCAGAGACATATTTTGGCATACTTTAATTGCTCTTCAACGGCAAAGTTTGCGACCCGGCTGCCGTGTTGAAAACGATTGGGCCAAAGCCAATCACCACCCAACTCGCAGTAACGTCACCCACCAGTCGGGGCGTTCGGTGCTCTGGTGTGTCCAGCTCCATTCTGGATGGATTTGGCGTGTCTGCGCCTCTAGAGCCGTCAGTGGTCTTTGTATCGCAGGAGTTGGAAACCATGGTGACGGCTGTATAAATTCTAATGTATTCATCAGTTTGGATGTGGCGAAAGTCAAGACTACTCTGCCACGCGTGAAAAGCATTTCCTTTTTCACATCACGCTATCTCATCGCTATTTCACAGCTCAAATCTCTCAGCAATGCAGAAGTGTGATGTGGCATACAAGACAAATTTAAAGAAAAGCCTGTACAGATAAGTGGAGAAACATCACAATTTAAGCTGTTAGCGCGCATTTTCCTGGCGTGGTTTGGCTTCACTAGTCCCCTTAGTGGGAAACGCCTCTGCAAATCAATGCATCGTTGTTCTGAGTGATCGCTTTTATATGCATTTCTATTCTGATGGCAGTGGTCTCGTCTAAGATGAGAGTGCCCCCCCTCCAGAGGGCATGAGGGGTCACTGAATGGTTTTATGAGTACAGAAATGATGTGAACCATATGATGTGGCCTTTGCAGTCATCAGATCTCTACCCAATTGCACACCTACGGGAGACGATGCTCGACACTGACGTCATAGAAACATCTAATGAGGGGATACATTTCAGGAGAATGGTGCCCAGTCCCTGCAGTAGAGTTTCAGAGACTTGTAATACATGTGCCAAGGCGCATTGAAGCTGTTTTGGTGGCTCATGGTGGCCCAGTATATTACTAAACACTTTTGTTGTGCGTTTAATTTGTCCCCGATGTGTATATGGTATATCCCGAATCTAAGAACCTTACATGTTGTGTATTACTTATTTTTTGTCACTTTGGTTCTCGCTTTGAGTTTCTAAATGTATGAATATTTCTTATCATTTATTGTTGAAAATGCAATTTTGTTTGAAAATTTCTACCAGTTCCGTTCATGCAAGTTCAGACAGCACTGTGAAAAAAAAGGGCCAAGCCTGTTTGCTTCTTTCTTACAAAGTAATGTCAGTCAGCTTTCTTAATTACCATGCCAATTTATTGAAGTGTTTTGCTGTTGCTATTCTTCCAGTTTGTTTGTGGCGGGCCTCGTCTCAATGCACAGATATCCTTGGAGGTTAAGTGTCGAAGTGTTAAGTGCTTGAAGTGATCCAAAGCGAGCTTTTCTGTCGTAGAGGTTGTACTTCAGGAGTGTGCTTGCTGGCAGTGTTCTGCAAATGCAGTCTAATCCTTAGTAGAGCTCAAGTCCTTTTTTTTTTTTTAAATTGTTTCTTTCCCCTCATATGGTAAGATTGATTCGGTCTCCTGGTAACCGAGAGAGAAAACGTACTGAGAGCACAGTTGCTAGGCAACGAGGCGATCATCCGGTGCCTGCCTGTGTGGGAAAGGAGATCTCCTGACTGCATTTCCTGCTCGTGGCTTCAGTCCAATAGGCCGCATCTGCTCCCAGTGTCAACTGCTGTATATAGGTATACATACAGTGAAAAAAAAAAAAAACAAAACAAAAAACAAAGCTAATATATGACGTGTCAGATTTCAGTAAGAGAAAGTACTTTGAACTTTAAACTTTTGAAAAAATAAATGTGCAAATTTAGACCATGTGTGTGTCATTATTCCTGTAATGATCACCTGCAACCACGTTTCTGAGTGGCGACACGTATGTGCATGATAGTCAGTTTTTTAAAACATGAACTACGTGTACTTATGGGGGTGCATTACTAATACAGACACTTCTGTAAAAGGAGTAGTGAGTTAAAACCAAGAACAACAGGTACGTGCAATACTGGTAGTAATGTCAACATACCTGTGAAGGAAAGAAATTGAAGAGCCGAGTGCTAGAAGTCACATTTTCACATGCCGTCTGGTAAAGATGGGACAACTTTTATCGTTACCTTAGTCAATTTTCTACATTTCCTCAAAATGGACTCTTTGTGACTTAAGTACTTTTAGCACTGAGGTCTTCAATTTGAAAATCAGTCTCATAAATGTGTTTGCACTTGTGCATATGTGGTAAAGTGCTTTTGTTCATTTCTATTTGCGGGTCTGCGGTTGGATGTTTCTGCCTGTGTGCTTGTGGATTTTCATCTCGTATGTTTCCTTTGTCATTTACATTGATTGAAATTACTTGAGACATGAAAGATGCATTTACATTTTAGGGTATATATTGTAAGAGTACTGGTAAAATGCACATGATACTGAAAATTACAAGAAATAACTGGAATGTATGAGGATAGGCATGTACAGTTTAATTGTTGACATTACAGAGGATAAACACATGCTTTCTGTAAGCTCAAATTCCAGGTACCAGTAAAAAACATATAGCAGAATAACTATAGCTCTAACTAAATTTAACTCGATCTTATTAAAAAAAAATCATTTACATATTTTGCCTAAGGAAAACATTTTAGACATTTGTAAGACTATGTTTTGAATAACTAAGCCAAAGTAGCAGAAAATACCTGGTTTAAATAACTACAGTATTACTGTAAACTAAAAGATATGTATTCTTTTAGAAACATAAACATATACATTTTAATTGTGAAATATTGCTTAGATATAACATTTCTCACAGAGCTCTGTTATAGCCAGTATTATGTTCTTATATACTTATGTTTTTAATTAAGAAATCAGTGACAACAAAAAATAAAAATACAACAATATACTTGGCTACAACATTGGCAGATTATATCCAAAAATATTGTTTTATTTTTATTTCAGTAATCAAAAACCGCAAAAAAGCATATATTCAAGCATAATCTACAAATAATTAATTGAGTATTATTTTTCAAATGTACCCAGGCTTTTCGCCTAGGGTGACTTGGCTAATTCCTGCCATTTTGCTTCCGGTCTTTGATGACGGCATTGTTTTTCGCAGTAACGGGGTAAAGTAGGGGCATGGCAATGCCCTGGCCTGGCTTCTCGAAGGCTGTGATCAAGTTCTTCATTTTCCGGAAAAACCGTTTCTCAACTCCGGGGGATGTCTGGAATCAGAAGAGTGCAATCAGAAAGGAGGCTAGATTGGGCTGTGTTTCTAAACTATATCAATCTGTCGGTAAAAACCGCTGTACTGGTCTTCTTGTCACGTAGGTGGACAGTCAACAGTTGCTGAGTCATTCCTGAATATCCACTCTTAGAACTTTTTTGTTGCAATGGGCTGACGAAGAGAGCGGTTAGGGTCACAAAGTAGAGAGTCGCTAACAACATTAAACCATATTAGTACTAACAGCTATCGGAATTCAAAACCATCAGTGGCATATTGTAATGTGACACAGGTAGCAGTGAAAATTCCTTTATTTATTTATTCATTCATTCTTTATTTTTGGGAGATAGACATCCCAGTTCAATAAAAATCACTTTGGGGTGAATTCAATAAGGTGAAACACTCTGAATTAAACAGGCACCAAGGATAAAATCTACTTTGCTGACTTTCATAAGTTAAAGTGAATCGGGGTAAATGGTTCCTGGCAATGAAAATAAGAGCATTGTCTGATTGACACCCCTGGTTCTGATTCATTCAAATGCCCTTTGTCCTCAGTTACAAGGCGTAAAGGGGTCATAGTATACTCATTTCCCAGTTAAATGCTTTCACTTTTGTCGTCTATTTAAAAACATTTGCATTTTATTTGCATGTTTTATGTGGTAAAAAGCATCTAGTTACAGATGTACAAGTTGTGTGTGCAGCAGCTTAGGCTCATTCAGCTTGGAGCAGCCTTTCATTTCATTCAGTTTAGGAGCCATGTTTCCTGTCGAAGAGAGTAACTCCCTTTGGCCAGGACTCCGGGCTTTGTAACTTTGTAGTTGTTTTACATGCACAAAAACCATATAAAACTTTAAATAGAAAGGAAAAAACGAAAAAGCACATGACCCCTTTAAAAACGTCATCATTTGAAAATAAGCTATTGCCAGGTCAAGATGCTTTTCTACATAATAATAATAATAAATTCCATTTAAATGCATCCAGATACGGGCCTTCATTAACAATGTGACCAATAAGTAGTATATGAAATACCCATAGTTTATCAAACTGAACTAGTAACATACTCCAAATTGCAATAACATTAGTAAAGCATGGTTAAAATAATAAGAAGAAGAAGATAAAAAGAAGAAAAATCATCATAACCGTCATCATCATCCTTAGGCTACAATAACAACAAAAACCTATTGATGAGATTAATTTCACCGTTTTGAATGCAATATAAATGTTCTGTTGCACATGCAATTTGACAAACTGTCAACTGCATTCAACAATTGTTTACTTATTGAGAGACCTGCGCTTGCATGCATGTAATATAAGTATGAAAATACACCATAATGCATCAGGATTTGAAAAAAAATGAACTGATCATTTTATATGCATCTTTTAAAAAATTCACTTTTAGTCTGCATTTGCACTCTTGATGAATTTCTTACCTTGGCAGAGAGCATCTTCAGTGTTTCCAATGTGCCTTTTCAATGCAATATTAGGCTATGTGTACATAAGCAAAACACTAAATACTTTTGCATTGTAACTATAATTGTTTTCCACTTGATGACAGCTTTGGCATTATTGTGTTCAATAAAGAAAAGGCAAGGTTATGAGTAAAGGAGCGGTAGCTGGCGAAAACATTAATCAGACGTATAGGGCCACAGTTATTCAAATGAAGACTTTTGTAAAAACCCCCCACCCAAATAACCCTCCCCCAGCCAGACACTCAAACCCAAACAGACACCATCCACTTTCCGCAGCAGTTTACTCGTGGTTGATGTGGCGCTAATAAAGTTTCGTCATCATTTCAAAAACTCACCTCTGCAGTCCATGATCCATCTTCAGCTTTATGTAGCCTGTAGGTATATACATAGTTCTTGCACCTGTCCAAGCAAGAAATTGTAGTAAATTGATCACTTGCTATACAATCAGAATTTACAAATTGTTTTGTATGATTCCTGTACGAGTTCTTCCATGAGTTCTTCCAATATATTACATGTGAACACATAAATATGCCATAGAGATATTTTATTTAAATACTCGCTAGTCTGATGATATTGATTTACTGTTTTTTTTTTCATTATTGCTTACAGTAATATTACATATCATCATTGCATACTGTAAATTGGGTTAATGCCCTTAACTTCTCCATTATTGTCAGTCGCTAATTAATGATGTTGATAATATACTTACGCGCTACTATATTCACCTTTATTTTTATGTTTGCTCCTATTAACTGCACACATAAAATAATTTTATTCATCTTTGGTTCATTACTTTAAAAATTATTTACATGAAAAGGTCACCCTAGTTGAAAACATCTGTTTGGTACACACACACACACACACATATATATGTGTATAACCCCAATTCCGAAATAGTTGGGACGAGGTGTAAATTGTGAATAAAATCAAAATGCAATGACTTTCAGATCACATGAGCCAATATGTTATTTACAATAGAACATAGATAACATTTCAAATGTTGAAACTGAGACATTTTACATTTTTATCCTCAAAATGAGCTCATTTCAAATTTTCTGGCAGCAACAATTCTCAAAAAAGTTGGGACAGGCAAAAAAGGGCTGAAAAAGCAATTAATATATAAGAGAATCAGCTGAAAGAACATTTAGCAAGTAATTACATTAACTGGTATCAGGTGTGTAACATGATTGGCTATAAAAGGGATGTCTTAGAGAGGCTGAGTCTCTCATAAGTAAAGATGGCCAGAGGCTCTCCAAGCCATGAAGGCTTGCGTAAAAAAAATTGTGGAATACTTTAAAAACAATGTTCCTCAAAGTCAAAATGCAAAGGCTTTGAAGGTCTCATCATCGAATGTGCATAACATCATCAAAAGATTCAGAGTAACTGGAAGAATCTCTATGCGTAAGGGACAAGGCCGAAGACCTTTACTGGATGCCTGTGATCTTCGGGCCCTCAGACGCCACTGCATCACTCACCGGCATGATTCTGTCATTGACATTACAAAATGGGCCCAGGAATACTTCAAGAAACCACTGTCTGTAAACACAGTCCGCCGTGCCATCCACAGATGCCACCTAAAACTCTATCATGCAAAAAAGAAGCCATTGTTGAGCATGATCCAGAAGCGCTGCCGTGTTCTGTGGGCCAAAACACATTTAAAATGGACTGTAGCAAAGTGGCAGTGTCCTGTGGTCAGATGAGTCCAAGTTTGACATTCTTGTTGGAAATCATGGGCTTTGTGTCCTCCGGGCTAAAGAGGAGATAACACTGTTATCAGCGTTCAGTTCAAAAGCCAGCATCTCTGATGGTATGGGGATGCATTAGTGCATATGGTGTGGGACACTTGCATGTTTTAAAAAGCACCATGAATGATGCAAGGTATATGAAGGTTTTAGAGCAACATATGCTCCCCTCCAGACAACATCTATTCCAAGGACGGCCTTGTGTATTTCAGCAGGACAATGCAAAACCACATACTGCAGCTATTACAACAGCATGGCTTCGTAGTAGAAGAGTCCGTGTGCTGAACTGGCCTGCCTGCAGTCCTGATCTTTCACCGATTGAGAACATTTGGCGCATAATTAAACGAAAGGTCCGTCAAAAGAGACCCAAAACTCTCCAGCAGCTGGAAGTCTGTATTAAACAAGAGTGGGATCAAATTCCAATGGCTAAACTCAAGAAACTTGTCTCCTCAATGCCCAGATGCCTCCACTCTGTGTTAAAAAAGAAGAGGGGATGCAACCCCATGGTAAACAGGCCCCTGTCCCAACTTTTTTGAGACTTGTAGCAGCCATCAAATTTGAAATGAGCTCATTTTGTGGATAAAATTGTAAAATTTCTCAGTTTCAACATTTGCTATGTTATCTCTGTTCCATTGTGAATAAAATACTGGCTGGTGTGATTTGAAAGTCATTGCGTTTTGATTTTATTACCAATTTACACTTTGTCTCAACTATTTCGGAATTGGGGCTGTATATATATATATATATATATATATATATATATATATATGTAAAATCAGTTCAGTGCCATTGTGCAACTTCAAAAGTATTAATCATCAATATTGAAATGAAATTAACAAGTCCTTAGGAAAACTTTTGTGTCAGTTCCTTGAAAATGATTTGACAGTTTTTCAGTATCAGTTTCTACGTGTTTTAAAGCATTCTGGATTGGAATTAGAGAGCCCGCATGAGTCAAATTGATTGTTTCATCATTCTGCAATTTTTGATTTACTTTATGTCAATCCTGCTCCGATTTTTTTTTTTTTTTTTTTTTTTAATTGACTGCACAGTTTCATAGAAATGGAACCCAAATTCGTTAAAGGTAATGTGAAAATTATTCAATCATTCATCATTGTCATTGTGATAGTCATATCAATGCATATTACCATAAAAAATATATTCTATGGCCTTTGTTAATACACAAGTAATTATTTAAATCATGAATTTAAGCAGCGGAAATATCAAATTTATGTCTTGACATTACAAGAGAAAGGTAATAATAAATTGGTTCAATGTGTTATGCATATGCATTGGTATGGTATGTGGTAACAGTCTGAATGGCACTTTTCTTCTTTGGTCCGGAGCATACTGTGTCCTCCAAAAAGAAGATGAACGATGAAAGATGAAAGAAAGATTGATTCATCTGACCACAATACGCATTTTGCACTGTGTGATGGTCCTTGGCAGGTGCCCTCAGGCCCAAAGATGACAGCGCTTCTGGGCATTGTTAGTGTAAAGCTTCCTTTTGCACAACAAAGTTTTAACAGGCATTTGTAGATGTAACGAACTATAATAGTCCTTGACAAAGGTTTTGCTCAGTAATGCTGAGACCATGAGGATAAATCATTTGTTTAGATAAATGACTGTTTTTGATACTGTACCTTCTGAGTGATCATAGATTACGGGTATTCATCTTTAGGCCTGTACCTTGGGCCTTAATGCACAGAAATTCCTCCAGATTCCTTGAATCTTTTCATTATGTTATGTGTTGTTGACGGTAAAATGTCCAAATCTCTTCCTGTCGCCTTCAAGGAACATTTTAAACCTCTCTATAATTTTCATGCACAGTTGGGGGCAAATTGGCAATCCTAGACCCATCTTTACCCCCAATGGTCTGAGCCTTTCCTGGATGCTGCTTTTGAACCAACTCATGATTACAATCACCTGCTGACATCAGCTGCTCAAATTACATCATTATTGTTTTCTTTTTTTTTAACCTTATCACATGTCCTAAATTGCCTGCATCCTTTTGGAATGTGTTGCAGATCTGAATGGTAGGTTTGGATGGGTATTTACAAATAAAATGAAGTTGACCAGACAAAACATGAAATATCTTGTTTTTACACCGTCTGCAATGAAGTAGAAGTCAAAGTGAATTTTGAAATCACTGCTTTCATGTGCAGTTTCCATACTGTGCCATCTTTTTCCGAGTTGGGGGTATATGTTGTGCATAACATCACGTATAGAACACGGTTATGTGGTTTCCTTTCTTTAGTTCTTCAAAAGAACAACGTAGTTTCATTCTGTACCTGCTGCATAAATGTCAACAAAAGAGTACATTTGATTGTGAAACAGCAGCTCCGTCCACTCAGTAGATAATGTTATTTAGTCTCCTCCAGAATTACCGGCACTCGTTAGTACTGTAAAAATGAGCTAACAAGATATAAAACAAGTCCTTTTTTTATCCTCACGATCTTGCATTCAAAATTCTAACCTTTAACTGGAATACTGTAATTCAGAAAACATTAAATTCATGTCATTCAATGAATTTTTTTTTTCAAAAATATGAGCGCGACAATTATCGACATGCCTTCATTCAATATTTTGTGCAGTCTCCCTTTGCCAAGATAAACAGCTCAAGTACAGCTTCTCCTGTAATGAGTGATGAGGTTAGCAAACACATTGGACAAGATCTATGGCCATTCCTCTACACAGAGCCTCTCCTTCAGGTGCCAGGGTCAATGCTTGTGGGCTCCTCTGCTCTGCTCATTCCAGATTCCACAGATTTTGTATGAGGTTTAGATCAGGGAATTATATTCAGCAGTCGATGAACCATCTTTGTGTAAATTTTGAGGTGTGTATCGCATCATTGTCCAGCTGAAAGGTCTAATCATAGTTCATTTGAATCTACCTGGCAGAAGCTGTTCAGTTCTAATTTAATATCTCCTGATATGCGATGAAGTCCATGATACTATGTATCCTAACAAGATGTCCAGGGCCTTTGGAAGAAAAGCAGCCTTGTAACATCAAAGATCTTCCATCATACATCACAGTGAGTGTGAGGTGCTTTTCTGTATCTATGCCAAACTCATCTTTGTTTCTAAAAAGCTCCATTTTGGTTTCATCTGACCAAATAACCTGGTCCTATTGAAAATCCAAGTAATGTTTGACAAACTGTAGGCGCTGTAGTTTGCTGTTGATTGACAGCAGAGTTTTTTTTTTTTTTTTTTTTACCTTGTCAACCCTCTCAAACAACTTGTGGTGATGCAGGTGGCTTCTGATGGTAATTTTGGAGACTCTCTGACCTCAAGACTCAACTGTTCTCTGCAATTCTCCAGCTGCGATCCTTCGAGATTAATTTGCTTATCTGAACTATCCTCCTCATGGTGCGCAGAGTGAATGCATCCTCTTACAGACTGATTTTTATCATCTCCTGCTGCTTTAAACTTCTCAGTTATTGCCCTGATAGACATAATAGGTATTTTAAGCTGTGTAGAGAATTTTTTTTTGTCCAGTTCCTGATTTGAACAGCTTAAGAACTTTGTGTCGCACATTGTCACTGTACTCTCGTGTCTTTCTTTAGTGATGAATGACTGAGGGGATTTGGCCTATGTTGCCTGATTTTTATATCCCAGTGATACAAGAAGTCGTAGTTGATTACTTAGGAGTTCCAAATAAAACTGGTGTGCTTAAACATGCAAAATTTACTGGAAATATACAGTACTTCAGTTAGATATTGATAATAGGATTTTCTAGAGGTGCCAAAGATAGTAGCACAAATGTCTCTCAGAAAAATATTTATTGAATGTTAACATTTTTCTTTCTTCCAATAATTTTACTTCAATGAAAAGGTAAAATTTGAGCAAATATTTTGAGTGAAAGACCGAGTGGATAAAAAGCAAAAATATTTTTTCACTGCCTGTTTTGCTAATATTCACGGAGGGTGCCAATATTTCTGGAGGACTCTGTATGAGCGGAAGAAGGCATGCACCAGCATCTGTCCTTTTTTCACAGGCAAAAGAAGCTGTTTAATTATTGGGTTGAAATGAAGCCTTTATTATACAGTGCCATTCAAAAATTAGCAATTACTGAGAAATTTTGACATCTTTGAAAGTTTTATTCACTGCGGTAACAATAAATTAAAAAAAGAAAAAGAAGTACGGCCGAGACATTGAGAATGCTGCACGTCACTATTAGTTTTTTGATTAATTGTTTAACTCAAACTTTACAAGTGATTGCAAAGCCCTATTTCCAGTTATCATGATGATGCAGGTATTGCCGAGCACTTTCTTCACTGTTGCAGTTGGTGATCTTTGACGTGCTTTTCAATGAACCTGTTTCCTGCGGACCTGAGAGTCGTCTGTTACATACATTACGTATGGTTTCTACACAGTTTTGCACCTTGGCTTTCTTCTTTCTACAGACCTATGAGGCCTGTCTGTCCTCTTCTTTTAAAACAGAGTACAACTTTGGAGGAAATTATCATTTTGAGGTTCCCGTGCATAGAATTGGCTTAATTTGTCAATTCAACAACAATTCACCTCTAGTCTCATTAAACAGTGCCGCGTATAACATAATTGGAGTGGTTTTTTGTGTGCAATATTAGCGCGTTAATCTGATTACTTAATGAGTTTTAGGTTGCTGTTGGCACACACGAGTGAAGACTGCTGAAAATAAGACTTTTCAGTCACCGGTGAGAATTATTTAAATAATAATGAAAGTTATGCAAGTATTTTCCAATATTATCAGTGACTTGGCTGACTAGACTTTTTTTATAAATAACACGACCTGGGACAAAAAAAGTATGTTCACATAAACATAAGCATTTCTTATACTGTAGATGAGTAATGAATTAAAAAACTAACATAAAATATCATGCATAAAGCACGGAGAAAATTATTGTTTCGACACAGGTCCCCAGAAAGGCCTTCAATGAGGCTTGGCAAAGATTCTCTGGAGGAAATTTAATGAAGGGATGGGAAAACTATTCCTCCAAAATATATTCCCTCCTTTAGCGTTTTGATGGTTGCAGAGAGCACTAGCAAATGTCAATCCACAATACACAGGTATGAATGTAAAAATAATATATGCCCACACGTGTTCTTTGGGTTAGTATATGGAGACAGCTCGTGTTATCGCATCATATCAGGAGGAAAAGTCAGTGATCTCTCATTTCATTTTTCAGAATGAATTGTGAATGCCGTGTTTTTTGAAAAACTGGCTGACCTTTCGTCGAGCTCACTGTGGACACCTTGTCGCACGTGAGAACTGAATGCTGACCAATGCTATTTGACGGCAGTACTGGCGGAGATACTCACAGGACGCACAAGCAGTAAACGCCAGGCTTGGATTCGCTGTCTCGGATCAGATAGCTACCATCCTGCCCGGCCAGTTGCAGAATCTTCTCGCCGGTCTCTTTGCTGATAGATCCGTGGTACACCGACACTGAGTCCATGGCATCACCCGGGTTTGAAACGTGCTGTTCTGAAATGTTAGGAGGAGCAGTCATATTTATGCACTGACATGGGAAAGGAAATGACACAATGTCAATGCAGGAAGTGGCTTCAAATGCTGAATTTATTCACAGCAATGAAGACAAGGAAGATGCACCTGCTGATAACTGTTGTGTGGCAGGGTGTGATGCAGCAATACAAGACAAAGATTTCAGGGGAATGTGCTGTACAGTTGCATATTGAGAAAAAAAAAAACTGTATAACAAATTTCTTCATCTTTGCTGGCATCAAGTGGTTCTCTTTTCCTAACAGCTCACTATTAGGGTCGGTCAGTTACTCTCCGCTCTCCGGAGAGATTTCATGTGAAAGGATTCCTGGATGCATGAGGAAGTCAAGGGTCTTGTGTTGGATATATAGGCTTGGACATCGACAAACCCGTGTGGCTTATCTTGAGAACCCGGCTCATGGTATCTGGTGAGACACATCTGAATTTTTGAAATGTGTTTTTTTTTTTTTTTTTTTTTTTTTTTTTTTTTTTGGTGCTTTGGGCACTGTGAGAGAGATCCAATTAAGTTCCGTTATATTTGAGAAAAGGCAGACATCTCTGCATTCGAGATACCCAAAACACAGCAACTCCCACTCCAAAACAATCAACATGGATAGATAGCACTACAGGCGAGAGGGAAAAATATGTATTTTTGATTTTGGAGTAAACTGTCCATTTACACTGGCTGGCTATGCTGATATACATCATCAAATATATGAGGAAGTTGTATGAAGTAATGGCTGCAGTCGATGCTGCCAGGTCACACCTGTGGCCTGACTTGGGCCAGATCAGTCACACTGAGCACGTGCAGCTGCAGCCAAAAACTTCAGCACAGGCCCAGTTGGCTTCAGTTGCTGAGGGCTCATGCCCTTGCAAGAGTCATCGACCTTGAGCTCACCCTTCCAGCAGCAGCCTGAGCCGCTGTCAGAGCGACAGAAGAGCTGCATTCACGGCACAGATTAAATGAGCCCAGCCACACGAAGACGGATTCGTTGAGACCTGAATCCTCGCCACAAATTATCTAGCCTCTTCACAGGCTAATATGTTTGTGTAGGCTCATACAAAATCATCTGCCAGCTAGAAGAGGGGTCCGAAAGCTTGCTGAGATTAGTCAGACTAAATCAGATTCTTCCACAAATGACTGTGCAGAATTCTCGCAGGTTTATGATTATCTCTCGCCCCCTAGTGGAGAAAGTGGTTACATCCACATCAACACCCCAAAAGTGTGTGCCTCAGAGCTTCATGATACCCAGAGATCCATGGCAAATCCAGTCAGCATCAAAAGATAGTTATTTATTCATTCATTCATTCATTCATTCAATCATCTGTTTATTTATTTAATAAATTAATAATTTTGGCACACACACATTTTCAGCCTAAAATTGGGCATACTGATTTGAAAAACTGTCGCATCAAAAATGATGACAAATGCAAATCACACGCTGCCAGCGCCGTCAGAGGTTAACACAGTCAGCGTATGATTTGGCCGTACGGCAAGCAACTACAGGAGTGGCCCCTCGAGAGCCATGTGACAAACTAATTTTGTCCGGCTTCATCGCTCTTCTCCCAAGTGAGGCTGAGCCAAACGTTGCCTCAGTGTGGTACAGTCAGCTTGAACTGCGATTCGAGCGCCTGACCACAGGGCTTCCAGGTGACCGTTTTACCTGTGAGCCACTCAAAGGCCCTCGACAGGTTTTGCAAACGAAACCAGAACTCACAAATTGATTTAAGTCCTACACAAAAAAAGCACGGATGTATAACAGGCGTCAAAATTTGCTGCATTTAAGTATTCATACCTGTAGCCAGAATGCAGGTAGATCGTTATTTAAATAAATGGTCAATGCAGCGCTACATAGAAAATGCAAAGGAGAAAACAATAAATTAGAGCAAATTACTGCAAATCACTTTAAATGACTGCAAATTGCTGTTGGAATATGCAAAGCAATTCCAAATGTATTTACATTACATTTTAATTTTCTTCTCTGTTGATAAAGAAATGTCTATTTAAATAGCTTAAAAAAATTGCTTAAATGCTACGCGGCATCATAAGATTTGTTTGCAGTTATGCCATATTAAAAAAAAAAAAAAGTTCGTAAGCCTTTTTCACATTTCAAGTTTCAGGGGTGAGCAAGAGGTTTTTTTTTTTAACTTATTTCTAATTTTATTATAATTAGAGTTTGAGATCCAACTAGCAGAACAAATCCAAATGAAAACTACATGTATTAACAAAAAGAATCCAATCTATTTTTTTTAAATTAAAAAACATACAAAAAAAAAAGGGCGGCAGGGTGAGCGGGGATGTTAACTAACAATTTTTTTTTTTAAATGTGGCATTATACGCTGGATCTTCATTGCTTATGACTACAAAATGATACTGAGACATCAAAATTGAATTTTTATGTTGCGTACAGCTAAATGAAGATGCTTGGATCAAAGTATTTTGTCCCGCTGATGCGATAATCAAGCCAATATAAGAACTAGATTATGCTTGGCGCCATAAACCCCCTCAGCATACCTTAAAATTAGGTCAAAATGGAAGCTATGACCTTGACATCAAATAGCCTTCTGGAAAAAACCCGATGTGCATAACCTGTTTAAATTTGAGGGCTGTCCTTACCAGCTAGAGGGGAAGATGGACAGACAGGCAGATGGACAGACAGACAGCCGAGGGCAGGGAAATACAAAGTACACTATTGGCAAGAGTTCTGGAGGGGGTAACAAGAGTTGCCCAGGAGGTAATAATTAAACCAAAATCAGGTCTTCATTGTGCTGCACGCTGTTTTCAGCGAGGGAAAGGGGTTAGGGGCGTTCTTATGCAAAGATAGGTGGAATGTTTTACTCATTTATCAAATATCACCTTTTCTGTTTGTTAAAACCACTGCCTGATTAACAATAACTTTTCATCCAGAGATAGTCTTGTCTTTCAGTCAAGATTAATTATTTTTCTTCTATAAATACAAAGTGGCAACATGCAGTACTAAATGATGGAAGATAAAACACAAAAAAGACTAGACAACAAAGGAATTAATAAAAGTAAATGTTTACCCACTCGTCATGCCAGGCGATATTTGTTTACTTTCAATATCAACATAAGCTGCAGTGGTGGCTAACATCTGATATCAGATGATTCATTTGTTTTGTGCTCCCATTTACAGACTGTTTATGCTTCTTTCTATTTTATAGAAAGTGACACATTTTTAATCGTACGTTAATCCTGATCATCACTCTAAAATTCAACTATATTTATTGCAGCTCGTTCTGTTGTTATTGAGGAAGGCGACAGCGCAGGGTAGCCGAGGGTGTTTTTGGCGGGAAGAAAGGGCTAGGTGATCAATTGTAGGTTTGTTAGAGCTGTTGCATTTGTTGAGTTCCACACTATCAGTTTACTGCATTGGATACGCCACGGTATCTATCCACGAGGTGTGAATACCAGCCACACTTCTGAGTCTAAACATGAATTAGGTGTTATAATAACATTTCCTTAAAAGTTTGACTGGTTTAAAAAGTTACACGAGGTGACAGAGAAATATGTGCGAAAAGTAACTTGAAAGTAGGCTCACTTTTTTCAGGGAAAACCATGTTCCACAGTGGGACAGAATTAGCATGCATAATTACGGACTGTTCATCTACATACCAAGAGTACGGCAGGGAATATGACGTTTTTTTCTGGCAGGTAAGAAATCATAACCGCTGACACCTCTGCTGAACTTTATGCATATGAAAAATAAATATACTCATAAAATGCACATAAAGATATGGGAAATATGACATTTCCATTTTTTTAGCACTTATAAACTGTTGACATAACCAGAATGTTTGAAAAAATTTTTAAACTTAGATATCTCTGTGCTTTTCCACAACCAGACTGCAAAAGAGTTATAACTGTGCAACTTTTTCAATGTCCATAAAACTCAAAATTGAATAACATCCTAAGCAAAATGAGACAATTCCATGATTCTTGTAATTTTAATGAATATTTTCATGAATACATGTATTTGTAAATTTTTAAAAAAAACTGCCATTCTTAAATGTAATATGGCATACAACATTTCCCTTTTATCAATTCATTTGAGACATACCTTTTTCACACGTCTGCTAAAACTGTGTATTGATATTAGCACTGTCAGTCGTAACACAAACAAAACAATATATTAAATATCAACGCATTTACAAGAAATAAAACCTTCTTCCACAGGTGATAAGTAAACTATAGAAAGGGATAAATCAATCAAAATTGAATGACTAAAGGCAGCTGGGTTGGCTCAGTTAGTAAAGGTGCCACCTGTGATTTTAAAATCAACCTCCACAGTTTAGGACTGATCCGGTTGTGCCAGTTTTAACTGTGATCAGCAACCTTATTGTGCTGTACAGGGATATGGGAGGGAAACAGTTGGTTTGGGATAGCAGTATTTGTTGCTCAAGCGTTTCCTCCTGGTCATCCAAGCACCTGGCTCATGTGATATTCCATCACAATTTCAGAATATGATCAACAACATATATCCTTATCAGTGGCAGCTGGTGAGCTGAAAATAGAGTATGGACAAAACATCCCCTTGAACTAATGAATGAATTTGACCAGTTTATATTCATCCTCAGGTACTGATACACAGTGACAGACAAATGTCAGAACGCATTTGTTGTAGTTCTCTATTTTTAGTGAAATCTAAGTAATTTTAGTTCCATAGATCACCTCAGAGGACAAAAGGACAAAGTAAATAGCCAGAACTTAAAAAAAATTTAGTTAGAGCTCAAAATGTTATCCTGCCTACTTTACCTGCTTCCATTTTTTTAAGAATCAGCCATAATATTTTCTTTTTAAGAATTGGCCATTATGTTTTGTTTTTAGCCATTGGCGGTAAACCTGCCAAGCTTGTGGCATAAAACAAACAACTCAGTTTTTTCAGTGTACCGCATTTGACCATTCTGAGCTGACATTTGTTTACAAAATAGCCAGCTGCCCAACATCCCCGATTCTGAGGTGAATAAGGTGAATTAAGGTTGAAGAAGACACTGCTGCCAGCAAAGCGCGTCACTTGTACAGCCGTGATGGTGTTAACTGTCAAAACCTCATGATTGTCCTTAGAAAAATATTATAAAGCAACTTCACAGAGTACAGTGACTCAGCTGCAAAAAAAAAATGGTGCAAATCATGTTTATTTTAGACATTCCGGGGTTTTTTTATACATTTAAGATGATAATGAGGGGTTTTTTGTAAAATAATAGGTGTTTATTTTCTAACCTCCATTAAAATAACCTTTTCTGCTTGAAAAATGTCATTCAATCAAAAGTTCTGTCTGGTACTGAATAACCGTGTGTATGTCATTTCAATACTCAATTTTTTTTTGCTAGAAGGCATCATGATGCGAGTCACAGAACTTGAGCATGAATTTTGGCCCTGAATAGAAAGACATCAATTAATATAACAGTTGCTCTTTGCGGCTATTTTTTTACATAGAAATATCAGCGGAATGCAAGGGAGTGCTCTGAAGATATTCCAGCTGTTCTGTCAAAGCAATTTGGAGGAATAAAATATTTCTATAGAATTACTCATAAAACACACCATCAAGAAAATCAGCAGTGCTGGGTATTGTATTAAAGGTTACACAAATTTAGCAGACATGACTAACAATCTGTTGCCACGTAGAAAAAATTATGTCTCAGGCGTCTCTTATTTTATTGTATCTCTTTTAAAAGTGCACTTTAAATAAAATCTTATAATATATTATAGATACTGTATATATTTTGATAAAAAAGGAGAAAAATAGCAATTAAAAAGATAATTTGCCAAATGGGGGGACCCTAATGACATCAAAGTGAACAAATATTACAAATCTCTCTCTCTCTCTCGTTCTCTCTCACTCTATTAGTGTGTCTTTGAGTGGCACTACAGTATGTTTTTTTTTAAGTCTATTAAAAATATTAAATCTTCAAGACATACAATCTCTCAATTCAGTGGGTGGAGCACTTGAAAAAAAATCTGCTCTACGAGCCCTGATTTTAAAAGTCACAACACATAGTCCCTCTAAAATGTCCGTGAAGAGGAACTATCCGTCAATATCAGCCTCCGTCCATTAGGGGGTGCTGTGTGGTTCCAAAGTCTCCAGAGGGCCCAGGTCTTTCAAGTCGCTAAGTTTCCTGGAGAAGGAGCTGAGCCGCGTGCTGATCGAGCCCCTCTTTAGGCTGGAAGTCCGGGTTTCGTACATGTGGGCCAGCTGCTGGCGGAAGTGATTGCCCACGAAGCAGTACAGGAAGGGGTTAATGGCGCTGTTGGAGAAGCCCAGGCAGAGCGCATAGGGGATCGCTCCCTCGATGGTCCTCACGCAGCAGGGCATGGAGGCCCCCAGCCTGGTCAGGGTGTCCAAAAAGGTGAGGATGTGGAAGGGGAACCAACAGACGAAGAAGGCCAGGACGACTGCTACCACCACCTTCAGGACCCGGTCCAGGTTGTCGGTGCTCTTGTCCAGGTCTGGCGAGGTGAGGAGGTGTTGCCCGATGCAGCAGTAGCAGGAGGCGATGATGGAGAAGGGCAGGAGGAAGCCCAGAATGTTCTTCATCAGGCTCAAGCCAACGTCCCAGACCTCTGACGGGTACTTAATGGCGCACACCGTCACATTGCCACACTGCATGTGGATGGTGTCCCGGAACACAAGAGTGGGCAACGTGGTGGCGCAGGCCGCTAGCCACACAGCGCAGGTAATGGCTCGCGCCCGGCAAAGGTTCCTTCTGCCCTGCGACTTGAAGGGGTGGACGATGGCCAGGTAGCGATCCACGCTCATGCAGGTGATGAAAAAGATGCTGGCGTACAGGTTGAGGGTCAGTAGGCCCCCGCACACCTTGCACATGAGCGAGCCAAACACCCAGTTGTAGCTGTAGGAGTAGTAAACCGCCCAGAAGGGCAGGCTGACGAGGAATAGCAGGTCGGAAAAGGCCAAGCACAGCATGTAGGTGTTAGCCACGGTCCTGCGGCTGACCCTCTGACACAGGACGCACACCACCAACCCGTTGCCTACAAATCCCAGGATGAACACGATGCTGTAGATGGCGGGAACAAGCTTATTCTGGTGCCAGAAGGGCTGAACGGCAGAACAGGACTGATTGGCCGGTTCGCCGTCCCTCAATGACGCGTTAGTTCCGTTTCCCAAGAGGTCATCCAGGAGCTCCATCGCCACTGTGACCGTTTGATCTCCCGTGGGCTGATGGGAGGTGAAGTACATTCTCATACCAGGTTCTACTGCACCAAACAACAAATAAATGATTAGACAAGAAATTACTGGTGTTGTGATTAGAGAGCTGAAGCTGAGGTTTGTGCACTTCATAACTCAAAAAGGGAACTGTCATAAATGCTCTGTATTTAGCAATGGAAACCATTTTTAGAAATATACTGTGCCTCAGCTATGCTCAGTCATAGAAGACAATGAAATAAGAAGACATCTGGTTCACTGCTTGCTGTTCAATATTTATATAAAATAAAATATTCTATCAAGGGTTTATACACCATTCACTCAGAATCTAAACCGTGAATTTATAGAGGTACATAATCTGAACAAACTTCAGACAACAGCAGGAAATGAGTTGAAAATCCTACCTGAAAAGCCCATCAAAAGTTGAAGCGACTGCGTGGATTGAGACTTGGCACAAAGCCATACGTGAACACCAATTTCTGAATTCTTAAGCCCAAGAGGCTGTTCCGTTTCTCACGGAAATCGTTTAGCATTATGTGTCTAATGTCTTATCCCATAAAAACAGCAATAAAACACGAGTTAACCCCACAGTGTTCGTCTCTCTTGAGAGCAGTCCAACATGAGAAAATGTTCCTCTCGCGCGTATTAATTTAATGGCTCCCTCAGCACATTAAATTCGATGTCCATCTGGTTGCATTTAACGTAGGAGGGCATGGACAGAAACTTGTGTTTGGTTGGTGAGGTGTGGGCACTAAGTCAACAATATCCCCACTCATCTTAGCAGAGGAAGCAAGAGTAACCTATTACTTTTTTATGTGTGCATTTATGAAGTAACTGAAAACAATCATTTTTGCTAGTTTTAGAGACAAGCAATGACTTTGTTTCATCCAGTAGAAACACATGACTCTGTACTTAAAAGTTCTTAAAGTCACATCTTCTGAAAAATGTAGCCAAGTCTAAATATCATGCATGCTATGTTTGCTTTGCTGAAAAGAATATATGAAGAATGCGCTATCTTGAGCCAAAAATACAAATATGGGGTATTTAGGGTGAAGTCAGCTGTCTGAGTTGCTTTATAACCTTTTGGTTGCATGAAAACTCCAGCCTGTCAAATAACTGTGACCCGTTTACAACTGCTTAATTAGGTTTTAAAACTGTTTTAGTAATAAGTCTGTCCTTGAGATAAGATTATAAATGCCCATGTGTCGTCTGCATAGCTATCAAAATATTCAGCTGTCAAGGCACACATAAAGTAATGTGTGCGTGCACACACTCGCACAAACATATGGACACACGCATCCTCACACAAACACACACAGACAACACACACAACACGTACAGTACATGCAAAAGTGAACTGTTGAAATTTACAGAATGAATTTTTTTTTTACCATTGAATCAAGTTATGTAACATGAATATCTATGCTTAAAATAAGTTTAACTAGGGTGAAAAAATAATATTCATTTTCAGTTCAGCTGATTTGTTTTCATGTCAGAAAAACATATCCCAAGCAAATTTGTTAAATTTTAGACAATTCAGAAATTATTATTATTAACTATTAATAACAATAACAACAATAATAATAATTTATTATTATATTACTATTATTATTGTTGTTGTTGTAGTTGTTGTTGCAATACATTTTTATGCACTGGGAGCTCAATATGTACAAAAAAAAAGCTGGAAGGCACCACAAAGTGTACCTTAAAAAATAATAGAAAAAAAACATTTAACTGCAGTACTTACAGCGGTAAAAGTATATCACTCATATAATTGACAATAGAAATGATAGCAGGTGCTTGCAGATGGCTAGTAGCAGCTGAAGTGTGCCTTTGTCTGCCGATGTTATTTTTTTCCTTTTCTGTTTCTTCTTCTTCTTTTTTTTTTTTTTAACAACAAAATAGGAGTACACACCAGTCAGAAAATGGCTCCTAAATAGCCTAATCATTAATCCTGCAATACAGCCATCACTGAACCACATGTATCCACACGCAAGTGCGAAACTGAAGTGGCATTTTTTCCTCACCATAAAAACTCCATCAATGATCAACTCAAAGCACTGCTTCAATACAGAAGAGTTCTCCCATCACGACCGTAACATAAGTGTGACACACAACACCATGCGTGACAAATCCACATAAGTTTCACTTCAAAGCTTAGGAAAAACCTCAGAAATTTTTTCCCCCACATCACTTCATCAAAACAAACACAAATGTTCTGGTTTACCTGTGATTAAAATCCACTGCCCAGATTTTTTTTCTTTTTTCCTCCTCAGTCAAGCGCCAGGCGTCCTGTCATTAGCTGAGTGACAGCCGCAGAACCTCATGCTCTTTCTTTTTATTCGGGCAACGGCCCTTGGGGGATTCCCCCACTTAAATCAACGGACTGGACCCCCGCCAGCCCCGAGGGCCGAGAGGCCATCATTTCTCCCCGTCCCAATGACCTCCCTGTCCCCGACCGGCAGGACCGATGTCCTCGACCGCCGGTAGACCGCGAGCAACGCAGGAAGACAAAAATCAGATCAAGATGTTGAGTCGCTGGATCTTTCTCTCTGACTGAACATTAGCGTTCAGGAGCAGTCTGGGGCCGGTTATGCGCCTGAGGTTACTGTGTGTGACTCCACCTCTGCTTTAGCCAGGGGGATCCGGGGGAGGGGGAGTAAGTGTGGCCAATGCGAGAGATATGCATTCATTCAAGGCCAGATAGCAATCTCTCCTGGAATCCCACTCACCAGAGTTATGAACAGATAAATGAAATCTAAATGACACAGGTATTCATTTTTAAACATGATGTCATGGCTCATTTACATAGATTCAGGTGTGCAATATCTGCATATGAAGAAATGTGTAGCTATGTAATTACGCAGGGGTTTATTCTGGGCGTTCTTAATAAAATGACACCTTTTCTACCTTTCGTGGGGTGGGATCCATTCTGTCAAAGGGAGGTCATTTTGTTTCTCACTTCAGATTAATGAATGCACTGCGGACTGCCATTCATTTTCAGATTGCTCTCGAAAACGTTGTGATTGAAATTGACTCCTCGAGGAAAGTTTCTGTTCATTTATTAACAAAATTAATGGCCCTAAGATATCATACAGATTCATATAACATCTTGAAAACAGGAATATGCTTTTTTTTCTCTGCATCAAAGGGTTTATTGATGATGGAACTAAAACAATACACATTTGAGCAAAATGTGTACAGGAAATACTGGCATGAATATACTGATGCTATAAACTGGTACCACTACAGGAAACAATACTGAATTGTATTAACAAAGCGTGGCTGAGGGGGTTATGCTAAGGGTAACTCAACAGATAATTCACCAGTTGTCCTCATTGAAGGGTTCAGGCTTGGTCTCTCACATTTTTCCCACATCCCTGTGAAGCATCTTTGCACAGAGCAAACTATTTAAGACTGAGCTGAATTCACTGACTATGGATCATCATGCAGATCAATGCTCAGCCCAAAGAGGAAGACTTGGCTGAGGTGCTGGGTGTTTACACCAGCGAAGGAGTATAACAAAGTTGCAATAATAAATGCAGCTTAATTGTTGCAATGATACTTGTTGTAAAAATATAATACAATTTCAGGCCAAGATCTGTTTGAAATTAATTTCAAATAATTAATTCAATGTAAAGATGCACCACAAATTTTATAATAATAATCATAAGTATAATAATAATGTTAGTTTATAGGCAGTTACATCCAAAGTGACTTACAGTTGATAAGACTAAGTTGGGACCAATGTGGGTTTGTCGGCATCACACAAGGGCCAGACAGCGGCAGTGATCTTCTGAGGGCTACAAAGGGGCTTGAACCATTAACCATCTAGGTCACAGGCTGACAGAGTCATAAAAAGATTATCTATTTCATCTTTCAGCCATTTGTTATGCCTGAAGAACCCAAGAGGTTTAAGAAAGTTGCATTTTCATCCATGAAATAAATACAGCATAACAGACCAAAGACCAAACTGACTGTGTCAGTTAGGATAGAGCAACACTGTAAATATCAAGGTATAACTCAAGGCAAAGCGTTCATTGCTATGCCTCCGTCTGTTATTGCCTCATACGCCGTAAAAGTTGTGCTGGGGCCCCCACATAATACTGACCTTATGTGACCTAGACCTTTGACCTGATGACCTCCAAAACCTGATCGGTTCAACTCCCCTCTGTGCGGAGTTACCATGTCTGATTTTGCAAAATTCCTCCAATCCTTCTGTTGATACAGCACAGATTAGATATTTGCGGTGCACGAATGGACAACTGCAAGAACAGAACAGTGCTGTGAAAATCTATTCCTGATTTCTTCTGTTTTTGCTTATTCGTCATATTTAAATGTTTCAGATCCAACTCATTTTAGTATTAGACAGAGGACAACATGAGTAAACACAAAATGATCAGTTCATTTATTGAAGGTAAAGAGTTATTCAAAATCTGTATCACCCATGTGAAAAAATAATCCCCCCCCAAAAAAAAAGAAAAGAAATAAATTAAAAAAAGGAGATAATTGGTTTTGCCACCCTTGGCAGCAGCAATTGCAATTAAACTGGCTATGAGTCGTTTACATCGCTGCAGAGGAATTTGGCTCACAGTTCTTTGAAAAATTTGTTTCATTCTGCCACATTGGAGGGTTTTCAAGCATGAGCTGCCTGTTTAAGGTCATGCCGCCAAAACACAATTGGATTCACGACCGTACCACTGCAAAACCTTCATTTTGCTTTTTTGTGCCATTCAGAGGTGGACGAGCTAGTGTGCTTCCGATAATTTTCCTGCTGCATAACCCAAGTACACTGGAGCTTTAGGTCACAAACTGGCGGTCAGACATTCTACTGCAGGATTTTTTGGTAAAGAGCACAATTCTTGGTTCGATCAATTATGTCAAGTTGCCCAGGTCCTGAAGCAACAAAACAGCCCCAAACCATCACACTACTGCAGCCATATTTCACTATTGGTATGATGTTTTCACTGTGGATTGCAGTGTTAGCCATACACCAGATGCAACAAGATCCATGTCTTCCAAACATTTCCAGTTTTTACTCATCAGTCCACAGAATACTATCCAAAAGGTCTTTTGGATCATCAAGCTGTTTTTTGGCAAATGTGAGATGAGCCTCAGTGTTCTTTTTGGTCAGCAATGCTTTTTGCCTTACAGCTCTCTCATGGATGTCATTTTTGCACAGTCTCTTCCTTATTGTGGAATCATGAACACTGACTTTAAAGTGATGCTTCAACATGGCAAGCAGTAATTAGGCCTGGGCGTGTCTAGTAAAATTGAACCCAATGATCATTTACATCTGTTTAATAGGTTGATTTAGAGACGAAGGGAGGGGTAATTACTTTTCACATAAGGCCAGGTAGGGTTGTATAGCTTTTTTCCTTCAAAAAATTTACTTCAATAAATCATCATGTAATAATTGCATTATGTGTTTACTTCGTTTACTGCTGTCTAATAATATAATTTGTTTGATGATCTGAAACATTTAAGAATGATAAATATGCAAAAATACAAGAAATCAAGAAGTGGGCAAATATTTTTTCACAGCTCAGTACCTCCCCCCACTGTGTGGGCAGAGGCATAAAAAAATGCAAATACACGAAGCACTTTTAATCTACGGCTCAAAAACTGGTCACAGGTTAGAGGAACCTCACGTAGTAAATGACTGAAAGAAATGTGGTACTAAATACTGTATGCTGTTTCCCATCCAAAACAAAAAAGGTCTACTTTTGCATGTTTGATAAAATTTGACGTATATTGAGCTTGAAAGTGAATTAAGTTAATGCGTCTGCAGTAAGAACAGAGAGCATATGAATAATGGAAGTTGTTTACCACCTCTAACCATTTCCTAATAGTTTAAAGGTCTTTTCATCGTTAATTTATTTTGTATTTAATCTGGTAAGTCCCATTGTGATCAAAATCTTTTTTCCCAGGAGAGCCTGGGGGCAAGGAAAAAAGTAGCAGCCATTACACAACAAAGAGCAACAAGACAAAGACATAAAAATAGACTATTATAGGTTCTTAATAATAGATACTTTATCACATTATGCAATGTCCATTTAGAGTGAACTAGTCTTAAAACATAATGTGCCATCATTAGTTTTGAACATTCTGTTTCAGGACTGAAATGATTTAAATTTTAAGCGAAGACATCTGCTGTTTCATGGAGGGAGGTGAGAGTGTGGTCATTCACAAAAACAAACCATCATCTTTTCCACACCAAAGCACAGTTGCTGAAGAAAACTCCGGAAGTCGTCTGGTTTGCAGAGATGAGGACAAGCCTGCCATCAATACTTTCATTTCTCCCAGAACTGTATTCAAAGATAATATTGAGGAGGATTGAGGAAGTATGTTCTGTTAGTTGACATTTTGCCAGACGATGGGAACGTTGCTGCGATTCCCGTGGTATTTCAGGCATGCGTTGGAAAGTGCTGTCACCCCAAACGGTGGGTTAGGCCCAGTCAGTGACAGAGGAACACATTTCCAGTCAGTGACCCATGACTGACATTTATGCATTTATGCTTCTAAACAAATTTAAGGCAATGGGAAAGAAATAGAGAGAGAGACAGAGATGTAGACAGAGAGAGAGAGAGAGGGAAGGAGAGAGAGAGACCGCTAAAAGCATTCCCCATGCAACGATGAGAGTGCTTTTCTTTATCCTACATACAAGGCATGTGACAGATTTGCCTGTCACCCTCTACTCTCTCTGTACAGAAATACTCCAGGCACCAGGTGTCTGATCTATTTTGTGTCTAAATGTATGCATGAAATCCTCATAAAAAGCTTCCATTTTTATTGGGGGAAGATAAAAGTACAGCATGGCTCGCAGCCAAGTATGTTTTTTCCAGCCATTTTACGAGGCTAAATATCTAACCCCTGTTTTACATTTAGAGACAAGTACAGTATTTGTCCTTACGTTGTCTTCAAGGATAATACAATTGCTCCAAGTTTACAAGTATTGTCAATGCTTGGTGATATTTTTATTTAATTATGTATGCATGTTTTATTTATTTATACTTCCTATGCTATGGCACTACAGATGTATTGATGTGTCATGCCAATAAAGTAAAAAAAATGAAAATGAAAATCGAAATTGAAATTAAGATTCCTGGAGGATTTTTATTCAAAAATAAAGCCATGATTTCATCTAAAATAAAGCCAGAAGACTTAAAAACTCGCGTTGGCGTTTCTTTGGTGCTGGTTTAGTGTTCCACAAAATGCCGAAATAGGACGACCATTTGCCGATATTCTTTTCTTCGTCCGTTCTTGTTTTTTAACGTGAAGCCTAACTTTCTGATTTAAGTGGTCCAATAACGAAAGCCCAAACACTGAATCATATTAAAGACTGGAAACTTGAAAAAGAATAAAAGGACAAGAAGAAACAAACTTGCAAGGTACCACAATCATGTCTATGACAGAGAACATATTCTTTTTTTTTTCTTTTGCCACAAATCAATAGTTTACCAGAGAGACACTATTAAGCTGAGAGTTTAATTTTTTCAGGGATAGTCTGGACATACCAGGTAGGCGGGGACAAGAAGGAAGAGAGCAGCCAATCAGCAGCGATGGCAATGATTTGGTGGTCAGATGGAGAGTCAGTTTTAGGAATGCGACCATGACACAGAGGTCAACACCCCCACTGCTTAGCAGCAATGGGATCTTTAATGACCACAGCGAGTCCAGGCCATGGCTTAACTCCTCTTGTGAAAGTAGCCTTACTTTGTTACATCGGGGTTTTGTTTTTTTTTTACTCTGTCTCTTGCACAACTTCCAACATAATCCAGCCCAAAGACTGGCGAATGTAAGATCATAAAATTATACAGCACATGAAGAATTTACTGTGACTCCTGTCATAATTCGTATCTCATTTTTGCATTGTTGATCTCATTTCAAAATACTTTTGGATCCTACAAACACAGACAGCATTATCGGAGCCTCACATCAACTGAATCCATCCAATTCTCTCTCGATAACTTTGAAAACGTGGTACAAAAATATGCCATGACGTCCATCTGAATTTTATAAGGGTGCCCAGCCCAACAGAACAAGAATAGCCACTATTGCTATCGCTATTTCAATATTACAAATGTTTAATGCTAAAATACCTGTTTAGGCATGTGGTCACAGCTGGGATATACTTAACTCTATGTTGCATGTTGTCCAATATTTTGGGCATATTTTAAGTAGGGTTTATGTTGTCTATGCTCATAGATACTCTGAAAACACATAATGTACATTTTATTGGATATTTCCAGCACAGAATTTCCCATTAGGCGCCTCTCTGGTTAGTCACAGGATTTACCACAAACATTCATAATGACAGCAACCATGAGCAAGAAGTAAGCTGATGGGAAGTCAGAAATATTCTGAAATTGTTCAAATTTTGATCAAACCTTTTCCTGTAGGAGGAATGACATATATTATATGGCACACATTGAAGCTTTGTAATGCATGTGTATTTGTTGGAATACCCCTGATGTTATGCTCTGTCAAAAATACTGGACATTATGCATGTCAGGCAAATAGCTCAAATAAGCCATGTTCAGAATACTGGACATCATGCATATCAATGATCCAGTTTCTTTGACTTCACATTATTTCTGTCACCCCACATGCATAATGTCCAAACACTGGATGGCAGTACGCATCCCACAAGCATAATGTCCAAAATAATATCAAGACTGACCACTCGCATCAGATGGTCCCAAAAGAACATTGGATATCCAATTTTAACATATTGAAGGCATTTCTTCATATTCTATCCAACAAAGGGTTAACACATCGAAGAAGTGATACTTGTTGTTTATGAAAATATTTTTCATACACCAAAAGTGAGTAAAGGTAAGAGAATTTGGTCCATCCATCGATGCTTTCAACACAAGGAATGAAAGAAGGCAGAAGCAGACCCTTTATCATGAGACAGATGGCAGATACACACTGCCATAACATTGCATGTGTCAAAATAAGTCAGTTCCATTGTTAAGATACAAGAATACACCAGTGAGATTGGCAGTAGCAAACAACCAGGACGACCAAGGAAAACCGCTCTAGTGTAAAATCAAAGAAAACTTTCAATTGAGCAGTTTTCAACTGTCAACCTTATCAAAAAAAAATACTTTCCCGAGCGCACTGTAGCCATTCAAAGACTACACCTGCTTATTCACGGAGGGATAGCCAGAGGATGAAAGCCAGTGCTAAGCATCAAAAATAGGACCAGTGCCAAAATGTACACCAAGGAAACAGCAAAATAAAGCCCTGAAACTCTGTTTCATTGGCAGATTGGACAAGTCTTCACCAAGACACGCAAAATTAACAGCTCACGAAGCAAAGTTAATCATAACCCTCATTACAATTTTTTTTAAAATGATTGTTGAATAATAGAAAGTTACTTATGTGGTCTAAATTACTTGTTTTAATAATATAAATCTATGATTATCAATTATTTTTTACTAGAAAATAGTGAAAAAAATCTTTAAATATTGTTTTTTTTCCCCCTTGTTAACCACATAAACGCTGACTTTTATGTTATCCTAGAAAATTTTACTCAAGAAATTATTTTTTTACTCCCTATTGACTTGGTCAATTGTTTATCGAGAAATTATATATATATATATATATATATATATATATATATTCTTTTTTTTTTCTCTGACAAGGCTCTTTAAAAAACAGCTTTCATCGTACATGTCATATTTATTATGATTATGAATAGATTAGATGTTACGGATAATATAGTACATCTCCTGAGGAAAACATAGACAATTTTGTTTTCAAATATTAAGAATAACTGTCACTAGTGTGCAATTGTATATCATATTTTTTTCCCAGACCTTAACATTAGTTTGTTTTCATTTTGCATGCGTATCATTTAGAAATGTTCCTTTATTTTACATAATGCACAGTAACATAATAATCAGGTTTTCCAAGCATGAAGGCAGAAAGAACATTGTTTCTATCCTTCGTTTCTAATAAGTGCTTGCCCATATGCACTCAATTTCACAACTAACAAGGGATCTATATTACGTGGATCTCTCAGTCACGCATGGGCAAACACCTTCATGCACAATACAATAAGGTTGATATTGCTTTTCTCAATATATGCACTCTCATTTGTTCAATTTGAGAAAAAAAAAAAGTGCTCTCTGTCCGTTCAAGTAAGCTTTGCCACGGCTAAGAAAGTTCCAGTAATTTATCATCATCGAGACGTCGAGAAGCCGAGATTCCTGGGGGTTATTCTTCTAGAAACATCCGGCGTGTTCATGAGAGCGCAGCAGCACATACAGTCGCTATGTCGCATACTTTCATTAAAGCAAGCTTTAACAAAAGTGCCCAATTTGATTTTGGTTTACAGCAAGATAAACAGGCTTATGTCACTTCCCCTACAGTAATTTGGTGAGTATTCTGAGCATCAAACAATATTTTTCATCCAAAGTTGATGGCAATGATGCTTCAGTGCACTTTCCCATTCAAATTTGGCTCCACTACTGCTGTGGAGGTCAATTACGTGCAGATTTCACAGGGAGGGTGGGTGATGGTTGGTGGCGTATGTTTGTGGGGTGTGCAGGAAACAACTGATGTGCAGCCCAGATGGCCAAACCCCCGCAACCCCCCAAAAACAGACTTCCTCCAGGGATTCCAGAAATGCACTCGCCCCAGCCAGCAAATACATCTCTCCTGCACTATCTCTGTTTTTCCCTTATTGTTGATAAGTGAGGTTTGTTTGTTTTTTGCGGAGCTGATCTCACATTTTGATATCAAATTTCTTCTTCCCTGCACTGCTGGCCTTAGAGATCAGTCCTTCTAAAGTGCACGGAGAAGCCTGCTAAGCCATGAGAAAGACTGGTCTAAGTACATCCCTGGCCTTTTCTCCAAAATCCCTACACGGTGAATAGAGTCCACTTATACTGCACAAGGGTACTGCAAAAATAACTCCCGGCTAACTCCCCATTTTCCAAAACAAAAGGAGTAAGTTGACCAAAATTTTCCCGCTAACTGCAAAGTTCTTCAAACTTTCGGCAAGGCTGCCATAGATTATTCTCACACACCTTCAAAAGGGTTATAAGAATGTATAAGGCATTAAGTAACTTTCTATCAAGCACATTTCCGTCAGCCAACTTCTGTAAACTGTTATTTGCAGCACTAACAAACACACAAACCAAGAGTTTGCATTCAGGCTCAGACCTGGACACACTCTGTCGTGTACTGAGCTTGAGGAGGAGAGAGCTAGCAGTGCCACTCCTAATTCACTGTCCAAAAGTGGATGCCGCGGTGGAGTTTGGATGTTAACTAGCAGCATCAGACAATGATGAAGGGCACCAGCAGGCAGAGGCATCTTTTGCCACAGAGGCGGAACAGGAGATCATCATGAATAGCCCGCCCACCAAAGGGGTGGGGCAGTGTCTAATATGCATGGGAGTGTCTATTGGAATGTGGGCATGTCTCCAGTTGTCAGCCAGAACTAGCTCCACCCCATATGTCTGATTTTTTTCAACGTTCTTCTCTAATATAAAGAAAACTCGGAGCAGAACCATGAGATGTGGCCAAGGTCTGAATAAGTATCCACAAGATTATTACCACAGCTGTGTGTATTTTTATTGTGCGATGCTAGTGAAAATGAAAGTCTGAGTATCTGACAAGCACGCAAATTGCTTTTAAATAACCACATGAAAACACACACGGAAATCATTTTGGGTTCAAATAATATCAAAATTATATCATTCTCTTCACACATGGAATGTCTGACTGACGTAACAACATGACTGTGGTACTTCACACAAATCAGTAAATCTTTCTAGCACTTCTCAAACAATCCTTGTCGGGGAAAAATGGAAACTCCACCCCCAAAATGACCACACACACTAAAGGAGAGCTGATGCGCTTCTGCAGTCCTCTATTTGTGAATGATTGATGGCAAAAACCATGGGAAAATAATCACTGCTGGTTTATATGGCACAACCTTCTGAGCAGAATTGCAGGAAGCCGCTGGTCTTTCAATACACAAATCGCTCAGGAAATCATTCAAAGAAATTACAGAAGTCAGCTAACATTGTGAGGTGAGCAAGATCTTTCCAGATCATAACCAGAAATAGGGGATTAATGATAGAAAGGAGAACAAGGATAAATATTAGCAGGAGCATAGGAGACAAGACAAAAAACAGTATAAATTACTACTCCACCATTTCTCAAGCGAGTAATGTAGAGCGCCACAAACTGATATTCACGTAGCACAACATAGCAGGCTGCAATTACTGGACTGGACTCTAATGACAATAATGAACAAGTGACAATGGACTCTAGTGACAATAATGAACAAGTAAACAATATCGACTGCAAGGAAGACAAGGATAAATGTGATAAACATGCTTAATTTGAGGAAATTTTGATTCAGTCACATAAAGTCAAAATTCATGGAGGCAGCGTCTAGTAAATTCAATTATCAACCGTCAGTCAGTCGGTGAAACCAGTTGTGATTTTCCATGGCACTTCAGAGCAATAGAAACGTCTCAAATTAAAGAGCAGTTCAAGCTCACTCAAAGTGGGAAGCGTTTAGAAAATTGAGGTCAAAGACTGTCCTGAGAACATGTCGCATGTCCAAGACGAAAATCTGGAGGGGAGGGGGTGTGTGGGACCCAGAACTGAGAATGGGGGGAGAAGGGGGGTTCGCTGGGGGAGAGAGATAAACCCTGAGTCACAGGCAGGGAGAGAAAGAGAAAAAAACTAACTCAAACTGCTTTAAGGAATATGATGGCTTCGGAGCTGGGGAGTGCAGAGGGGACAAATTAACTTTCCAGTTGCCAAGGGGCTAGAATAAACACTATTTTCACCATTAAGATTCAAATAAAGCGAGCATTGACAGATCCCACATTACAATAATAAACAGAGCAAACATGACACTACTCTGTAGTGGGAAGGTTCCTAATATCCCAGCAAACATGTTCAACCTGGTTGACAGTGGATTCAAAGTTGTTAATATAGGGAAAAGCAATGCTTGTGCCGAGCGCCAATATGTTCTCGCCTCCACAATGTGCATTAATCAACAATTCTGCGTTGTCATCTGCTCTAGTATTTCCTCTGGCCAAATGCCCGGAGCTGGGCCAGTGGCGAAGCTCCTTACAGGAAATCCTGAGACAGTTTAACAAATGGGGCCAGAATTGGTGAGAGACATAAGGAGATGTCATAAGTGCATTGAGTTATAGGTGTTATGTCAATTCCTGTTTTCAATCTACAGCAGGGAAAATAAGTATTGAACGCATCAACATTTTTCTCAGTAATTGTTCTGTATTTTTAATGGGGCTCTTGACATGAAATTTTCACCAGATTTCAGTAACAACCCAAGTAATCCACAAATACAAAGAGATCAATGCAAATAAGTCCATAAATTATGTGTAATAAAGTCACTAGTAGCACCTAAAAACCAAGAAAGTGCTCCTTTTCCCAAGAAATTCCCACAAAAACTTAGAATACACCGAGGTTTACTGAAGATTTGAGGCGAACTCGGTAAACCTCGGAAAAATTTTACCGAGGTATCCCGAAGTCTGCCCGGTTTACTTAAATTTGAACAACACCTTGATGTTCACTTTCTCTCAAGGTGCCCTCTTTCAAAAATGACATTGTGTATCTGATTTGTTTGTAAATTGGTGCTTTTGCAGATTGAATATTTTCTGAATACTGAACATGTGTTTTTGTTGTTCTTAATATAATGGTGGTGGTCTGCCCTTTGTCAGTTCCTGTATGCAGCACAGACACAGCAGGCTGAACTACAGCACTGACCATCCCAAAGTTCCCACGAAATTTGGCGAATATTCATGTTTTTTCATACATCTGAAAATTTTTCGTAAAAAATTTTCGGATAGTTTTCAATAAAAAATTTGGAAGCGGAAAAAAATTCAGGAAAATTAGCAGAACGAATTATCACTGAAAATTTGGCGAATTTCGGATTGGGGAACTTTGGAATGGCCAGTACTGTACGCCTGTACTTCATCCAGACTGCATCTAGGGCCTGGCTTAATTACACTGCACCTCATTGAACAGGCAGTACTGGTAATTTACATAATTAATTGGTGTTTGGACTGCAGTACTGGAGGGAGGTCTTTAATGAGGCATGTGTTTTGACTGTCTTCACACCTCCCCTTTGTTCTGGTGTGAGTTTAGGCCTAGCAGACAAACTTCGGTCTAACGCGGTAAAATTTTTCCGAGATTAACCAAGTTGGCCTCAAATCTTCAGTAAACCTCGGCGTATTCTAAGTTTTTATAGGAATTTCTTGGAAAAAAAGCGCACTTTCTTGGTTTTTGGGTGCTACTAGTGAGTGAAATGACCCCGGGAAAAAGTATTGAACGCGCTTACTGAAATGTATTTATTTATTTATTTATTTTATATTGATTTGGCATCTCCAATCCAACCCGAATCTGGAATGCCCAATTAGCAAACTATGCTTGTTCGTATGCGGCCCCATGTTGCCAACTTCAGGAGAATGAGCCAGTTCGCGGCTCTCCTCCGAAGCATGCACCGGTCAGCCGCTGCTTCGATTACACTCATAGCTCAAGACTTTGCAAGTTCAGAACGAGGGCGGAGGATACCTGAACATGAACAAGCTCAGAATTTTACTGATGAGTGCCTAGCTGGCCAACAGGAGGCGCTTGAGCAACGAAAAAAGCTACTATTCTAACACCCCACTCTGACAGTCCCTCCCAATTTATTTTCCCTGCAGTGCAAAGCCAAAAGTACGCTGCTCTGAAAAGGCGATCAACCACCGCCAGCTGGTACGACCAGGGCTCGAACCCGCATCGTGGTGATCACTACTGCTCCGCAATGCAGCACCTTAACTGAGTGAGCCAACCCGGTAACCAGAAATGTATTTAAAACTTAGTAGAAAAGCCTTTGATGGTAATGACAGCTTGAAGACGCCTCCTTTATGGAGAAACTAGTCGCAAGCATCGCTCAGGTGTGATTTTGGCCCATTCTTCCACACAAACTGTCTTCAAATATTGATGGTTCCGGGGGCCTCTTCGATGAACTCTGATCTTCAGTTCTTTCCATAGATTTCCAATTGGATTCAAGTCGAGTGATTGACTGGGCCATTCTAGCAGCTTTATTTTCTTTCTCTGAAACCAATTGAGAGTTCCCTTGGCTGTGTGTTTGGGATCACTGTCTTGCTGAAATGTCCACCCTCGTTTCATCTTCAGTATCCTGGTAGATGGCAGCAGATTCTTATCAAGAGTGTCTCAGTAAATTTCTCCATTCATCCTTCCTTCAATTATATGAAGTCTGCCAGTACAATATGCTGAAAAACAGCTCCACACCATGATGTTCCCACCTCCAAACTTCACTGTTGGTGTGGTGTTTTGGGGGTGATGTGCAGCGCCGTTTGTCCTCTAAACATGGTGTGTGCTATGACATCCAGAGAGTTCAATTTTGGTCTCATCTGACCAGATTACATTCTCCCAGTATTTCATAGGCTTGCCCAAATGTTGTGCAGCTCACTTTAAACAAGCTTAAACATGCTTTTTCTTAAGTAATGGAGTCTTGTGCGGTGAGCGTGCATAGAGGCCATGGCGGTTGAGTGCATCACTTATTGTTTTCTTTGAAACAACAGAACCTGATAATTCCTAGTCTTTCTGAAGCTCTCCACGAGTGGTCTTTGGCTCTTGGACAACTCTTATGTCTATTCTTTTGACTCCTCTGTCAGAAATGTTGCAAGGAGCTCCTGGTCATGGCCGGTTTATGATGAAATTATGTTCTTTCCACTTCTGGATTATGGCCCAAATGGTGCTCACTGGGACATTCAGAAGTTTAGAAATACATCTGTAATCAATGCCATCAGTATGTTTTGCAACAATAAGGTTGCGAAGGTCTTGAGAGAGCTCTTTGCTTTCACCCATCATGAGATGCATCTTGTGTGACACCTTGGTAATGAGAAACCTTTTTATACAGTAGGCCATCAATTAGAACAATACCAGCTGAAATTAATTTGCAGTGATAGGGGGCAGTATTGCTTTTTAAATACTGCATGATTTCAGCTGGTTTCTTGGCTTTCCAAGCTTTTTTGCACCTCCTTTTCTTCAGGTGTTCAATACTTATTCCCTGTGTCATTCCACTTTATTACACATAACTTATGGACTTATTTGTTTTGATATATGTGGATTACTTGGGTTGTTACTGACATCTGGTGAAAATTTCATGTCAATAGCCCCATTAGAAATAGATTACTGAGAATGTTGATGCATTCGATACTTATTTTCCCCACTGTATGTGCAATCTTACAACCCTGGCGTGGATCCCTTCGTGTCTCCTCCCGCCCAGCAGCGTGCATGTCTTTTAAATATGTTGTCTGTTTTCATTGGTCTACGTTCTGCATGCTTTCCTCACCAGCTGTTCGGCTGCGTGTTTCCCCATTCCCTCATTTGCGTATTTGCATGTATATACCCCCTTAGTTTGTGAGGGTAAGTTGCTGCATTGTCATTTGCTATATGCCCTGTAGCAACAAGTCAGTATTTCCCAGTAAAAGTTTACATCTTTGGTAATTCTGTGCAATCTTAAAAGACAGTTAAATATGGAAGTTGGGGAGACGCGACAGCGCAGTGGTCAAGTAGGCTTGGCTTGGGATCGTAAGGTCCTGAGTTCAAGCCCCGGCCACGACCTTCGCGGTGTGTTCTTGGGCAAAACACTTCACTCCCACACTCCACGCCTCACTCCACCCAGGTGTATAAATGGGTACCAATGGAAAACTTGACTAAAAGTTGGGGGAGTAACTGCGATGGGACTGGCATCCCATCCAGGGGGAGTAGTAATACTCCTAGTCGCTTCATGCCATGGAAACCGGGGTTAAGCACCGGCCCGATGGGCCACTAGGCTCGTAACAGGCTCACTCTCTAAATATGGAAGTTCTCTTTATAGTTCTAGTAATATGAACACGCTCCCTAGCCTTATTCTCGGTCTTCAGGATTGTGACCACAATCCTATTAATCATCCCTCAGTATGTTCCTCAGCCCAGTTTATTGGAAACACCTCCCAAGCCTTCTGTGGTCATCAGGATTGGGAATGCATACCTGATACACTCCACAGTCCTGCCATCTGACTGTTCGGCTCTGACAAAATGTGCACTCCACCTGGCAGCTGTCCGGATTGCCACTGGCCGGGCACTGGATACGCCCACTGCTCCCCAGCCTGTACCATCTGAACTGAACTGTGCCATTCTGCTCTGGGTTCCGTCCCTCTGTCATTACCGTATTAATGTCAATAAACCCTACAATTAGATCGTACTCTGACACCGCATTTGGTTCCTGGTCTTGCAATGTGAATATCCATCTCTCAATGTGACAACCCTAAATGGGGGGCCTTGCTTTGTTTACTTAGTTTAATTTTTACTTATTTTGCCAACAATCTTTGGCATCACTGGCCAGCTGTGAAAGATCTAACTCACGTTCCCGAGGTTCAAAGCCCCTGAATACTGCAGTTTCATTTTATTTGAAGTGAAATGAGGCCACAATGGTCTAATTCTAACACTGCAAATGCAGGGCCTGGCCAGCTTCAGCCAATTCATATCCTCACCATGCATCATGACTAAAAAGCCAGGATTTATGTTCAAAATCCATGTTAAAGAAGTTGGCACTGACATCAGATCACAATCGCTGCGATATATTAAACCCTGTTCGAAGGGCTTTTTTTGAAATTATCAAGGGAAATAAATGAACGTCAAATCTATTGCCAGCAGCACTAATGTTGAAAAGCGTGCTCCAGACAGTGAAAAGCCGTTTCCAAGTTGTTGTTTTAGCTCTAAACAATGATCAGAATTTCCTCTTTCGGCATCTCGGGTGTGATTAATGGTTGGTGTACGTGCTGTCATGAACATCAGACTTATGTTTATTTGTGCAGAGCACAGTAAACAGATACAACGGCAAAATACATATCTTGTTAAAAGAAGAAACTCAGAGGAATATATTCATATCCTTTCTTCCTTTTGACTTTTTTTTTTTTTTTAAGGCCTTTGTGGGAAAATGGACCATAGTTGTTTTTCAAGTGTCCTCAGCTGGGGAAACAGAGGACGAAAGGTTTCTTTTATTTTATTTTTAATTCAAACGGGCATGTTTGCGCAATACCTGATGTATGATAGAGGTTTTATGATCTAAAACACATGTTTAAAGTTCAATATTGTGTCAGCTCACTCTTCGCCTGGCTGCCTAAAGATCCGCATTTAATTGCTTTTTTTTGGTGGTAAAAGTCAGCCAATATCCAACAAGAAGGGGTGAAGACTGAATCTTTTAAGGCTGTTAAATGGAGAGAACAGCAAGCTGCTTCAGCAAAGCACAGAGAGGGTAACAAGGAGTGTTTTTTTTTCTTTTTAGAGCACTGTAAAAAGTGCATTGAATGTCGTGGAAAAAACTTGTACGCATCGTAGAACTCGTACACAGTAAATGGCTGTTTACAGAAATAACGGCACAAATTAAATTAAAAAGAATGACTCAAGTTGCACAACATTTATTTTAAGATTGAGGAGTACAGTACGATATGTGCACGGCGCACAGAGAAAGATCGCTTGATCGCACAAGATGTCAACTAAAATCCTCGGGGGGTGTCCCTGCGAGCGTTTGTTTTCGTGAGTCTACATGTTCATAAATTTTATATAAATGAGTCCAACACATATGGTCTGTGCAGCCATTTAAGTGGTGGGCCACACAAGCACGCAACATGAGGTGACTCACCACACAGAAAAAACCAGGCTGTCATTTTCTCCTGCAGACAGGTATGAACACAATGTGATTTACACTGGAAGTCCTATCCCCCGACACAGGAAATTTCATCCTGAACCCCTGAAATCATTAACAGCAGAGGTCGGTAACATTGGCTCCCGTGTATTCCCTACCCAATGACAGCTTCTGTCCCTGCCCTAGTTTACAAGACACTAATAAGAGCTCCAACTGTGCGCCCAGGGGATGACATCGCCAGCAATGGAATAATGGTGCGCACCGAGCTCTGTTATACTCCAGTGACATGAAAGAGGAACAGGGGAATAGCAAGTCTAGGTCTACATTCCAATAGAAGATGGAAGACCTTAGCATGTCAGAATACTCAAGGCCCAGATTCCATAGACATGAACCCTACTGAGCCGAAGGGGAGGAATTCGCTGGTTTATGATGGCAGTTGTCAAGAGGCCGTAATTAGGAGAGGGCTCAGGCTGGTGATTAGCAACACTCACCTACAGTGCCGTGAAAAAGTATTTGCCCCCTTGCTGATTTCTTACTTATTTGCATATTTTTCACACTTAAATGTTTCAGATCATAAAACAAATTTTAATATTAGACAAATATAACTTAAGTAAATACAACTGCAGTTTTTGAATGATGATTTCATTTATTAAGGGGAAAAAGCTATCCAAACCTACCTGGCCTAATGTGAAAAAGTAATTGTCCCCCCTTCTTATATCATGAATTAACTGTGATTAACCACATTTTTTGAGTCCAATTTCAGTAGCCACACCCAGGCCTGATTACTGCCAGACCTGTTGAATCAAGAAATCACTTTAATAGAACCTGTCTGACAAAGTGAAGTAGGCTTAAAGATCTCAAAAAGCAACATGTCATGCCGCAAACTAAAGAAATTCAAGAACAGATGAGAAAAAAAGAAATTGACATCTATCATCTGGAAAGGGCTGCAAAGCCATTTTCTAAGGCGAATCACGGTGAGAGCTATTACCTGTAAATGGAGAAAACTTGGAACAGTGGTGAACCTTCCCAGGAGTGGCTGGCCTTCCAAAATTACTCCAAGAGCGCACCGACGACTCATCCAGGAGGTCACAAAAGAACCCGGAACAACATCCAAAGAACTGCAGGTCTCACTTGCCTCAGTTAAAGTCAGTGTTCATGATTCAACAATAAGAAAGAGACTGGGCAAAAATGGCATCCATGGGAGAGTTCCAAGGCGAAAACCACTGCTGATCAAAAAGAACACAAAGGCTCATCTCACATTTGCCAAAATACATCTTGATGATCCCCAAGACTTTTGGGAAAATATTCTGTGGACTGAGGAGACAAAAGTTGAACTTTCTGGACGGTGTGCGTCCCGTTACATCAGGCGTAAAACTAACACAGCATTTCATAAAAAGAACATCATACCAAAAGTCAAACATGGTGGTGGTAAGGTGATGGTTTGGGGCTGCTTTGCTGCTTCAGGACCTGGACAACTTGTCGTAATTGATGGAACTATGAATTCTGCTCTCTACTGGAAAATCCTGAAGGAGAATGTCCAACCATCAGTTTGTGACCTCAAGCTCAAGCGCACTTGGGTTATGCAGCAGGACAATGATCCGAAAAAAGTAAGTCCACCTCTGAATGGCTTAATAAAAACAAAATGAAGATTTTGGAGAGGCTAGTCAAAGTCCGGACTAAAATCTGCTTGAGATGCTGTGGCATGACCTTAAACAGGCCGTTCATGCTCAAAAACCATCCAATGTGGTTGAATTAAAACAATTCTGCAAAGATGAGTGGGCCAAAATTCTTCTATGGCAATGTGAAAGACTCATTGCCAGCTATGGCAAACGTTTGATTGCAGTTCTTGTCGCCGAGGGTGACACAACCAGTTATAAGGATGTAGGGGGCAATTACTATTTCACATAGGGCCAAGTAGGTTTGGATAGCTTTTTACCCTTAATAAATGAAATCATCATTTAAAAACTGCATTTTGTATTTACTCGGGTTGCCTTTGTCTAATATTAAAATTTGTTTGATGATCTGAAACATTTAAGTGCGACAAATATGCAAAAAAATAAGAAATCAGGAAGGGGGTAAATACTTTTTCACGGCACTGTACAAGCTTTCACCCAGGCTGTTGGCATTGGACTAGGTAAGAGTAAACCTGGATACAAGGGAAACATGACACAAGATGTTACGTAACAGAACGTCTCACAGCCAGAGATGTATACATAAAAAAACTAATCACGACAAACACTGGACCCTAAAAGCAATGCTGGCACAAGTACGGCTACAACAACAATTAATCTGTGTCTGAAGAGAATTACACGGTCTGAGTTCACTGCTTTGCATCTACTGGCTGGCTACGTATTCCCTCACAGTGAGGAAAAAGCTAATTAATTTGTCTGCAAGTACTTGTCTGAGCTGACAGAGAAACATTGCATTCAGTATCAGCTCAGAAAATTCTCCGAAATGCATCACCCCTGGGTCCACACAGACGGGCCAAGAAAAGCCACTGGCGCACCTCTGGCCTGTAAATTCACAGCTATATGAGTGAGAACCTGGTTCTGCTCGAAGCTTCAGAAAGATCTGGAACAACCCGCTTTCTCAGGGAAATGGCAGAGGAATCCATTTTTAGATGTTTTTTGGACGCGTCCGATACCCTTTTGCCCGTGAGTAAATCTCTCCACTCCTAATTTCTTTCCCTAAATAAGGCCACACCGCATGGAGCGCCAAAAATGTTGCCAGACCCAACATTTTCATCCAGTAAACCACATTGTTGAATATTACAACTGTCCACAATGATTAAGAAGCATTTATGTTCATTTAATCCTAAAAAAAGAATAAAGGGCATGGAGGATTAAGTGTGCCTTTTATGGAGCTAAAATAACAACAAAAGACTCAAAATATCTTAGATATGACGGGAGAATCTCGCATACATGGTCCCCTCCGATGAAAAGAGTAATGGAAATAATTTTATTGACAAGCTTTGATTTCATGCCCCGCTCCATTACAAACTGCGTCCTGCGAAGCCACGCTATTCTATATGAGTATATTTGGAAGTATTTATTAGCTGAGTGCCTTTATTTTGGTACCTAAAAATATCAAACTATTGTGCTTGCTGTAGATTGCCAAAAACAATCTGATTATAGTCCTGCGTGTACTACATTCCCCCCCCATGATTGCGCAAAGGCGTGATTTATGTCCAGCTGGAGAAAAGTTCACATGTGCTCTACAGAGCCTCCCAAGAGTCCGCGTTAACTTCCTATGGAGCAAACGTTCATTCCCATTCCACAGCGAAAGAGCAGGGTGAGGGCACGGAAACATAGGCTACTGAACTGTGTATCAATAGCTCTCAAATAACAAACATTTCGTTACAAATACAGATGTTTTTAATTGCACTCTGTGAAGTCAGCCCACTAAGTAAGGGGCTCCTTGATCTTTCATGAGTTTGATTTGTTGGTAGGAAATGAATGCAGTATTTCCTACATGGATATATACCATTGTGTGTGTGTGTGCGTGTATATCTATATAAATAATCAGGGGCGGCTCGTGAACTGGCAACTGGGGAGGCTCAAAACAATCCCTTAAAATTAATGATTGGTCACAACCTGCTTTCAATCATTCATTTAAATTACCATTACAGAAACTCCGAAAACTCTCAACATTATCAGGTGTGGCCAGTTTTTATTTATAACACATACCTGTCAACTCTCACGCATTTGGTGTGAGTTTAAGATGCATATTTACGTCCCTCTGCTGTAGTCAGCAATTATTCAATCAACGCGTATGTAAGAGATTCTCGCACGGAATTGAAGTCCTTGTGCATGGAGGGGTTGGAAGCAATGGAATTGCATTAAGTCGTTTCAAATGATCGAATTTCATTTAAACGATCGCAAAACAAATGCATTGCTTCCAACCCGAGTAAAGAAAAGCGTGAGAAGTCCGGAGTCGTAATCGGTATGCGTTATAAATGAAAACTGGCCACACCTGAAAATGTTGAGAGTTTTCGGAGTTTCTGTAATGGTAATTTAAATGAATGATTGGAAACAGGTCATGATCAATCATTAATTTTAAGGGATTGTTTTGAGCCTCCCCTATCGCCAGTTCACCAGTCGCTACTGAATTCCGAAATAGTTGGGACAAAGTGTAAATTGTGAATAAAATCAAAACGCAATGACTTTCAAATCACACCAGCCAGTATTTTATTCACAATAGGACAGAGATAACATAGCAAATGTTATTTTACAATTTCATCCACAAAATGAGCTCATTTCAAATTTGATGGCTGCTACAGGTCTCAAAAAAGTTGGGACAGGGGCCTGTTTACCATGATGTAGCATCCCCTCTTCTTTTTAACACAGAATGAAGGCATCTAGGCATTGAGGAGACAAGTTTCTCGAGTTTAGACACTGGAATTTGATCCCACTCTTGTTTAATACAGGCTTCCAGCTGCTGGAGAGTTTTGGGTCTCCTTTGACGGACTTTTCGTTTAATTATGCGCCAAATGTTCTCAATCGGTGAAAGATCAGGACTGCAGGCAGGCCAGTTCAGCACACGGACTCTTCTACTACGAAGCCATGCTGTTGTTATAGCTGCAGTATGTGGTTTTGCATTGTCCTGCTGAAATACACAAGGCCTTCCCTGGAATAGATGTCGTCTGGAGGGGAGCATATGTTGCTCTAAAACCTTTAGACCTTTCAGCATTCATGGTGCTTTTTAAAACATGCAAGCGTCCCACACCATATGCACTAATGCATCCCCATACCATCAGAGATGCTGGCTTTTGAACAGAACGCTGATAACAGGAGGGGTGGTCTTTCTCCTCTTTAGCCCGGAGCACACGATGCCCATGATTTCCAACAAGAATGTCAAATTTGGACTCGTCTGACCACAGGACACTTTGCTACAGTCCATTTTAAATGAGCCTTGGCCCACAGAACACGGCGGCGCTTCTGGATCATGCTCAACGATGGCTTCCTTTTTGCATGATACAGTTTTAGGTGGCATCTGTGGATGGCACGGCGGACTGTGTTTACAGTCAGTTGTTTCTTGAAGTATTCCTGGGCCTATTTAGTAATGTCAATGACAGAATCTTGCTGGTGAGTGATGCAGTTGCGTCTGAAGGCCCGAAGATCACAGGCATCCAGTAAAGGTCTTCAGCTTTGTCCCTTAGGCACAGAGATTTTTCCAGTTTCTCGGAGTCTTTTGATGATGTTATGCACTGTCGATGATGAGACCTTCAAAGCCTTTGCAATTTGATGTTGAGGAACATTGTTTTTAAAGTATTCCACAATTTTTTTTTTACATAAGCCTTCACGGGTTGGAGAGCCTCTGGCCATCTTTACTTCTGAGAGACTCAGCCTCTCTAAGACATCCCTTTTATAACCAATCATGTTACACACCTGATGCCAGTTAATGTAATTATTTGCTAAATGTTCTTTCAGCTGATTATCTTATATATTAATTGCTTTTTCAGCCCTTTTTTGCCTGTGTCCCAACTTTTTTGAGACCTGTTGCAGCCAGAAAATTTGAAATAAGCTCATTTTGTGGATGAAAATGTAAAATGTCTCAGTTTCAACATTTGAAATGTTATCTATGTTCTATTGTAAATAACATATTGACTCATGGGATCTGAAAGTCATTGCATTTTGATTTTATTCACAATTTAAACTTCGTCCCAACTATTTCAGAATTGGGGTTGTATATATATATATATATATATATAGAGGCCTGCAGGGGCCCGCTGTCTTGTTAGGGGTTATACAGCAGTGACATGGAGAAACATGGCTGAAGTAGAACCACACTTATCCACAAGTGAAATAAATCCATGCACACTGAGGCACACCGGCATTAATCTGGCTAAAAACACAGACGAGGGCCCTGTTTCGCAAAGCAGGATTATGGAGTTAGCTGAATAACTGTAAAGTAAAACAGCAGCTCTTTTTTTAATTCATGGGATGCTCCAAGTTTTACTTGCTGTAGTAATTCAGCTCACTTGTGAAACAGGGAGCAGATGTTTAATGTCTCTGCCGTAGGGCAGGGTGTCCAGATTTTACCAGAGGCTTCAGCTGCATTCAAATTCTCTGAAATAAGCAGCCTTTTCCTTGACCTCAATAGAAAATGTCACATGGGTCAAGAAAAAGCTGCTGGAAGATTTTAAATGTACCCTGGGATATGTTTGAGAAACATCAGCTTTCCGGTCCATCAATATGTCATGAGCTCAAAGGCAAAGATAGCCAACGTGATTTATCGGAAAATTTCAGGACACGAATGACGTATTCTATCACTACAGCAGCAAAGGATTGTGGTCCATGTTCAATCTTTCCTTTCCTCCAAGGCTGGTCCTGTGTTTCCTTGCAGGCAAGAAGCAACAAAGGAGCTAACTGTTACGGACAGGCCATTTTTGCAAGATCTAATATAACCGTGTAGAGTGTCAGGAGATCTTATTAGTCCCCAAATGAGCCTATGTGCACACTTATGTTGATTTATCTAATTAAATCTTACAGGTAGAATTAGTGGGTCCCTAAAACACTTCGGCTTGCTGAGATACAATATGGAATAAAGATTGATGTTTGTTTAATTAATGAGAATGGTTTGACCCCGTGACCCGGTGCTGCATGTGGAATGATGCTATTTCCGGTGGGGTTGGTGCGCGCAGTCATGGCTGCCGCTGGAAGCCTAGAGAGCGTGAAGGCTGGTCTCAGAGGAAAATCGGAGTTCGCCTGTTTGCAACTTACCACTGTTCAACGACACGGATATTTACGCCGTCTTCTTTCCTCTATCAAATCTTGAAAAGGACATCAACCGTATTGTACAGATAAGCGAAGAGCTGCTGAAGTTCTTAAGGACCTTTTAGAAAGCTCGAACTGAACAAACAGATCGCAAGAGAGCCAACAGATGCCACTTTCTTCGTGATTCCCAGGGCTGAGCTGTTCGTCACGGGGCGACAGGTGCGACCTGGCCACGAACTGTGGGAAGCGTCGGGGTTTGACCGAAGAAATTGAAGGTAGCGTCAATCTTCCTTCTTTTCCCTCATGTATTTTTAAGCAAGTCGAAAGTGCGCGCTGCCCTGAGAGGTTCCAGAGATAAGTTTGAGCGTAACTCCCCTAGACAACGTTAGCTATTGCTGGACGTATTACAATAGTTTGTTTATAGCAATTCTGACCTTTCTGGCATTTTTACACTTTTCTTTTGTAATCTTAAAATGCTCCTAATAAGCGTATGGTACACTAAAATGTAAAAGAAATCCACCAGGTGTTGAAACTCTTCAATATTCAATTCTCATATTTTTCTGATAAAAGTCTGACCAATCACTTTCTTTGGTCCGAATAAACTGATTTGCCGAGCTTCCTGTCTGTCATCCGTCGCCGCGCCCCTTCCAGTTGCCTACACCTGTCACCGCTTGCGAGTCGCGCACCTCTCTGGCAGGGAAAAAAAAAAAGACGCATTTGACTGTAAACAAACAGGCGCTGAAATGCTATAATTACGATAATAAAGTTGATGGTAGTTCGTCAGACTACAAAGATAACTAAACTTTACGAGGGCATTTTATTTTATACCACATATAGAATTGATTATTATGTAATTACTGTTGGTTAGTTTTCACTTACCAGTGCCTCTGAACCTGACTCCATTGACTCGTTTCACTCTCCTACGAAAAAAATTATAGCGTGCGGCGCGAGGAAGTGAGCAGCGCGAGAGAAACGGGTCAATGGACTCAGATTCAGAGGCACCGGTAAGTGAAAACTAACCAACAGTAATGACATAATATTCAATTCTATATGTGGCATAAAATAAAATGCCCTCATAGCGTTTAGTTACCTTTGTAGTCTGACAAACTATATTAGCTATATTTTTTTTCGTAGGAGAAGTCTGGGAATCGGGGGGAAGAGGGCGGGACTTTGGAGGGAGGCAGAGTTGTTGATGTTCAAATTTTTACTAAGTGCTGTGCGACATGCCAGAAAGGTAAGAATTGCTTTGATACGGAGAGGCTTGCGATATCTCTGCTCAGGGTGGACGTGACACTAACTGCCACCTTTCCTTCATAAATTGGACACTTTGGACGCTCTTTGTCATGGCTACCAGCCAAACTATTGCCAATCTGTGTCCGTTTACGAGAACAGTGCCTTACTCTTTAGAGAATTCTGAGGTGCCCATGGCCTCCAGATGTTACCAGAGAGTTTACTCAGCAAGCTAAGCTCCTTTATTCAAGTTCCTTTGGCTGAATAACACATGTAAGAAGTCAAAGAGCAGGATTCTGTAGACCAATATTTAATTTTCCATTGCAACATCAAACAATGATGGGACGTATTGAAACATTGGGTGCAACCAAATTTTCTGAAGAGCAAGGGACCTCCCTTGGGATCATGACCCGGCAATTGGTTTGCCGGGCAGCCACAATTTCATGATGAAAAGGAGCCAATTAGCTCCTTCATCCCTCTTTCTAGTAAAGAAACAGGACCTACTTTCAAAGAAAGGAATGAACAATGAGGAAACGTAATCCTTTGCAGTTGTAGCAACCGCATACGTTATTTGCTGCAGTTTTCCGGTTGGAATAGTCATTTCATTAACATTTGCCATCGAGTTCATGATGCATTGAAGGAGAGAACATCCAATTTTTCTCAAACATGTCCCAAGGTACCTTTAAAATCTCCAAGCAACTTTCCCTTGACCTGTGTGACGTCTTCTGGCGAGGTCAAGGAAAAGTGGAAAGGAAAGGGTGAAGGGCGCCTCTTGAAGATGATTCAGAAGCACGCATTAATTTTGCCCAGCTGTTTCAATTCAGCAAGAACAACTAGTCCCATACGCCTGGGCAATCGGACCAGGCCCTGACCCATTTTCAGTTGGCCGTCGGAGAAAGTGTAGTGAGGTAATACTAAATTATCGATGTATAACAGGCTCAGCCTCGGCGTCACGCATGTCTTCGCTCCCCGGCTCCTGCCGAGAGAACTCCAGCGGAACACATTTGATGCCACAGGGTGACGAGGGTCATGGCAGAGTCACACGAGAAGGGGCGAGGAGCCCGCCTGCTTTCCCCCCGGTCGCGAGGCATTCCTTCTCACCATTGGACGAGGCGGTCCGTTGCAGTCCCACCAGCGCAGCTGACCTCTGACCCCTGACAACATCTGTTTGTGTTTCCACATCCTCGAAGAGAGGCTGTGAATCTGCCGCGGAGCCTGCCAATGCGATCTACGGGCTAGCTCACCCTTGGAGACGACGGCCTCATGTGTCACGAGAAACGCGGTTAACTTAACGTGCCGAAGGTTCTTTAGCACATTCTGGGACGCTTTTGGTCATCCGAGAGGGGCAGATAAACAACCCATTTCATTGCTTTCAACTCATGAAGATAAATAGCAATTTAAAAAAAGAAAATTTGAATACCAACTACCGTGTGTAATGATTTGTGCATTGACAAGTGAGAGTAATTTGCCTCAAACACACAAATACTTGTTGATATGTGTGTTTTCTTCTCATTTCTTCAGAGACTGCAGGGAAGAACATGGCTCCTGAGTACAATTTGTTCTTAATTAAAGCTCCATGCAATTATATTATGCTTTGAACTGATTGACTGTTTCCATATTGCAGTTCAAGGTTGCACCAGTTTACTTGAGCAAGTCTATACAGGCAAGATACATAATTGCTCTATTCAATATATAACTCACTCAAGTCAGACTTTGAGTCAACACTTCTTGACTGCTGCTTTGTTACTCTGAATCGGAATCCTTATCCTCTCAAAATGGTTCAGGAAAATGAAGTTCTCATTTACACAATTGCTGTTTAATACTTTTTTATAGCCAAGGACAACCCTATTAATTCGAATTTATTCATGAACTCTACCTAACATTCAATTGCACATAATTAATAATTAACATTTCAAAGAAAAATTTCCGTCATCTGCATGCTTGTACTCAGAAAGTTCATCTACCAATAGTTATTTGACCCCTGGGTGATTTCAGTTTTTATAAACTTGAAGTGGGGCACTGCAATTGTAGCTGTTAGCATTAGCAGGGCTATCCTCCGACAGCTCGTGCAGATGGGTCACATCCTGTTTCCCATGGCCCATAATGCACTGCTCTGTGTTCTGCCAGCAGCTTTTTCTCATCACACTAAAGATTGAAAAGCTCTGTTAATGGAGGACTTATCTCCTTTATTCCTTACCCACCAATTCCAACCGAAGAAAAACTACAAAAACCACCAACCTCTGGTGCACACTGCTGTTGACTTCACCTCCCTTCCTTATTTATTCACCAAAGCCATACGGTGGAGGAATGTGTAATATTGTGTTATAGCATACAATAGCATACTATAAAGGAGCTAAATATACAAACGAGAGTTCAACTCATAAAGTGCTAAAATGACAGTTATGTCATATCATCCCATACAAGAATGCCTCACTCAATATACTAAGACACCTCTCCCTCAGGAACAGAAAGACTTCTACGACTGAAATTACACTCACTATTAAACTTCTCTGTGGTTTTCCTTCGCCTGTCGCTGCCAGAACATTCGAGGCTGCAGCATCCACCACAGGTAAGATTTAAAGCACAGCAGAGTTTGTGCTCGTCAAACGCCATCCATCCGCACTCGTCAAACAAGACTATTCAGCTCAAACATTCAAACACAGAACGTAATCATTACTCAGCACGTGAATCGTTGACACAGATTCTGAAATTGTTACTAGGCAGGGTCAGTGCGATAGAGTACCATGGAAACTACTAGTATTTCCGTATTATTTGTGGCTGACCTCTCCCCTTGTTTAATTTTCCAACCACCACTTTGTGGACTCTGCTCTGTTCCTCCATGAATTGATTCCCCTTGCTCCACTTTCAGCTCACTGAGTCTGAAAACCTGAGTAAATCTTCAAAATTCAGCAATTACACCAGCTAAATGTGTTTAATCAAGAAAAAGAAAAAAAAAAACCAACAAAAAAAATGCATTTTTCTCTTTTCAAAATGTGTGTTGTTTTTGGACCTGGTTTATACCCTAAGTAGAAATAGAAGTGCTAATTAGCAACTCTCATCAAATCAGGAGCTTATCAGTCATTTGGCTAATGACGCAAAGCTCACACCGATGATGTGCGAAAGAAAGGCATTATTAATCAATAATGAATGACACTCAGACTAATGGAGGTGCACCAGGAGACTATCAGGACATAAATAACATTAACTCATGCAGTCTGGTACAGCTACATCAGTTTTGGTGTACTGTCTGTATTTCATTACAGTTTAGGAGGAAATTCAAAAAATGCCACCTCTAATAATCACTACACTTCAGGGATCTGGCCCTGCAATGGCAACCAATCTCTCAACCATTGAAAAATAATGCATTGCGAATATTATTTAGTTCTCCCACAAATAGAAAGCCATTCTTTTGGTAAAAGACCCTCGCAAGTTGAGTTCCCTGGGAAACTAGTCAATCTCCAGGCTTATATTTAGATCATCATCATCATTTATCAATTTTGATGGTTTTGTCCGGAATAATAACAATTTAGGCTTTGTTAACAGGTACTCCTTAATTATAGAAATAGACTGCAATGCAATTGGTGAGAATTGGTCATTTTTTTAATTCCGTTCATAACGTATACCCAACTTTCATATTAGGACAGATTACGTAAACCGTTAACTGGAAAATTAACTAGATCGTGACTTTTTCTCACAAAAAGACATTATTGTAGCCCCGGACGGAGTGTCCTGTGTTCGAGGTCGGCTTGCTGGTGAATACTCAATAACTTACCCGGGTGTGCCATCTAGTGAGAGAATAGTGTAACTGCGGGCATAAATAGAGCACCTCCATGTCCGCTGGCATGAACATCTGCACAGACAGGTTATGGGTCGGACCGGAACGTAAACAGTCGCACGTACGAACTGAAGACATATAAATCACCGTTGAAACTAGTGACCACAAAAATTGCGAAATCAGTTCTTTGTAAATTTTCTTGATGCACATAAAATTACTTCAGTTAATTTATTCATGCGCTCATTATTGTTCGTAAATTATGTACGGCACAACAGGCTGAGCCATGAAGTTATGTGCGCGAATATTCCTCGGAGGTTTAGCGTATCTTAACCCTTTAATAGGCTTTATGCACAGCTCCACTACTTCCTGAACTTAGACAGGAAATAAAGGAGCTGGCCTTTCATTATTGGACAAACTGATTAATCCAGGTGTGCCTGACCATTGTTGTTGTGGCGTCAGGCACACCTGGATTAATCAGTTTGTCCAATAATGAAAGACAGGAAATAAAGGAGCTGGCTTAAAGTTCAGGAAGTAGTGGAGCTGTGCATAAAGCCCATTAACAAAATTTATTGGAAGGTTGGAAAAATCAATCCTCTTGATATCATTATGTAAAATGACATATGTAAACCACCTACACCTCGTTTTTGGGGGGTGGGCCATATTTTGGGGGTCCTTGGAGATGGGTTGCTTAAAACGGTTCTTGTATGAAGGACTGGGGGGGGGGGGGTGAACATGTTGTAGCCATATGGCAACAAATCAAAGAAAGGGTTAATGGTAACACTGGCAAACAGATGCTAATGACCTAGCGAGCCTGTATTGTAATTAGTGAAGGCGTAACATTTGCTAATGAACCTTGCATTTGGCAAACACTAGCTTTGCTAAGCAGTAACTCCATTTAAGGTAGACTGCAAACAGTGGCATACCGCATTCATGAACATATGTTTGTCCTTTTGACGTTACATTTCTATCAAACGCTTCTTTGTGTGATTGTTTCACACAGAGAGCAAGTTTTTAAAATAGTACCGAATTAGCTTAGACCTGGCAGTAAAAATGAACAGCCTGAAAAAGTAGCTAGGTTACCTTTTTTAAGATTGGGAACTCATACCATCGGGCGAATTTCAATAACCGCAAAATCGCTGGCTAGTTTAACTTTGTTTTGATGATGACACATGGAATGCACACTTGTCCACTCACTCACTCACTGTGTTTATATTGTTTTCAATGTAGAACATTCACAACATAATGCCCTACATAGTGGGTGAGTGTACATTTGGAATGCGGGCGTATTGTAACCAAATCATCTCCATGGGAACTCAGCAGAGCTGTTAGATATCAAATCAGCCAATCACAGTGGGCCATGCCAGAACTGGTTCTCCACGCACAGAGAATCACTGAGTCACGTAGTCAAAGAAATCCTTGCTCGCGCACACCTCAAACTCCTGCTTCTCATGCAAAAAACGTTAATCCTGCCACCAATGTAATCACATAATTCAAGGCACGAGACTTTGCTGAGTGCGTGGACGTCTTTTTTATTTCTCTGAGTGATATAATGTTGGAATTACAGCGATCTAAAAACTCTGCGTTTGCTGTTCTCCCAAGAATGTTTGGGTGATTTTTGAATGGAAAAAATAGAGAAATTCGACGTGCTTCATGTCCTTTGACTGTTCCCTGAGGCAAAACTATGTACTTCTGTGCGACAAAAACTATAGTACTGTGACAACAAATTTTCCTACATTTTCGTGAAATTTCATGAAGAGGGATTCAAATTTATGGGAGTTCGAACAATATAAAAAGTATTTTTTCATTCTGTCTGCTCTCAGCTCCCACTCTAGCTGTGACATCACGCACTCTAGCTTTTGACATTCATTCCAATGGGAAAATTTTTGTCCCTTTTTTGGGAATTATCCAGACACCGCATGACGAAAATCAACCAAAATCGATAGGCTTCAATTTCTGACCACTGTCAACGTGTATGTGAAATATCAAAAGGATCGGATAAGAATTGCAGTCTGTAGAGCGTTCACAAGAAAATCTCAACGGACGCGGATGCGCGACGACCGCAAATCCATAGTACCCCTGGACTACAATTATTTTTGGTAATGCCGCATGGTTATCCCAACTTGTATCAGTCATACATATCCCACGTAAATTTAACTCTCGCGGTATTTAGATGGGACTCCATTTCTCTGAAGTCCATCCATAATGCTTTGCTGTGGCCTTGGATCAGGCTCTCGTCCAGTTATAGGTGACGTTACCACACTGCATCACAGAGGGCAAAAACAGTTACCAAATGTAATTTTTTTAATGGCTCCATCCTTCCCATATCCGCAAAGCCTATCACCACTTTACAGAGCGTTTGTCACCCCCAAGCACTGAAATGGCCATTATACTGTATAATCCCCAAAAAATAAATGCACAGCCTGGAGGGATATTCAGTGATAACATTTCTCGTCAGTCTCTTTCCAGGTGTTTCAGCTCACGACTGCAATTTTTAGCAAAAGCTTTTTTTGCTCTGTGAGAACAAAACAAAACAAGCTGAGGAACTTGAGACAGGCCACCATGGAAGTTACTCAAGCGAACTCCATCAACACCCACTGCAGTTTCAATCAGGCCAGAAAATATCCAAAAAGAATGACACAATTAAAGCCTTGAACCTCGGTAACAGCTCACAGTTAGCTATAGAATACACCTGTGTAAACTAATGGGTCATTATGCTGTATTTATAAAAAAACAACACACATTTAGAAGGGATTTTGAGGCTTGTTTGTATTACTCCCTTATATTGCATTACAACACCCAAAAAGACAGATGTGACAGGATTTTAATTCCTACCCAACAGCTTTGTGCAATTACTTTAAAAACACATTACGTCTGAGCAAAAAAAGTTAGCATAACTACACTTTAACTTTCTGGCATTTAATGTAGAGAATGGTCAATGCTCTTAAATTGGATTTAATACTGCTGACGAGTTTCTTTTTCAATGGGCGTTTATGGATACTTGCATTAGTCAGCGTTCTGGTTTGGAATGATGGTTTTAATTATATCGCTCATAAATTTCGCGATACGATAAAGATTAATATTATTAGTCCTCTCACTGACACAGTCAGCTTGCAATGTGGAAGCAGACGGCAAACAATCAAGTGTCTGCCGCCCCCTGCTGGAATTAAGTGGCTTAATTCCAGGTGAATACGCCACAAAGAGAAATCTAATTTCAACAAAGCACTCTGCAGAACGTAACTTTCCATAGACTGCTTTATTCACAATAGCCTTTGGGCTTTTTAAAGACATAACACAGAAACCACATAATTTAAGAACCATTTGAAAATCAAATTTAATTCACGCAGCGGTAAACAACATTGGGGAAAAAAATACCATATTTCAGCTCGGTAAATATAAATTAAAATTTGTTGAGATGAATTCACGCGACATCAACTTCATGAAGCTCAAAATTAAGATCAATACTTTGAACTCAATCAAAATCAGAACATTTGTAAAGACATACTTCAAGGGACCATTAACACTAGGCATTCTCAAAAGCACATACTGTAGCCCATACACCGCAGTTCGCACATTACCAGTTAAGGGTGGTCGCGTAATAAGTAGGACTGCCACCAGTTCATAAGCACATGTAGACCAGACCTCCAGTATAAACTCACACTGCCCCTGCCGAGCCCCGATTCAGAGACACTGCTAGCCCTCGTCATAAAAATAAACACATCTTCTCCCAGCCCCTCACACAGGTAAAACCAGCATATCTTCACGGCCCTTTTGCCTCGAGTTCTCTGTGATATGATCACAGCTGAAACCCTCTCGAAGGGAAGAGTGTGTAAAAAATAAATATAAAACAGTGTAGTAATGATCAAGTAGATGTGTATTGCATAGATCCTTGATAAATTTCCTGACGGAGTACCGGTACTAAAATTAGCCCACAGCATAGCGATTCGGTGACGAGGCTTGAGGCTTGCAGCTTGCTCTGTGAAGTGCAGCCATTTTGAGATGATTTGAAAGAACTTGCCAGTGAAGACAGAGTATTTACCCGGCCAAGTGAATGTTGGATGGCTCCCTTATTCAAAGAGCTGGCTCTGGTGGAGAGAATGTTCCAGTTTCAGAGGGACTGAATGGCAGCAATTTTGTGAGCTACAGACTTGCCCACCAATCCCAGTCAGCGTGAGCCTTAAAGCCATGACGACTGGGAGAGCTGTGCCCTAGATAAAGCACATTGTGAAAACACCAAAGAGTCTGTCGCAAAACCGCACCCCATACTTGTGTGATGGACCAGAGTCCCATGAGTGTACCTGTAACGACCCCCTGACCCACCCTGCTGACCCCACCCGACCGGTGCTCCACTCAGCTGCGCGTGCTATACAGGTCAGAGTCTTCAGGGCTGGACTGTCCGTGATCCAGCAGCTTCGGGTCAGGAGCAAATCGGGGCTTCTCTGCCACTTCTACAGAGGTCACAGGGAGAGAGGGAGGAGAGGGACCACGGTTATAGTCGCAAACAAACACTGGAAGTAAAATGATCCTTGGGAAGCTTCTCGGCATGCCAGAGATGTTAATCCAACAAACAGTAACGGAGATGGGATGTGACTTCCAGTGTGCATGAACGATAGAAAGAGTTGTCACAAAATCATTTTAACAGCCACAGGGGTTAGCCTGTGTTCGATTCTAGTGTTCACAGCACATATAGCGATATATGCTTGGGGGGTTGGCGGTAATCTAGAATCTGTACAACCAGTTATTCCGTCTCACCTAACTACCCGTATTGATCTGAATATAAGACGATATTTTTTCCCTTGAAAAATGCCTGAAAATGACGCCTCGTCTTATATTCGGGGTCTAAGGAGTTACCCATGTAAAACAATTGGTGGCGCCATATGAGCGCTTTTCTCTCTGTCAGTGTTTAGAGCAGTATGACCCTAGCGTGATCCTGTAAACAAGTCGGCTGGAGTGGGTGTGTTAGCCTACATTTGCATAAGCTACTGAATGACAGAAAGACGCAGCCAGAGCACAGAGATCCACTTGAAAAAAGTGCTTCCAAAGTCGGTCAGGTGAATAAAAATCAGAGGAGAAGTTGTGATGCGAATTTTAAACTTATGCTAAGTTGAGAGAACGAACAACGTGAGGGCAGGAAAAAGATATGATGTGACAGAGTGCAACGTAATTATCGTAATTGGCAACCGAAGACACGGTTTCTCTCCATATGCGATCTAACAATGATTAAATCATGGGCTAAATTCAGTACAGTTGCGGAACAAGAACAGAGAGTTGGGTTGCACAAAACTTCCGTATAAAACAATCATTAGTCCTGACCTGTTCTCAGTCATTTTCATAATTAACAGAAGGTTCACTCCGAGAGCACGCCACACTTAACAGGTGTTGCTTGTTCTCCCCGATTAGGTAAGACGACAATCATTCATCTGGACGCGTATTTCCTGTATTTAAATCAACGTCATTCAAAATGAATGTGGAAAAAACTGTTCGTGATGTTTTTTGGATGTTAATGCCCTTACATTTTGCAGACTGTTCTGGCACTGTTTGTCAAGCAAATGAGCGCCGTTTATTGCACAAGTTAGACCAGTAGGCCTATACCCGTTTTATTGCACTGTTTTCATGGCATAGAACCGTGAAGTGCGTTCTGCGCTTTGCCTATTTGCTGGGCTATAGACGATTTTATGATTTTTTTCCCCCATGATAAACACCAAAGATGTCGAAATGTACGAGGAAAACAATGAAATGTTTTTTATGCAAATGAGATTTTGTTCAAATAAAAAGTATTTTTCCAAATAAGGGTCTTGAAAAAGAGGGGTCGTCTTATATTCAGGGTCGTCTTATATTCGGGTCAATACGGTACTTAAGGCAGTTTCAGTCCAACTGGGTTGATGTGGTCAAGCAGGAACACATTGATGAATTATATACTGTATTCACTGAGACAATGTCATCTGTGTTTAACCCAATGAGTTAATCAGGCACTATTGTTTCTGCACCATAGCAAAACTTCTGGGTCAATATCTTCTGTTCCCAATGAATACTTAAACCCTGTTGTATTCCAATGAAATCAGTGAGATCATAATTATACTGGACACTGCGTTGGTCGAGACGACGAATAAACTGTTTCTTTTTAACTGTGTTTTCTAACACCAAATTTGACTCCGTCTCTTCTCTTGAAACGCACCACAAAGTCGCGGCTGTTTTGTTTTCATGAAGAGAAGAGAAGAATTCTTCACCTGTAAGTCAGCTATGAAGTTGCATGTCAATACGGGCTTAAAAATTATGAAAACATAGCCTGTTTGGCATCTCACCGTCCACACTTTCAATGATTTTCTCGCTGACAAATACCTAAAATAGTGTTTCAGTCAAGCGTCACTTTGATGTAAATTATCGCAGCGTGCACAGGTGAATGATGCGACCTGTTTGATGAACAGTAGCACGTTACATTTGATTTCTGACATGTTAGAAAATATTGAATTATGTCGTATAGTGTAAGCAGTGCACTGACCCAATCTGGTCAGGTGAAGCACGGCTGGCCCTGAACAGAGTATGACCATTGTCCTCAGCCATGTCATGTTTCAAAACTGTATTTCAAAACAAATCTCACTTTTTGCAGGTACTTTAAGCACTTATTTAGACTGTGAAGCCTATGCGAAGCAGTGAAAATAAGGAAGTGCTTGAATTCTTGCAAAACAGAGCGTGAATGAGCGTGCAAGACCGGGTAAGGGCATTATGAGCTTCAAGGGTAACACTTTACAATAAGGGTACAATAATTAACATTAGTTAATGTAGTAATTAGCATTAACTAACTGATTAACATTTAACTAATGCATCTGGTAATCATTTACAAATGATGTTCACATGAACTAAGGTATTAATTTAAACATTATTAAGTGGTTTTTGCATTATTATGTGGTTTAACAATTTGAAGTGCTACGCAAGGGATACTTACGGGATGTTTTCAACTTCACGATAAGGGAAAAATAAATGGTAAATTATGGTTGCATAATGCTTATTCCACTATCTAACGCATTAGTTACCTGCTAATTAACTGATAGTTATTGAACTCATGTGAATTAATATACCCTTATTGTGAAGTGTTACCGCTTTTAGAAACTAACGGCTGGAGTGAAGAATATCGGTAAATAATGGCTTATTAGAGGTCTTTTTTGATCGCAGTGCGATCCTTTGGGTTCAAGAGACTTATACTGTGCTGCAGGAGCTGTACAGAGCAGTTTTATGGTCATTTTTGACTGTTTTCTGGAATGTAAAAAATCGAAAGAAGTCCCCTTAGACTTCAGTTGTTTTGGAGAAGGATGCTATGGAGTTGTTCTGGCATACTCCCAGTGAGCTGTACGGATTAAGAAACTTCACCTACGTTTCATCTGGCATGGCGGTGAGTCGATAATGACAGAACTTTCATTTTTGGGTGAACTGTAACTTTAAGTAAAAGAAAAGTAAGTCAGAATGTTCCGGACTTTACACATTGAGGCAAGCTATGCAGGAGAGCGCTGGCAGGGCAGCAGGAGCTGCCGGAGGGGGCGGTCCCACGGGGAGGAGCTCACCAGCAGCAGGCTCCGAGGAGGCGGGGTCAGCAGCAGGCTGTGAGGAAGCAGGCGGCTCTACTGGAGCTGAAGCAGGGGCGGGGTCATAAGCACCAAGCAGCGGAGCAAGCTCTTCTACGGGGGGAGGAGCTACAGGGGTAGACTCCTCTACAGAGGGAGGGGCTACAGGGACAGTTTCCTCTACAGAGGGAGGGGCTACAGGGACAGTTTCCTCTACAGGGGGAGGGGCTACAGGGGCAGTCTCCTCTACAGGGGAAGGGGCTACAGGGGCAGTCTCCTCTACAGAGGGAGGGGCTACAGGGGCAGTCTCCTCTACAGGGGGAGGGGCTACAGGGGCGGCCTCCTCAACAGGGGGAGGGGCTACAGGGGCAGTCTCCTCTACAGGGGGAGGGGCTACAGGGGCGGCCTCCTCAACAGGGGGAGGGGCTACAGGGGCAGTCTCCTCTACAGGGAGAGCAGCAGAAGCAGACATCCCAAGCGCATCAGCAGCAGGAGCGATTTGCTCTGCAGAAGAAGCAACAAAGCGGTTTATTTTCATCTCAGACTTTAATAATCCTCTCCTTTCATGTCTACTAAAACATTAAAATAACAGTAGAACATCCTGCACTGAAAGTTTCACTGAGCAAGACAGTGCAACCTCGCTGCAGAACAACCAACAAACGGTTGCCAATACTTATGAACATAAGACCCCAGGAGACTGAGCCCGACAGGAAGTTGCATCAGAGAAAGAGGTCCAACTTCACAGGTACCCAGTATAAGCAGTGACCCAGAGTGAGATACAATGCAGATACTGGTTCTCAAATCAGAGTGCAGAGCAGTAATTCTGTAAAGGTTGAAGGTCAAATACAGTATATGCGACTACAGCTGAAGCTCTACTAGACACAGAGACACTGCCTCCACAGTGTGGCGGTGTGATTGCGGTCTGTCTCCTGGCCCTACCTGAGAGAGGGTCCACTGAGGGCTCTGGAGGTGCGGGATCGGGACTGTGGTCCAGGACGTGGCCGGGAGGGGCCTCCGGGGCCGGCAGTGGGGCTCCCTCCTCAAGCGAGGCAGATTCAGCAGGTGGGGGGACGGCAGCCCGGCCTGATGCAGGTTCAGTGGGAGTTTCACTGGGGGCGGGGCCTGCATCAGTGGGCAGGACAGGGGAGGCGCCCTCTGGCACAGCTGAAGGGGCGGGGTCTTCAGCAGGAGGCGGGGCCGGCTCAGATTCAGGAGCAGGTTTTACTGGCGGCGCTGCTGGATCCGGGCCTGGTACTGGCACCGCCTGTGGAGCAAATGATGGAGATGCGTCTACTGACCAAGCAGCCACAGTGAAAGTTAATCTTTAAAGCACATTTCCGGGTCCCCTTGAAAAACGGTGCTCACAAGCGCCGCCTTGCCAGATTCCAGTGTAGATTAACCACTTAGCGCTCGGATCCGTGTTTACTCGCAAACAATCCCCGGGCTTGAGTCCCGGATCCGTCTATGAACGATAGCTCATGCGAGTCGTGTTTAACAGGCGCTGACCTGGATTATTTTCACTGATGGTCATTGGTGTAATGGGTGATAAGAACTGTGCAGTTTAGCATCAAAAATATTCCAGACACTGACTTGAGTTCATGCGAAATACGATAAGGATGCAATCAATTATGCTATACACATCTTTTACTTACAAAGAAACAGATTGCGAGGTGACAGAATGATGGTGACATGAAAAAAAAACTTACATAAAAAATTCTTGACAGTGAGGTAAGTTTGGAAGCACGGTTCGACGCATAATGGAATCTCATAACTCACGCACATGTAGCGTGATTCTTTCCTTACACCGTTCTTGGCGCAAACTACACAAGATTCGCACAGTCTCAACTTTTTCGCATTCGGCGGGTGCAAACTAGCCAGTTGATCACTGCGATCAGCACGGCTTATACCGTAATTGTTATCAACAATACAACGTGGTTTCACCATTCGCTCACCCTGACGATTCCTCTTCACTGTTTCGCACGTGGCCCGCGGGTTGACAGCATCTTCACAAGCTTTTTGTCCTGCCACAGCAGGACCAGCATCAGTTTGTTTGGCTGTCACCATGTGATCATGGTGAAAATGAACAAAACAAAATTTACAAACTGAAAGTAATGAAATGTATGCACATTACTTCTTATATCACCCAAGACCAATCATAATGTCACATGAACTCAAACCAATGTCTGTGTTTAGACGCAAAGCAAAAAGCATACATGATAACAGTTCTGCGTGTTTAGATGCAAAGCGAGCAACGTGATAAGACGCGGCTCCAGGCCTCGAGCCGGTCGGCAGTAATACGAGTACACACGTTTCCAGGCAAGTTCGATAAGCCAACTGATAAGAGATCGGGCAGGCGTGAGTTGTGGTAATGTAAATATATGGGAAACAAGTGGTTAAAATACCCCATTCTTAATTCAAGCCAATAATAACTAGAACATAAACATGTAAAGACGATACTTGTTTCTGCAATTTAAAGTGTGCTCAGTACAATTTTTTCCCTTGAACTTGCGCCTTGTGTGCTGATTTGTAACATTTAAGCACAATTTGGACAAGAGAGAAATATTTCGCATAAAAATCCGAAGCTGGTTACTTTACTGCCTGCTTCACTTTCAGTGCAGACTCTGACTCGGTGGCTGTACTGCACAAACTAGCGCTCAAAACTGTATCACATGGTGGCGCCTATGAACTGAACCTCCTGGTACAAAAATGCCTTTTCCTATGCCTGAGGACAGCAGATAGCTGACATCACAGTGACATGGCCCATAGTTTTTATTCACTCCGGACCACAGGTATGCACCTAAAGAAGGGCCATGACAAATATCCCCGGCAAGTAGCGCAAAGGACTACCCCCATGTCACTTTATAGCAGCTGTCTGTTAGACCACTTCAGGTATCAAAGTATGTTTCAGGGAAAAAAAAAAAATGGCATGTGATTGCCAACATACACCATGACGACAGTTCGTCTCATTACACTTCAAGAAAATTGTGATTCCACATTGTTACACCCCTACTTCATAGAGCATAGACTTACTGCAAAAACAGACACTACAACAGCGCAAAACAAAAAAGCTGATGCCATTTTAATGAAGAGACAATCAACTTAATCCACCGTGGCCCCCTAGTGGTTGGATGTTGACGCTCTTGTTAATTGCAGCACTACTCCATGTTCTGCAGAGAATTCACCGAAGCATGCTTTTCATTTGACAACAATGATGGACCTACCTTGAGACAGTAAAAATTTGACATTTTAAGAGTTTGAAATTGTGTTATTCCATGTTAGGTCTCAGAGCAGATATTCTCAGTCCGTTTTCAACTTTATCTCCACCAAGAATAAATACATCATGTTATAGGGATGCATACATTCATGTAAAATGTACCATAACTTAAAAAATTAACAGAACACATGTAAATATGAAATATGCACAAACTTGTAAAAAATACTCGTATCTGAGATTAAGTCCTGAAATGTGATCAGAATAGAAAGCAAGAATAGAGATTGTATGCGAAGCTCACAAACACAGCCAGATCAGGAACACAGAACTGAAGCTCATCTTACTACAGGACTTTACCTCAGGGCCGGCTGATGGAGCCGTCACTTTTTTGGCAGGACTTGGTTTCCAAAGCGAGGTAACTGAAGAGCTGGCCCACTGCGTAGCTTTATACGCCTGCTTACCACTCACCTGCAAGGAGAGAGAATCAATATATATCCTCATACTGAGCACCACATCTACAAGGACCTTCATCAAGTGGAAAAACTTCAAGCACATGCCAGAACAAACAACATGTTCAATGATTGGCGTAAAATAAATACTCAAGCAAGTCATTGGTCGTGTTATTGGACTTGCATGTGCAAGAACATTTTTTGCAAGTGCTCAAGTTCGTACTAAATCTGGCCCTGAGAGATGACAGCCGGTAAAAAATAATGACCAACAAATCAAAATGCGACGATACTGCTGCCACGCGGAGACCAACTCAAAAGCGCAAACCTGACGCAAAGTCTTACCTTCAGCGCCGCCACCGTTTGGACCGGGTAGCACACGCCCGCCCCCACTGTGGCCAGTCCAAGAGACACCCCGACCCGTTTCAAACGAGTTCCTGGCCACAACATAACAGGGAGATTACCCCCACCCACACAAGTCAGATCATGTACAGCAAATTCACACACGGCAGTCTGAATTTAACCAATCAACATCAGCGCAATCATCAAGGAGCGAAACAAGGTGCTAAAATGTACACGATTTCCTGCAGGCCAGACAATTGTTTTCTGCCAATAAACAAAGTGGATTCTCAACTGAACTACATTTTTAAAACCACCACTCAGAATTACACCGCTTAATGCCAACGGCAATAGCTAAAACAGTCGTTTCATAGATTGCCCTTACGTTACTACTTAATACCGGTATTTTATCCATGTTTAAATGATTTCCAACTTTTAAGTAATTATAGTAAAAATCACCTCCATCGCACAACTCAAAACATTATTGAAAATCCACAACATGTCGCCCCATAATGCAGGAAAAAAAATATAGCACAATAACTTCATAACAAGAGCCCTGTTACCTTTTCTTGCTAGAACAAGGCCTGCTAATCCACATACGGTAATAAAACTAATCCTGGGAAGAAAACCTGGAGGTGGATCTCTAAGGAAGTCGTAGGCATCTAGAAGAAAAGGTCAAAGGTTAAAGGTTTTCTGAACCCCATGACTTGGTGCAAACATTATTTTTAAATCCTGCCCCCCCATTTCTCACCTTCTCCAGCATGATACAGATTCACAGATCCGATTTTGACGGAGACGCAGGCGTTCTGGAAGGAAGGAATAAGATAATGCCCAAATCACAATTTTGAATACCAATTACCTCCAATCTCTGCCACCCTGATAAAATGGAGGGCAACAAGCATCCAGAAATGTATGATAATTAAATTAATGCAGTATGAAAAGACGCTTCAATTACAACTATGGTATCTGCTAATTTCAAAACAAGTCTGGGAAACATACAGTACCTGTCAAAAGTTTGGAAACACCCACATTTTTCTTACAATATATTTTAAATAAAGAAATAAGCAGCCTTTTTTTTTTTTTTTTTTTTTAAAAGATCTAATTCTTAAATCCATCAAACTGACCACCATTTGTTGTCATATTTGCACAGCATTCTCACATTTTTTTTTTTAACAAGGGCTGTCATATGACTATACTGAATTTGCAGCTGCACGGCTGTCTAACTTCCCAAAGACATACTGCACTTGAGGTGGCTTTTCATTAAACATTTCGCCCAATAAGTCCCAAAACCGCTGACTTTGATTCGGCTGTTGGAAAATAGAAGGAGTTTATTTGTCTGTTTACTTTGCAAAATACGGCTTCTTTGAGAATTCCAAAATTTTGGACACTATTTAAACAAGTAAATTATTCTCTTTTCACTTCTGACTGTTAACCTTTTACAAGATTCCATTTGAGATTATATATAGAAGTTAAGCTGTTTTAATTTCTCTAAAAACAGAGGGATGTGACATTAGCAAAGTGTGTCCAAACTTTTGACAGGTACTGTAGTTGTCTTTACGTGTGATTGACATACATTGCAAGATTCAAAATGGTGTAACAGTGCCGAATCTATGGCATGCAGTTCAGAGAGCGAGACTGCCTTGTCAGACCAGTTCCAAACCCTAACTGGTTCCACACAGATGGTACAATACGGCAGGATAGAAAAGTAATATGCATATGCCGTTTAAGACTATTCATGGTCACGTCATTTCATACACGGCCTGCTTTCACTTTGGGGGAAAAAACAGAATCTAATGCAACATGTACAGTACCTGTCTCCGTTTTTAGAGAAATTTAAATGGCTTAACCTCTCTATATAATCTCAAATGGAATCTTGTAAAAGGTTAACAGTCAGAAGTGAAAAGAGAATAATTTACTTGTTTGAATAGTGTCCAAAATTTTGGAATTCTCAAAGAAGCCGTATTTTGCAAAGTAAACAGACAAATAAACTCCTTCTATTTTCCAACAGCCGAATAAAAGGAGGACTATCATCAAAAAATTTCTGCCCTCCTGTTATTTCAATTTGTTAATTTTCTGCTAGTTAAACTGCATTCATATAGCTCAGTTGGCTAATTGACGAAAAAATGGAATTTAATTGAGCCCATTGGGCAGCGCCATTATTTTCTGTAGCACCTGTCGCGTCTGATTCTCAGGCGCGAGATCATGACGTCAGCGCAGAGGTCTGGCGCTTCCAGGCCAACGAGCTATATAAACTAGAGGCGCTACATTACAATTTCAATGTGCAAGTCCGGCCGCCATCTTGTGACAGGCGTCCATCACAGAAAGGTGCAGCAAAGTGGATTCATGCCTTCCAGAAATTCTCATTTCCACTGACTGCCATACAGTCTTAACAAGCGAAAATACCGCAGTACTTTGAATCACTCCCGACTTGAGTCAAGCCGCTTTCACACTGGATGAGAAACGAATTTTTCGCATGACAGATTACATTCAAAGTCAATGCAAAGACGCGGATACACGCGTTTTGTGTGTATTCGCGTCTTTGCATTGACTTTGAACGTAATTTGTCATGCGAAAAATTTGTTTCGCGTCCGGTGTGAAAGCAGCTTTAGGCACGTCCGAAAACCCGTCGAAATCAGCAGTCGAAATCAGCAGTCGCTGTCAGTAGACGCGAATAGGTTCAGTTGTTCCTCGTCCTGGAGTCGTCCATCGTAATGTCAGTGTCCGGGTCTGCACCATGCAGCTTCTATCAAACAAAAAAATAGTCATAGATAGCCTACGTGTCTGATCCAATTACAAACCAATTTTTTTTTTTTTTTTTTTTTTTTTTTAATAGATAGGCCTATGTGCCAGATTCAATTACAAACCAGCGTTTTTTTTTTTTTTTTTTTTTTTCCTAAACCAGTAAACTAGTTTCATGACTTGGCTGCAGTCACAATAAGACACTTGTTATCAAGGTTCCCGGCATTTGCGATGATAATTTATCTTACTAGTTAACAAGAGCCCTGTCCTCGATAGTACTGCTAGAGAAATAGACCCGGCGTGACAGAACGAGATCAGTCATAATATTACCGTACCGAAGAGGTTTTAAGATGGCCTGGATGTAGCTATACAACCGTATTTTCAAACATTCCCTATGGAAAAATATCAATCGCTCAGGGGTCCGTTTCCCGAAATCACAGATGCTAACTTCCGTCGTAGGAACCGTTGACAATGAATGGACGAACTTTGTAAGCTGCTAACTTAGTTAGCAACTATGCTTTTGGTGAACGCAATGGGCGATAATAGACAGAACTGGCGCTTCAAGCTAACTCTTCTCTAGTTATCGGCCAGAAAAATGTCGGAAATCAAAACGCTGCTGAGTGATTATTATTGATGTAAACCGAAATATTAACCAGAGCGTATTAGTTTACATGGGTTCCAGCGGCAGGGACGCCCGTCATAAGGTGGCGGCCGGCTCTGCACACATTGGCTGATCTGGAATGAACAACGTAGCACCTCTAGTTTATATATCTCGTTGTTCCAGGCATCATGGCCGATGCATTGGATTTAATGAGATTTTCTCGTCAGTGAACAGATCCGAAATTGCTTTGAAAATGCTGCATTGTCAGGCATATGATTGTGTCAATGACACTAAACAGAAGATGGCCAGTGTGACAATGCACACGTTCCCAAAGGACAGGGATTTAATTCACCGTTGGGTTATAAACTCGGACAATGGCACAATGCATATCACTGTTCAGGGATGCTTTGCTTACACTCTCAGCAGCCGCATTTACGTCACGATTCCGTGCTTTCACAGGCTGAAACTCTGTCTCGCGTAGCTTGAGTTCAAAACAATGGCGGCCTGCTTTTTGGATTTTATCATGGAAATTATGGGCAATTATCGCCAATTACGTGGAAAGGACTAATTATCTTGCGGAAATACTTGAAGCGGGTGCTGTTGAACTTCAGTGCAGTTAACACAAGTCGAAAAAAACAGGTAAGCGTGATAATCCTCCTTTAAAGTCAAGCGGTTCTGGGACTTATTGAGTGAAAAGGTTGATGAAAAGCCACCTCAAGTGCAGCACGTCTTTGGGAAGTTAGACAGCCGTGCAGTTGCAAATTCAGTATAGTCATAAGACTCCCCTTGTTAAAAAAAAAAAAAAAAAAAAAAAAATGTGAGAATGCACGGCAGATATGACACTAAATGGTGGTTAGTTTGATAGATTTAAGAATGAGATCTTTTTTTTGCAAAATGAAGGCTGCTTATTTCTTTAACATATATTGTAAGAAAAATGTGGGTGTCTCCAAACTTTTGACAGGTACTGTATACCAACTCGCCCAAAAACTGCAGAAAAGGATGGTGATAGGTTTGAAACAGCTGCTTTTGATGTATACCAGTCTGATGGAAAGCTAGATGATAGGTAGCCATTAACTCAGTTCCGTGCCATGAGATGTAATTGATGAATTACAAAAAAAGAGATACTATTTGGGTGTTCAAAAAAACTATGAAAATGAGTGGGGTATCCATCATTGCAGGGGATAGCATTTTCATTGTATAACACCAATTAAATATCAAAAAATATACAAACAAAAAAAAAAATCTTGAGAATAGCCTCAGATCTTAGCATATAAACAAAGTAGTCTGCACATAGTCCAGTGGTACCCACATCAGTACGGGTATCACATCTGCTTCTGAATGCTCATCCCCACTAAACTCAAATTATTGTGAATAATTTCATTTCATAACATAACAATGTGAGATAACTGACCAAAGCAGCACCAGGACTTTAAGTCTACCAAGCAGTGCTTCATAGACATGGCATCTAATGAGCTGCAGTCAGGGATTGTGGGACTTGTAGTCGCGGGTACCTTAATTGCTCGGACGTAGGGCAGCAGTCCCACCCGCACCACTCCCAGGCCCCTCTGGAGTAGGCCGGGGTTCTCCTCGACATACCGAGACGGGCTGGTTGGGGCCGTGTACACAGAAAGCTGAGAAATACAAACACAGAGAAAAACCACAAAGTAAAAAATATGGAGAGTAAAGGAAGGAGAGGGCAGGGCCAGAACAGGGAAAGTGAAGAACGATAATATGTGTATTTGTTATTACTGAGATCTACTCTGATATAATGTGATATGGATTCAGAATTTAGGCTGTTGTCAGCATTAATTTATCCCATTACAGTGATCAAGGATTGCAAACCAGGGCTACCCAACTACGGCGCTCGCATCCAAATCCAGCCCTGGTTCCAGCCCTCCTCTCTTCCCGGTAAAAAACTAAACAATTATTGTCATTCATTGGCCAGACTGTCATCAAACCTGACTCCCAGGTGAAGGGAGGGTGAAGTATTTCTTGGCCCTCGAGGACCGTGATTTGGGGAGCCCTGCAAACTAAACAACTAATCAACCATAACTAATTAAGGTCCATTAATGATGTTAAAAACATCAAATGAAGAGCCGCTCGGAATACTTGTGAGAGTTATGACTGAAATACATTTCTGAGAGTAAAGACGCACACACCTCATGAGGGGACCGCAGATCCTCCGCCTTTGATTCACTTAAAGCGTACACACGAACAGTAGCAAACCCCAGAGCAGCCGGCAGCGCTGCCAACTTTGCCGTCTGTAGAGTCAAAAATGCTTAAATTAATGCAACATTAAGTTTTTGCGCATTATATACTGCATAAACTGGAGCGTTATTGAGGTTAAAAATGCAATCCCAGAGCAGAGCTCAATGCTGTCACCGATGCACAGCCGCAAAAACCACTTAATGCGAACACCATTCATGCCAATATGAACACTAGCTGGAGCAGATGAAGTTAAGGTTCACTTAACTTTTCCCTTAAGTTAGTATAAGTCAGAAAAAAATAACCTTTTTCCAAACCAAAGGACAATATCACATGCATATTCTGTATCTGCAGGTCGCAGTGCTTCACTGAAGCTACGTCTCACCTATACTGACAGAAATACTCAAAACTGGGACGCCATGTTTTTATTGCCGGAGCATTACATCATGGAAAATATCTCGATCTTGTAGCGACAGCATTTCATACGCATTTACCTGTAATTCAGCGGGACATATTTGGGATCGTTCAAAACCTCGGAATCTCCACTACAATTTAAAATAGGCCAGAAGTTCCAAAGGTTTAGAGCTAGCAGGTTCACTTTCTCTTTGTACACCTCCGCTTTGTGCGTTAGGGCAAATTATTATTCCGCTATTTAAACAAATTAATTAAGGCTATTGAGATAACATTATCTGAAGTTACTGTCATATTGCAATCAATCACGTAACTAATCCTTTCTGAGAGCACAAGTCAAGTGCAGGTCAACGTTGGGCGTCTCTTGTCAACGGGCGTTAACTCAAGCGATCGCTGTCGGCAAGCTCCCATTCCCTTAATAATATCTAATACTTTAATCTAAGCCCAGTAAGAGCACAATAATTGGAAACCATTTATTTGCTTAACTATGCACATCAATAACATAGGCCAAGTTAACTGCAACGAGTACTACATAAAGTAGGCACCCACATGTGCTATTTTTCAGGAACACGTTATAGAAATACGCGCCACACCCCCCAACCGCACACAGTGGTCGATAGCTTGCAAGTTAGCAATATAGCTAACGGTGTCTCAAAAGTGAAGACACGAAGACTACCTGGCTAGGTATGCAAACCAGAACTACCGTTACAAGCTAATACAGAAATCACGACTTCATTTAAAAGCTAACTAGCTCTAGATGTAGTACTTCTCCTCCACCTATGCTCAGTGAGCGTGGCTGCTTGCTAACAATATTGGCAAGTCTTATATAATGGTACAAGCTAATAGTGTTTTTTTTTTAAGAGGGCATTGTGCATTTCAAGCACTAACACAAAATGTATCGATGAACAGCCACTCAATTTAAAACTAGGGTGAAAAATCCGTGCGTGCATCGCAGACAATTAGCCACACAATAGTAATTTATTAACAATAAAATTGCCAGGCACAGAACTCACCTTGGAAGCCATGATCGTCCCTCCCACCGCACTTCAGCTACGGATAGTCAAAAGGGACTCACCGTCATCGGTTTCCTTCGCATATTCGATAATGCCGATGTCTCCAGGCTCCACATAGGTCAAGAGCCAGGCTGTAACCTCAGTGTTTCCAGGTTAATTTTCGCATTTCCTTTACTTGCTGACCCCCAATTATTTTGATAAAAATTACAAATAAAATGCAAGACAAAAATTGCTGCATAGACTCATTCAAGTTTTCTCACAGGCTGTATGGGTGTATAACTACAACCCCAATTCCGAAATAGGTGGGGCAAAGTGTAAATTGTGAATAAATCTAGACGCAATGACTTTCAAATCACACCAGCCAGTATTTTATTAACAATAGAACAGAGATAACATAGCAAATTTTGAAACTGAGAAATTTTACAATTTTATCTGCAAAATGAGCTCATTTCAAATTTGTTGGCTGCTGCAGGTCTCATAAAAGTTGGGACAGGGGCCTGTTTACCATGGTGTAGCATCCCCTCTTCGTTTTAACACAGAGTGAAGGCGTCTGGGCATTGAAGAGACAAGTTTCTTGAGTTGAGCCATTGGAATTTGATCCCACTCTTGTTTAATACAGGCTTCCTGCTGCTGGAGAGTTTTGGGTCTCCTTTGACAGACCTTTCGTTTAATTATGCACCAATGTTCTCAATCGGTGAAAGATCAGGACTTCAGGCAGGCCAGTACAGCAAACGGACTCTTCTACTACAAAGCCATGCTGTTGTAATAGCTGCAGTATGTGGTTTTGCATTGTCCTGCTGAAATACACAGGGCCTTCCCTGGAATAGATGTCGTCTGGAGGGGAGAATATGTTGCTCTAAAACCTTTATATACCTTTCAGCATTCATGGTGCTTTTTAAAACATGCAAGTGTCCCACACCATATGCACTAATGCATCCCCATACCATCAGAGATGCCAGCTTTTGAATTGAACGCTGATAACAGGAGGGGTGGTCTTTCTCCTCTTTAGGACGGAGAACACGACTTCCATGATTTCCAACAAAATTGTCAAATTTGCACGCGTCTTACCACACTTTGCCACTTTGCTACAGTCCATTTTAAATGAGCCTCGGCCCACAGCACACGGCGGCGCTTCTGAATCATGCTCAACAATGGCTTCCTTTTTGCATGATAGAGTTTTAGGTGGCATCTGTGGATGGCACGGCAGACTGTGTTTACAGACAGTGGTTTCTTGAAGTATTCCTGGGCCTATTTAGTAATGTCAATGACAGAATCATGCCAGTGAGTGATGCAGTGGCGTCTGAGGGCCTGAAGATCATGGGCATCCAGTAAAGGTCTTCGGCCTTGTCCCTTACACACAGAGATTTTTCCCGTTTCACATCATATTATTGTAACCTGTCACATTAGTATTAATCCTAAATTGCCCCTTCCAACTTCTTTGGAGTCTGTTGCAGTTTGTCTCTTTATTGTTTCACATCACGTTTAACAATTTTTCAGCTAACTCATGCCGCCCACCACACTCTTCAAAGCACATACCATTAATGTATACCAATGGGCAATTTAGTCTCCAATTAGCGTAGCGCGCATGTCTTTGGTCTGAGGAAGGAAACCGGAGTACCCAAAATAAACCCACACAAACACACAGAGAACATGAAAATTCAACACAGAAAGGCCTCAGGCTGGACTGGAGGTCAGGGCCATCTTGCTCTGGGGCAGCAGAGCTACCTACTGCATCACCTTGCCATCCCATGTTTGTTGCAGTGAACAGATTTGGAATAAGTATATATTTTCAGTGAACGATTGAATGCCCCAGTTAAAGTACCAGACAATGTGTTATAATGTATTTGCATTTACCACAATGTGCCAACTTCTTCAAAATAAGAGCTGCAGTTATGATTCCAAATAATAATCTTTAATCATGCAGACCATTTAAGTTTTGTGGGGAAGAAATACTATTATTCATACAATTTAGATTTATTTCAATATGTGGAATAAACTAAGCATTGTTCAGTAAGTGTGGACAGATACTTCACAGTAACCTTTGCTGCCCTCTGTTCCCCCCCAACCAACTCCAATTAGTTTCGATGGAGTGTTCATTAAGGGGGTGAGGCATGTTATACTGACTGCTATTAAATCCCAATAGTGAAACAGATTAACAGATTTGATATGCAATACCTCAAATAGAACTTGAATCTCTGTCATATTAGGCCATACTGACAAATTAATTCCAACTTTGAATTTAAAATAGTCAGTTTTCTATGCATATTAATGAGGTTTCAGTGAAGTGTCCACACACTTTTGGCTATGTAGTGTATATATACCAGGCTATCTCACACATCTAGCTCACAGATAACACACTCAAGCGCACATGCCCACACGCATGCACGCTGGCATATTTACATTCACACACTAACTTGCACATTTCCTCACAACAAAAAGATATAAAACAATTATACACAGCTGTGCATATTGTATAGTGCAGAGGATTTAGTTTATTGAAGTCAGAGTTTTACAACAAGATGATTTACAATCTTTTATTTCTCTCTCTATATATATATATTTATATATCTATATCTGAAAGCAAAAAAAAGGCTACCTTTGAATTTTAGGAAGAATAAATGTATATTTTCTTTCTTTTTTTTCAATTGATTAATGTACAGAATAATATTTTATAATATCTTTGAAAAAAAGAGCAATATGTTCCTTTTTTAATGTCGCAGTGCAACTTACATCTTACACACCTGTGCAGTGTACCATGAGGTAACACCCCGCAATAACACACAGTGCAAAATCCCAATAGGACAGATTTCAGAAAGGTGAGAGGACACAGATACTGACAGGCAGCGCGTGCCCAAAATAAACATTAACACATTTCGTTTCTTTTTGCTCAGACCATTAAAAATAGGAAAAAAGACAAAAATAAACATATGAAAGCCAGGAAGAACAGAGAACTGCCAAAAGCTGCTTTTAGTACCGCATCTATGGAGCACATTTCTTTGAGCTGGTGAGTCAGGTACTTGTATGTGGATGTGTTTGGTTGAAAGGCATAAGGGCCTGGGCCAGGGAAGTGCTTGCTGATTATTTCATGGGGTTAGTCACAGGTACACTCGCAACAGGCATACATCACCCTTGTACTAAATTTACTCTTGACATTTTGAAAGGGATTCGGGATAAATATAGGCACCCTCAAATATGAATTCTACAGCTATGCGCAATGTGGACTTTTTTTTTGTCCGTGTATTAGCGATGAAAGCTAAGCAGTTAGGCGGGAACTGAACTGAACTGAGACGAATCGACTGCAAATACTGAATGTCATTTATCAGAGGCAGATTCCGTTATCAAAGAATGACTTTATCATACACTGTAGGTATATTTTTCAGGAGAGGTCTCCACATCTAGAAAGATCAGATACAGCCGTACAAGCTCAGTATACATACCAGCCATATTTCCTGAGCTACAACATACTGTGCATTTGTGTTGCAGCTAACAGCAGCTAACCAAAATACATGTTTGCAGTCAGATGAATCCAAAGCTTTTTTTTAATGCAGTGGGATGAATTTATACTTCCTGCTGGGTCTCCAGGAGATGCAACCAAATAGAAAGTATTGTAATGTCAATTAATTGAATATTACAACACAAGATTTAAAAAAAAAAAATAGATTAGATTCCAAAGTGCTAGCACAGTTAGTACCCACTCCTATCCATTTGTTTTTCTCCTTATATAATTGACAATTATCTAGAAGCTACAATAATCATCATAAAATTTGTTCCATTGCTCAATATTTAAATACTCAACATTTTTATTTCCTTGGCCCTCAATATTTATATATTTTTTGTCCACATATAATAAAAAAAACAATGTATTAATCTGTCCATGTTTTTTTATAACTGAGAAGCAAGTTCAGAGTCTCTATTCTGTGAAAGAAAAGCTTTGATTTAAACCAAGCAGACCAAACAAGTCTTCTGACTGCAGAACCTTTAAAGTGATATTACAAATAACATACAGCACACTGATGTGGGAAAAAAAAAACTTGGAAAAGTCTTCTCAATAGATGAAACACTGCAATCCATTTCCAAATTATTTCATCATTCATTTTTTTCACAGGACCTGACCCATAAATTTATGTTGGTGTTTCTGCTAATGTAAGCCAGTCCAAATTGTTAATAATACACACAAGCAGCAATTAACAGGGTGTAATGAATTGCACAAAAAACATCTGACCCTTATGAATCTTTTTCAAGTAGTTGAGGAGTTTGAGTCCAAAAAAATGAACATTATCTGATGCTACTAGTTCATAGTTTGGAACCCTCAGCATATATGACACCCACTACAGTTGGACAATCCCTGATTTTGCTTTTAATTCAAGTTAGCGACATGCTAAATCTGATATATATGAACTTTGCCGTTCATTAACAACAATATTCTGTTCTTGAAACACATCCTAAAATACTGTATAACTAGCATAATGTACATAAATGGATATTATAACAGATACATGTTTGACCACGTATCAAACAATGCAGTGTAAAATACACTGTAAAAAATAGCTTTTTTAAGTTAATAAAGTTAGTGTCCAGGCTGCCTTAAAATTTTAAATTAACTAAATTGAAGATGGTAAGTTGAGAATTAGACAGCCTGGACACTAACGCTTTTACAGTGTCAAAACAATATGCCGAAGTCTTGAACCGAATTATTGAATAGCGATACAGCAGGTGCCTAACTTTCAAGTTTTCATTCTGTGTGTGAGGTTCGTAAGAGCAGGTGAGAGTGTCAATGCCTCGGTATGGATCAAGCAAGTTTAATGAAAGTATGGAAAGTGCATTCAATATAGTGCATCATTTAACTTGTCCAAACCAAGCAATTAAGTCCAGCACAAGTAAACACGCAAGCCCACATACACACAAGCAGGACATACTAGATTAAAGTTCTCAGCAGAAAGTTGCTGGTTAAAAGGGCCTGTTATTGTGCCCCTACGTGAGGTACATAAACTGTGATTTGAAGATTGCAACTAACTGTATTCATGGATGATAAGAAACGTGATCTATGTGATGCTTCGTTCACATGGATCATGGTAGATGGTAAATCACAAAGCGGAAGTCATTACAGTGGAGAAGACCACAGCAGTAAAATCTGATGAGGATGGCCAAAAAAAAATAGTGTCTGGCAATGGCAGATGGAAGATAAAATTATCTAACTCCTCACTACCAGTATTTTAAGCAACTTGACATGATGCAAAATTGAGGAGGAAAAGTGATAAACTTGGAAGCACTAAGAGAATGTTTACCCCCGCAAACACATTTGGAACTTTACTACCACCAAGTGGACTTAAATATGAATGGCATTCATTCCAATATTGTTTTCCCACAATGGTGAGGAATCCACAAAAAAGTTCCTGGATCCGGATGGTGAACTTGATCATCGCAAAAATCTGACGAATTTTTCCTTGGGCCTTGGCCCATACTTCCACAAAATTTAAATAAAATTGATGGAGAAATTTGAGAGATATCGTCTGGACAAACAAACAGACATGGGTGAATACATAACTTCTGGTCGGTTGGCGGAGGTAAAGATTTGTCCCCAGTGAAAAGGGAGCCATACCAAACGCAATCCCCCTTTTCCTCTCCATGTTGAAAATTGAATGTAAAACACAATTGCGAATTTACATCACCGTTGCAGCAAATTGTCCATTTGCCATTGCGCCATCCTGCTTTTTTCTCCGGTACCGCCCAAAACTGCCATTTTGTCCTGTGCCGTTCACCGTGATCCATGAACGTAGCAATAGTCATGGAATACGGGAATCTTGAGTAACTGCCTAAGGAAATTTAAGAGACACTCAGTAGTCCAGTACAAGCACAAATACTGACACCCCAGAATCAGACTGGACTCTGAGATGAATGGGACCCAGGGCGGCAGAGGTTCAGTCCACACTCACATGGGCTCCCCTAGTTAACAAACTGCAGATAGCACAACAAATAACCACTGAAGCCATGTCATATATTCCAAAAAAAAAAAAAAAAAAAAAAAACAATGAAAAAAATCCTCAGATTCCTGAAAATCTAAAGGTTGCATTCACAAGGTTAGTTCACAGTTTTAAACGGGGGCAGTTTCTTGGCAAATTCCAAGTTCTATTTTAATTTACAATTTTTTTCATGTACACTTTCACCCCCAAGTAATGCATCTCTTTAGTTTCATATGATTGATTTTCAGAAAACTGTCCTGAAGGAATTAAGAATCACGGAAACAGCTAGAACAAGCACTTGCTGGAGTCCTTCTATAATCTCCGGGTTTCAACACAAGCTATCATAATTTAGAAACAAAGGACTATATTAGTAGTAATAATGATAATAGTATAAATATATTTATATATGTATATAAAAATCTGTGGAGTTTTCTCAGTGCCATGGGTGCAAAATTTACAGTAATACAGTGTTGTGGTGAAAACGGTTTGTTTCCATAGTACTGCTACAGAGTCCCACTGCTGTTAGCTTAACCAATACAAAAAAGATAACAGTAAATAAACAGGATCTTTTAAGAGAATGATAGGGCAAAAAGCCCCAAGCAAGTCTCCTCTCTCTTTCTTTCACTATTCAGTTTGGTATCGGTTTTTCCCCCATAATTTTATTTATTTTCATGAATACGCTCTCTTCAGGCATGCAGCGAACACCCTGTGGGGGCTTTACCTATTGTTTTTTATACAAAGTATGTACACCAGAACTTTCCACTCCATATGTCTCTAAGTCTCCTTACAATATTTACACAGTCTTACAGTGGTTGGTTGGTCAGTCTGCTCGCTGTGAGGAAGAATAATTATGGGCGTGTCCGGGACACCAAAATGAGAGTGTGAGCCAATGGTTCGGGAGTGGGAGCCGTGGTGGAGGCGGGGTTTACAGATGAGGTGATACCATGGCCACTGCCCCCCACCCTCGCTCCATTGCATCACACGTGCGTCTCGATGAAGGAGTGTGTGTGTGCCATGAGGGGTGTGGCCAGTGGAGAAAGGTCCACAGGGCCGTTGTCTCCCGGGCTGAATTCGCAGATGTCCATGTAGAGCTCGAGGTGAAGGTGTTTCCACTCCCGGAACTTCTTGGAGGTCAGGTTGGGCTCCTCTAGTAACTGGCTAATGAGGGCGAGCTCTCCCTCTTTGGCCTGGAGAAGGCAGGAGAGGAGAAGAAGAAGGAGAAGAACCAATCAGAAATTGCCTCTCCTAGTGGACTTCTGAAGCTTTGTTGCCACATACAGGGTTCCATTGAGTGCTGAAATAGCTTGAATTTCGATGTAGCGTTTTCAAGGTTTGAAACGTGTTTGGATTTTGAAATAAGGAGCTTGAAACTGCTTGAAATTGTAATGTTAATTGCATCACTTCTGTAAATAGAAAGCACTCAGAGAGTGCATCTCTCTGTCAACACATTTGTCACTAAGAAGTGAACAAGATCATGCCTGATCATGAATCCATCCCAAAATTTTATTAATTGTATCATTACAGTTGAATGAAAAATTTGAGCGATATTGTCTTGACAAACATACACACAAACAAACAGGATTGGATACGTAACCTCCACCCAGCTTTGATAGCAGAGGCAATAAATCATTTTCTGACTGAGCAGCTTGATATCAGTGTAATTTATCACAGCTGCAAGGTTGCCAAAGCTTGAAAATGCACCTTAAAATGCTAAAAAATACCTGAATTTGATTCTAGAAAAGCTGTAAGAACCGTGCAGGCACTGTAATCGACAAGTCTAAATCACTGTTTCAAGATAGCTGCACGGTGGTTGTGAAAAATCAGGCTCGTGTTTTTTCAAACTATGGAATGGAAAACAAAATGAGTCATGGGAACCTATGAGGACGGTCCCAGAGTGAATCTGAAGTCCACTGGTCTGTCAAATGTGCAGTTAGTGGGTCCTCGAAAGGTAATACGTTTCGAATAGATGTCCCAACGCTGAAAGGTATTTCTAAATTGGGTCTCATTTAAGACAGTTTACAGAGATTCATATAGTGAATAGTTAACATCAGGTTCCATAGCCACCCAAAATAATCACCCTGCGATTTTGATGGAAGGCAAATACAATCATGTGTTCATCGCGCATTTTCACTAATTACAGAACTCAGTCAATTCAAAGGTCAGTTAACTCTTTTGTGAACCTCGGCCAGATGGTGGGTTGCAAGGCATAATTGTGTTTTTAAACTGTTAAATATTGTGCCACATTGGAGAACTAAATATCGTTTGAAAGCGTGCAAACTCAGCATTAAATAGCTAACTACGTAAGCTATTTTATGATGCAAATATGACAGTGAAACTACTATTTCAAACTGTGTCAAAACAACCCTCAGCTTGACTATGCAGTCCCACAGATTTACCTGTACAGCATTGCTCAAATCTGGTAGCAATGCAGCGATTGAAACCCTTGAGAATTTTTAATCTGCGAAACAAGCAAGCCTGGACAATAATCTCTATAACTATTTTGACACAGAGATAGCTGCTGCTCGTCTATAAAAATTTATCTATAATAATCCTTTTTTTACTCGTGATGCAGAGCTGTAGATTGTACAGTAGCCTTTTTGGAATAAAATAGGTGCACTGGCTATTATGAGCTTATCTAACAAAATAGTGAAATAGTGTTTTAGCCTATCAGACCTTACTGCAATGTATCAGGTCCACTACCTTTTTTTGTTTACAGAGACAGCCAGTAGTTTGAAACTTACAAGAGATTAATTTTTAGGAGGAGGAATTGCTTCAATAGTTTATAACTAGGGGGGATTTTGTCAATGGCACAAAGGAGTTTTGGCAGCGACTTAATAACGCATGTACGATCGCACACCATTACTGGAAATTGGAAGAGTATACTGAAGTGAAAACAGCAACAGATGGGGCAAAGACATGAAAGAAGGAAGTACAACGTAGTTAAACTATCGTGAATCAGAATGCGATCGTGACTAGGAACACAGGATCATTAGGAGCCTCCAAATCTGTTTGTTGAAACACACATGGACATTACAAAAAAATATCATAATATTTGAATCTGCAGTTAGGCGCCCAACTGATGCTTTATTGTATTTCTTCCCTGATGAGATTTGGTCACAGCGCGACAGGGCCAGAAGAAAACACAAAATCTATTTCTGACAGACAAAAACTTAAATTTCCAGTGTTGTTACTCAATTTGGGTAATATTCTCAGTAATTCTGACTATTTGAGAGCAATCTACTAAGTGTCATGTTTTTGAGGAGATCATGATTATACCTCTAGTCAAAGGGGTTCAAGAACAGCAAGTACATCAGATGGAAATTTGCTCCATAAAGGTGGGACATTAAGAGGTTAAAGACTCACACAAGTTCAAACGCAAGACAAAACACGTTTACAATTTTCTTGTAACAAAACTGCAAAACCGCCGCAGCGGCGCTTTCTAGTTTCGGCGGCACACCTTGAGCGTACTTCGCAGGATGCGGATGTGGTGCAGCTGGTCGTTTAGGACGGGGTCGTTACAGCGCTTGACGAAGTTTCGGCGGTAGTCCTGCCGCGTGGAAGGGCGCGGCTCACCGAAGGCTGAGATGCTGGCCATCTCCAGCGTGCGGTAAAGCTCCTGAAGACCGTCGAGTGACCCCACCTCCTCACACCCAGAGTCTGTCAGGAACGAGAGAGTTGGGCATCATATTTGTGATTTAATTCAAAGAGAAATAAACAGTGATAACCTGGCCAAGGCAGTTCACATGTAAGTGACACCTATAGGGGGTGGACAAAATATCAAAACCACCCCTTAAACATTGGTCAAACTTTGAGATCTCTAAATCACAAAGGTATACATGAAAGTATCTATACAGGTCATTTCAATGGATCTAAATTTTATTTAGCAGCACGTGTCCCAGTAATGGTGGTATAATCAGCAGCACTTTACTAAGTAAGACCCCAAAGCAAGAAGAGGATACAAACGGAGTTTGAGCTGGGCCAATTAGGTGGTGCCCAAATCCCAGATGTGTTTGTAACAGAAAACTAGAGGTGGGACGCGATTAAAAAAATTAATCTAATTAATTAGAGGCTTTGTAATTAATTAACCTCGATTAATCGCATTTTTATCAAACAGCAATATTTGACACAATAAGCAAAGTTTTTCAATTAAAATAAATTTTGGTTGACGACTGAATCAGTGAATAGACATATACGCGAACTCAAACAACAAAAATGTTTATTTTTCATCTATATTTATCTGTGCATTTTTCATCTGTCAACTACATTCACAGATTAGTGCAAACCACTGATCTATATAGAATATATATATTCTATACAGATCAGTGGTGCAAACAGACTTTAGGTGCATTACCGCCACCTACTGGTCTGAAGTGTGTGCATCAGTGTTACCGGTGTGCCTGAAATTAGGGAACTGAGAAGGGTGCGATTAAATCCGTTATTTTTTAACGATAATTTTTTCTGTAAATAATTAATCGAAATTAACACGTTAAAGTCCCAGCCCTACATAAATGCGCTACACATCTTAAGATGGCGAGGGGAACACTAAACGCCATAAAACAGGAGGAGCAAGAGATGACTGGGACCCAAAGTCAATGCTCTCCAACAGGGAGATGGAAACTTGGTAGCACAGCTGCTAATGTAGCCGGTGGGCCCGGTTAGGGGTAGGACCCTTAAGTGTCTTTCACTTTACCCTCTTTCTCTTACACTCTCTCTGAAGGGCCCAGACAGGGGTCTGAGCCCCAGACTCCTGGGTAAGAGTCACACGCCCTGATCACATCGCCGAAGAGCCAGGCTCGTTGGCAAGGTAGCCAGGGCGCGCACTTATTAGGAAGGCCAGCCACATTCTGGCAAAATCGGCAGGATTCAGGGAATCCCAATGGTTGGCGGCATGTGTAAAGCATGGAGCGCGAGGACACACTCCCGAAAGAGGGAGAGAGACGGGACGGTTGATGGGTCCTGTCACTAGAAATGCCTCCTAATAAGTACGCACCCTGGCTACCTTGCCAATGAGCCTGGCTCTTTGGCGACGTGGTCAGCGCGCGTGACTCTTACCCGGGAATCTGGGATTCAAACCCTGCCTGGGCCATTATTCTTCGGCCTACCACACTAATAATCACAAATCATACCTCTGAAAATCAGCACAAAAGTTAATCAATCCATATCTGAGCCAGTCTTAACAAAAACATAATGCAATGAGCTTCACACTGCTGGTATTTTTGTCAAAGCTCATGTTTCTGATGCTTGTGGAAATGCATGCTTTTTTTTTTTTTTTAACATATTTGACAGTGTTATTTTGTTCCCTCCGCAATTGAGGTATAGAGCAGCATTCTTATAACCCTTCAATATAGTACCAGCCTAACCCGCGAACATCTAAACATCCATTAAAAAAACAGCCATAGCTTTGTTTTTACACTCTTCCAGCCAGATTCAGCTAGTTGACCAGTAGTTCACCAGCAAAGCATCCAGCTGTCCGCCAGTATGGTCTCCAGCTAACTCTACTAGCTAAATTAAATGTAACCAGCTTTGACAAGCAATGTCCAGCAAGAGACCAGCTACAAACTGCTAGAAATACAGAAAACGCAGCTTAAGTCAACTTGGAATGAAAACATCTTAGGTGAATGCAAACCTTTTTTGACTACAATTTTCTGAGGTTGCATTATAATGGCAATTTGTAAAGTGTAATTTTCTTAAGGAGTACGAACAGGAAAATCATCTGTTGAAGGCAGTAGGGAAGGTGGTAAGTGGAAACAAATTAAACCATAGGAATGACTTTGAGTCCCATAAATACCAGAAACATACTTAAAGGCTTTCATGTGGTGATAAGGAAAGCCTCTAATCACCAGTGGTGAGCTGAAGGTGGAATTTTCTGGTCAAGCAATGTTCATTTCCAGTCAAACAATATTTAAAGAGGAACTTAAACATACCTGACTCTTTCACAGTTTTGGCAGTTTTAGGAACTTTATATTACTCTTTCCCCGAATGCATTAGTAACTGAGCTAAATCATCCTATCGGAGATGGAAAAAGAAGATCAAAAACAAGCTTAGCTGCAATGCGATTTCCCAGATCTCCAAAAAGCTAATTATGTATTAATTATATGCATGTGACATCATTTTGAGACTCGTTGCAGCTCTCCATTCGAAGTGGACATAAAAGTCTGTATGTTAAATATCTGAGCTAAAGTTTTGCCTTTGGGTTTGTTTTTAATACATTATATGTGAAAAATATAGAATGCCTCGATCTTGTGTAGTTGGAGGCTGTACGAGGATCATTGTCAAAAATCTCACTATCAATGTCAGTATGAGATCTTGCTCACTTGCTCACATATACGAGCATGCTTTTCTGATTTCTGACAATGTAGTTGCAGAAAGAAAGTGGCTCTAAAAACTTATTTCTCACACAAATCTCTCAAGTTGAATTTTTAAACTATTTTATCCATAATTTACCACTAAAACACAAAAATATCAAAAAATATACAAACCCCTTTATAGTTACTCTTCAAGTATTCACACCCACTCTGACAAAAGTATGCTCTACCCCTACTGATTTCATCAGTCATCATACCACCTGTCATTCAACCCCATCGTCAAAAGTATCCATACCATCTTTTTTAATAAATATTCACACCCCCCTTCTGAAAATGTTGACAACCCCTCTGTCGAAAGTATTCTTAACCCTTTATTTCATATGCATTCACACCCCCTTTATCAATTCTCAATCCTCCTTTCAAAATTATTCATGGCACCTTATTTAATAAGTATTCACACCTTTACATAAAAAAGTATTTGTGCAAAATTTTTCATAAGTATTCACATCCCCCCTATCAAAAGCATTCATAGCCCCTTTTTCAAAGTATGCACACAACCATTTTTCAAGAGCATTCACACCCCTATATAAATTGAACCCCTTTGTCAAAACTATTCACACCCACTTTTTATAAGTATTCATACCCACCTATTTGAAGTATCTACTCTCCCTTTTTAAAAAGTATGTACAACCCCACCATCAAAAGTATTCAAACTCCCTTGATCATAAGTATTTACAACCCCTAACAGATTTCAGAAGAATTTACACCTCCTCTCTCAAAAGTATTGACACCCTGCTTCTAAAAATTATTCACGCCTCTTTGAGAAAAGTATTCACACATTTTTTTCCAAAAATATTCAGACTCCTCTGTCAAAAGTAACCGCACCACATTTATTCATAAGTATTCAAACCCTTTTGTGAAATGTATTAACAACCCCCTTTTTTATAAGCATCCAAACCCTCTCTTTCAAACATATTCTCAGCCCTTTGTCAAAAGTATTCACACCCCATTCTGATTTCATAATTATTCACACTATCTGTCAAAATTATTCACACCCCCTGTTCATATATATTCACACCCACTTTTTAACATAAATATTCACATGCCTTTGTCAATTCAGAACACTTTGGTGTATTTCATAGGTATTCAAAATGCTTCCATCAATAAAAAATCCTTCAAATGTATTGACACCCCTTTTATAAGTATTCACCCCCCCATAAGAAATATTCACACCCAATTTTTATAACCATCCACACCCCTCAAATTTCCCTAACTGCTTAGACAAATGTATTCACACCCCCGACTGATTTCATAAGTATTAAGTATTCACCCCCCCCCACTCAACACTTTCAGTATTCACACCCCTCTCTCAACCTACAGTTAAAAATTATTCACACCACATTTTTTCCATAAGTATTCTCACCCGTTCATCAATTCAAAACACTCCCGTCAACTTAATTTACACCCCATTTTTCATAAGCATTCACACTCTTCTGTCAAAAGTATTCACTTCCTCTTTATAATTACTCATAACACTACATCAAAGGTATTTACACTCCTCTTTTAAAAAACATTTACACCCCACCATCAAAAGTATTCATACCTCCTATCAATTTCATAAGAATTCACACTCCCTCCATCAAAAGATTTCACACCACCATTTTTACATCCCCTCTGACAAAAATATTTGAACTATCATCTTTCATATGTATTCACACCCCTATTTTTGAAAGTACTCAAACCCCCTTTTTAATAAGAATTCACAGCCCTCTTGAATTCACGCCACTTTGGGGAAAAAAGCAATTACACCCTTTTTTTCTTTAGTATTCACACCCATTTTTGAAGTATTCTTCACCACTTTTCATAAGTATACATACTCCCTCCATCTAAAGTATTCACACTCCGTTGTTACAAATATTCATACCCCCGACTTTTTATACATATATTCACTCCTCTTCAGTAAAAAGTATTCACACCCCATGCAACAAAAGTATTCACATCCCTCTGTCAAAAGTATTTGGACTCTGATTAAGTTTTCACACCCCTTTGTTAAAAGTATTTGCACACCCTTTTTATAATCACTCATACCCCCTCCCTCAAAAGTATTTACACCCCCTCACGCTTCAATTTTTAGAAAAGAGGAACTAACACATGCTGGATATTTTTGTGCATATGGCAGTTTCAGTTACTTTATATTACTTTCCCCAAATACAGGATACCAAGCTCAATCATCCTATTTGTGTTTAAAAAAAGAAGATAAAAAACCAGCTCAGCTGCACTGCGAGTACCCTGATTTTCGCAAAGGTAATTACATATTAATTTATGCATTTGATGTCCTTCAGAGACTCGTTGCAGCTCTCGATTCAATGTGGATGTATAAGTGCGTATGTTCCGTGCAAAATATCCAAGCTAAAGCTTTGCCTTTGGGTTTGTTTTTAATACATTTTATTCAACAAATATTGAATCGTCTGGAGTTGGAGGCTGTACGAGGAACATTGTCAAAAATCTCACTATCGATGTTGGTGTGAGATTTTGCTCATTGTGAAGACGTGTACTGTGCGAATGACTGAAACAAGTGACATCACCAATGACCGGCAGAAACATCAACAATTCCAAAAAGCCAGGAAACTCACAATGCTTTCAGGAGTCAATGCTGTAGACGATTTATCAAATGTGGCTAGCTGGCTATAGAATCTGAGAGTTGACGATGTACAGAACTAAATGCATCTTATAATTAAATACGTTCAGCTGACATATTTTAGGATAGTGCGAAGAGAGGCATTGGTGAGTCTCCATATTCTAAACTGCATATTTTCATGAACGAGTAAATTGTAGCCCCCGGACAAAGTCGGGGCTACTATGGATTTGGCCTCATCACGTGTCCGCATCTGCCGCCGCTGAGATTTCCTTGTGGATGTTCAACAGGACACAAATTTAAAGCTCTTTCGTTTATATGTGGTATGTATCGATTTTGGTTGCCATGGTAATATCATTCACTAAATAATATAAAATTTTGTGTCAAAAATAAGCCAAAATGAAAATGTGGGCGATTGGGAGCTACACCCATTAGTCGCAGGTGACCAACCTGTCTAGTTTGCATATGCATAAAATAATATTAAAAAACACATTCGTTTTGTTCCCCAAATAGGAGGCAAGTTCATTTGAGTTTGATTGCTGTGATTTCCATTTCTTCCCATCAATGGTTTTTCATAATTTAGTGACTTATGTTATTCTGAACAATTAGGCTATATACGGTCTATGCTCTGAACGGCTTTAACAAATTTTTTTTTCACAGGCTAACATTTGTTCTAATTGTGTTCTCTCTACCTCTCTGTATGTCATTGTGCTTGCATAAATAGAGAACACCATCCTGCGATTCGAACACAGCTTCTACTTCTGACTCTGACTTGAGTAGCTACAGCGGCAACACAAACCTTATTTTGCATAAATATCGATGTATTTTTGAGCTTTTGTTGCAATTGATTTTTTTTGTGAAGACAAGACAAAAACACAGTGTGAACTATCTGATAAAGGCTCAATTTAAGCCAACAGTTCTGTGACTGTATGTAGTACTACTTGTACACTGTAAAGCTATTGCACACAGTGCAACCGAGTCTCAGAATGACGTCAGGTGTTCACATATACCATCACGCTTTTCTGATTTCTGACAACGTAGGTGCAGAAACAAATTACCTCTAAAAACATATTTCTTACCCAAATCTCTCAAGTTGATTTAATTTGCAATTATTTAATCCGTAATCTACCACTACAACACAAAAAAATTGAAACTTCAAACCCCTTTTTTGTTCCTCTTGAAGAATTAAGAATGAAGAAGAATGTTCAGATATCTTTTGATCCTTTGTTTATTCCATGGTTCTTCCTAGCTGTGTATAACTGTGTCAGAGATAATGCACTTGTAATAGCATAGTTTCCTGGAAAAGGCATAAAGTCCAGGGGTCAAAAGCCCTGCTACTGTAAATGTTCATTCTACCCACAAACTGCTCTTTTCACCAATTAGTTCTACGTTTGGCAGGAAGACTTGTGGTAACTACCTCATCCTTGTAGTTGGTTCAAAACATTGAGAGAAATTTGACCCTCTGAACCGGGACTCAATCCATCTGGTATAAACAATTTAAATTTCTTCAACTCAAATTCTGGCTTGAGTTTCCCCACACATAGGTTTAAAGTTAGAAAAAGCATTTCCTCCACACCGTAGGACAATGACATGCATGTTCTGTATCTGCTGGCTACAGCGCATCCCTGAGGCTACATCATACTTACATTGAAGGAAATATTCAAACCCAGGATGCCATGTTTTTATGGCCACAGCATAACATCAAATGGAAAATATCTAGAAGTTAAGCATCAGTTTATGCACATTTTTTTGCAATTCAGCAGGACATATAATGGGTCTTTGGAAACCTTGGGATCTGCACTAGAATCTAAGATATGCTTTATGTTCCATAGGTTTGAATAAAGCAGTTGGATTTCACAAGAACATACACGGGGTCGCAGCGTTTAAGAGTGAAACTCGTCCCAGTGGCCTCACCGTCATTGGGGGCGCTGCCGTGCTTTCGGAACGACACTTCCTCATCCTCGCTCCGCTCCTCAGACAGTCCCGCGGGGTGAAAGCCGCCCCGGGCTCCTCGCGGGATCTCGCGGTTTCGGGGCAGGCTCTGGCTGCGCTGCTTGTGGGCGCGGGGGTGGAGGTGGAGCTCCTCGCTCTCCACCAATGGGAAGGGCCCGTCCCTGTCGGGGCGGTACCTCCTCTGCACCGGCAGCGTGGCCTGTCTTCGGCGATCGGGCGACATGGGCAGCCGCCCGCTGCCCATCATTCCCGCGTACCCGCCAGCGAAGTCAGCCTCAGCGGGCACGGTCTGCAGGAAGTGGAGGCCGGAGCTTGTGAGGGGCGTCTCGATCAGGTCCTGCCAGGAGCGCCGCTCCCGGTGACTGGACCTGCAGCCCGATGAGTGACCGCTGCCGGGCCCCTCCGCCCGTCCGGAGTCCTCGGCTGATGAGTGCGAGTACGTGGACTCGCTGGAGAAGTGCCGGCCGTGCTTGACCTCAGGGAAGGGGCTGGAGGAGTTGACCTGCGGGAGGAGAGGGGGAGGAGTGTATCGGACCAGGCTGACCGAGCTCTGAGACCGCGGCATACGCCCGCCGCCCTCTGCCCGTCGAACCTAAGGGGAGGAACGGGCCGAGAGAGACGTACACGGGGAAGGAAGGACAGCCGCGGGAGGACGGACGGGCAGGAGCACATACAGGGCCGAGTAAACAAGAGTGAGAAAGCATTCAGTTCACAAATACGAAGTTTTTTTTTTAACGTGAATTTATTTTAGGCTAGAATTGTATGGCAGTGATTACAGAGAGTCATGTAAGTTAATATCATGCTGTATGAGCATTTGAAAGGTCTGAAATCTGCTAAGCAAATCTGAGGAAGTACCATCTACCTTGCTGAAAAGTAGAAATCTAATTACTAAAAATAAATTCTATACAAATTAAACATTTTAAAAATGAATATATAAACGCAAAAGGGCATTATATTTCAATATTCCAAACGTAAAAATGTTTTGCGTAAGTGCCCGCGCTCCCATTTTGTCTTCCTTTTCTTGTGCGTTTACTGCCCTCTAGTGGTGATGAGCGAAGAGACAGTCCACGTGACGGCGGTGCTCGCGCTCGTGAGAGAGTGGCAGAGAGGAGCTCTTGTGCTTGCAGCTCAGCTCTGATGTTCTATTCTGGCAGGCTAGGCCTGGCTCTCGGCCGAATGAAACAATTTGTTTAGCAATCATTCTCCCACTGAATTGAAAACACAGCTAAACAATAAAAACAAGGCAGGATAAAAATATTTGTGCGCACGTGGGGGTATATGAGATGGATAGAGAGCGAGAAAGTGTGCGACCGCTCTGTGAATGTGTGTGCGTGTCTGAATGTGTGGGTAAAAAATGAGGAGACTCACAGAAGGGGTGCGGTGATACATGTCACACATTGCAGAAGGGCCCTCTTGCTTAAGCGTCATTGAGCCATCGATGTCATCCTGATCACTTTCACTCCAGTAATCTGAAAATAAATAAATAAATAAATTAGCCAACAAAAAACAAATAACTTAAAATAAATTACAATCAGAAGCACAGTTACAAATCATGTTGCCCGTTGCTTTCTGATACATTGCAAATCACAGCCAAATGGTCTGCGAAGAGGTATGAAATAGAATTTCCAGGTTTGTTTTGCCACGTTACAGAAATATTCTAGTGTAGAGAGACTATGCTTATATTCACACCAGTGCTGTAATACTGCATTTGTTGGAGCAGTGCTATAAATATCATCCAGTTGGACCTATAAATACAAACGCACACCTGCATGTTTCTCAGAGCGCACACGCACCTGAGAGGAGTTATCATTGCTCTCTGAGGTCTCACCTTCATCAGGGCGCGACACTTTGTCATCAGGCGTGTACCCAATAGCTGCCAGCCCCAGCCGGTTCATCCACCTTTAAGAGAGCGGAGCTTAATGTAGCTTTCGGTTAAAATACAGCGTGCGTTAAAAATCTGTCCCAAATTCTCACAAACGAATGTGCGCCACACGGGACAACACTCAGTGATATTTTTAAGAACAGCATGTCGACGAGCGTCACTGACGTTTAAATGCTGTCAAACCGATGTGTAAATTGTGAAACATTAACACTTTAAGTATTAGGCCACAGATGTTGTCAATAACACATTTTATTCCTCTACAAACAGTGTATACAGTACATACTAAATATACTGGATAAAGTGTATAAGTCAGCTCTGACAGTTCTAGCTCAGAATGTGCTAATGTCCGCCCAAAATGTGCTAAAAAGAGCACTGTACACGATTTGTGTCAATTCTTATCACATTCAATTTTAGAATGTATACATCTTCCTCTTGGGGGGGCAGTGAAGTCCCCCCCCCAACAAATAATATGTTCTGTTTCCTCCTCCAGCTCCAGTGCAGTGATGGTGTAATGAAGCAAAAAGACTGGTTCAGGAGGACAGCAGTCCAGCTCTTCAGAGGAGCTCTGAGGATCTACCACACTGAATGCTGGCCTGGGAGAATATTATTTCCCCTTTGGAGCATGAAAGTTTACTTCAGCAAATAATCAGGTCTGTGTAGAACAGTTTCACAGCTGTGTGCTGTAGATATTAGATCTGTTTTATGACACAGTGCCTGGCAGATGGGACCTTCCTGCCCGTGGGAATATTTGATATTTTAGAAGGTTTAAATTCAAATATTTATAACGGTAGGGTGAAATTTCTAGCCCTTTAACCAAACATATTACAAGACACAGCAAAGACCGTTATTCTTGCCACATGCTTCTAGCATGTGATCAATAATGTCTTGTAACAAGCAGCAAAATTAGCCTTTTTCCTTTTTATAAGCAAAAATCAACATGATATTAACTTCACATAATCCACAATTTAAACAGCTAGAGTGAAATCAGCGTTCACTTCACAAACAGCTTTTGCAATGGGTTACCTTGTCACTGCTACATAAATGAGGTATGTCATTTAATTTGTATCTCTTGTGGTGCTGTTTACTAGCATTACAGCTAGGTGGTTAGGTTAGGCCGTCTCTCCAGAACTGGGCTAAGCACCAGGAAGAGAGAATAATGAGGTCAGCATAACTTCACTCCAAAATCAGCTTGGGACTGAATAATCTTCCCCGCCATCGCTCTAAATTTAGTCACACCGAAAGCAGGACGAGCTAGAGTTAGCGAAGTTTGCGCAAATGAAACTAAAAATCTAAATGTAACCGACTTTCTGCCAGTGGGTGGGTGTCTCATAATGATCTCCAAACATCCTGTCTCAGGGACCACAGATTGCTACAGCCCTGCGTTACGCTGCACGCTGTGGAACTCTACACGCCACCATCATGAGTTCTGTTGTCCTTACCTTTGTATATATACTTCCACTTTACTCTTCCTCTCTTTATTCATCTATCCCTTCATGACCATCCATCTTTATCCATCCCTCTCTCTTCATCTCTCTTTCTCCCTCCCTCTCTCTTCATCTCTCTATCTCTCTTTCTCCCTCCCTCTCTCTTCATCTCTCTCCCTCTCTTTCTCCCTCTCTCTTCATCTCTTTATCTCTCTCCCTCTTTTACTGCCTCCTCTCTCTTCATCTCTCTCTATCTCTCTCCCTCTTCCTCTCCTTATCCAACCCTCTCTCTTCACCTCTGTCCATCCTTATCCCTCCCTCTATTTTCATCTCTCTCCCTTTTCCTCACTTTATCTCCTGTCTGTCTTCATCTCTGTTCATCTTCATCCCCCATATTCATCTCTCTTACATCTTTCTCCCTCTTCTTCTTTATCCCTCCCTCTCTTCATCTCCCTCTCTTTCTCTCCCTCCCTCCCCTTACCCCCTCTCAGCTACAGTTCTCCCATCACAAACACCATGAAGGGACAGTCACTCATTCACCTGACTGAATACACCAAAACAGCAAACTAATTAACTCCAGAAACTAAACACATCTATTCTGAAGATGGCATGATATACGCAAACCTGCTTTCCTTATTTCTCCCTTGTTCAGGTTCACTCAAAATTTTTTACCAAAGTAAACCCAACAGTTATTATGTCTATTTCTTCATGTTTTGGAGTTGTGGTACATTTCTGACGTGATTAAAGTAAGATGGCTAAGTGGAGCACGAACCGAGCTGCAGGAAGACTCGGCCGCAGGTCTTGCTCTAAGAACAGATGGTTCTACCACAAATCCAAACCAAAAACATTGTGATAATTATACCCAGCTTCAGGTTGGGACGATTTCCTGTCATTTTGGGCCAACGCTTAAAGGAGCCGTGTCACGTTTACTGCACATGCTCAGAGCTTACATCCCAAGAAAGTGAATCTGCTTGACGATCGGTCTTCATTTTGCATTAGATATATTTTAGGTACTCCTGAATTATGCTTTTTATATTAAGGAGCTTTCTATGGAAATTCGAGGATTCAGTGCGCTATTTTAAGCTGTAGCCTAGGGATACGAAGAATGTAAGCTAGTTTGTTATCGTCAATAATCATAGAAGAAAAAAAATACCTTCTAGAGTCTTGCAGGTGAGATGATTTACTTTGTTCTAAATTGCGAGCATGTGCAGTCATCATGACACAGCTCCTATATGAACTGTGTGTGGATCCACTGTGACACTGAGAATATCTGGTTTCCAGGTTTCCTAATACATGCGCTTCACTGTAAAAAATCATGCGTTCACTCAGCTTGACTAAGTCAAGTCATCTTGTTGATTTGTTTGAGTTATGTTCTGTGAATGAAAAGATAAACACGGCCCTCTACATTCACATAACTTAACCTAAGTAACAAGAGGACTTGACTTTGTCAAGTTGAGTGAACAAATCATATTTTACAGAGTTCATTGCACGGTGAATGACCTTTATCGGCGGAAGAGACCAGAATCTCCTTTTTTCGCCTGGTTTATTAACGGCGTAGTCTCCTGCTGGTGGGAACTGACAGCAATGTGAACCTCATTCATTGATTTTTTTACACTTACAAAATTAATGAGGGTGCTTCTCAGGTAGTGGGATGGGGTGTTAATGCAATTCTCTGACTCAATATGGGGAAATAGGAGAGAGATTTTTATCACTTTCAACGAGAGGAGGACTAATTTCTCTCACGCCCGTACATTGCCAAAGGGAAGTTCTGGACCGGCAGCTATTTTAGAAGCTAACAATAGCGAGCGTAGCCAAATAATGGCAGATGACGTGATGCTTCTTTGACGCTGCGAACGTAATTTGTCATTCAAAATGCAAATTTCGAGCGCATTCACGAGTGTCGAGGGGCACTTGTACGGAAGGAAGAGTATTTTGAGCGACGGCGCACCTGCATCGCTCTCTTACCTGTTCATCTCCTCCAAACAGTCGGTCGCGAAGAAGAAGCTCTTTATTTTTGGGTGGCAGGCCTTAAAAGCACTGTGGCAAGAGAGATGGAGAGAGTGAGTCAGGAATTAGCAGAAAATGTACAAGTTAAACCCACTACCCCCCCCGCCGCTGTATGCTCTCTGCTCAAAAAAGAGCTACTTACACATACGTGTACACATACACACACACACACACACACACACACAAGCACAAACAGGAGCCAATTTTCTCATTATGGTTGGCCTGATTGTTGTAAACATGGCATCTGGAAAACTCCTGTGCCAGGCAGTATAAATGACAAAACGGAGCAGATTTTTAGAGCGGATGGGTTGATTTGTCTGCAGCTCAGGAACAGTGAGTGAGCCAGCGGTCATTTCAGAGCGAGTACCCAGTGGATACGTGTTCCTCACACCCTTCTCCCATTGGCTCATTGGGTGTGACTTCACTGTGAGCTCCCGTCGCTCGGTGCTCAAGCACATGAGGCAGCCATGAAGGCAGAGTGGAATTTATTTTAAGTTATGGAAATAAAGTCAGCTGTGAAATATTCAGGCAAAAGAATGATGATTTGGGGGGTGGGGGTGTTGGCAGTGGTGGTGACAGGGAACTCTATGGGGGCCAAATGTGCGAAACGCTCACAATTTCCTGCGGCACTCAATCGCTCGGTCTATCCTGAACTCCGGTAGACTGATGAAACCTTCGGCTTTCTCATCCTGCGAGAGACAGAAGAGGGAGAGAGAAGGGGGGAGGGGAGGAGAGAGAGGAGAGAGGGAGGCAGACATACACGGGAAGAGGAGAGAGATAGCGTTACCTCTCACATCCCTCTGCCAGACACAGACACGAGACGGATGCACAGGTACTGAGGCTGAGACTAATGCACAGACGGGGATTCGAGTTGAAAGAGGCAGGTTGAGCAGGTTTGAGGTAAATCAGTGTGTGTGTGAGAGAGAGACTTTCCCATGAGACAACAGTGCTTGTTCCACAACTGTACGCCTACAAAAACAAAGGCATTATATACAGCACAGAGGGCACAAGCATATAGACAAAAGATACTCAACTCTAACGCTTTGATCTAATTAAAACCCCGGATTTCAGTCGAATCAGGTAACGATTTGATTTTTGAATATAAGTGTGATTGCACTCGGCCAGACTAGCTTCATATCTGACTCCCGGGTGAACACTGACCCAAAAACCAGCAATTCTCAGCCTTGAGGGCTGTGAATTGATTAATAAAGAAATATTTATCAAATTATTCTCAGTCTGTGAGTTCTTCTTCTGCAGATATGATGCATATTTTGTGGGTAAGATTTGGATTTTGCGGTTGTCTGTCCCAAAGGATAATAGGTCCAGCTGAGATCATGTAGTGGTGCAGGTGATGGCTTACATTTTGATTGGTGTACCAGTAGAGGGACGACTCCTTCAGGATAAACCAGTACTTCTTCCACTTCTGTGTGAAGTAACCCCTGGCGTCCTTCTTCTTCCACAGCCAGCCCTCGCAGTCGCCGTGCCCCAGGTCTTTACAGGAAATACGGCGCCGGCTGCCACTCGTCAAGCCTGGCAGGGGGGTGGGATGAAACAAAGAGGGGTCCTCCATTATCCAAAGGGATTCACGGCGAAAACTTTCCTGCGTGCTGCACTGAGCCATACTTCCTGTGAAGCCCATAAAGGTGTGTTGCTCCTGCTCTCCACCAATGAACCCAGAACTTCCAGCCTTATTCTAAGGTGGTAGTATCCAATTCAGTTCCTGAAGAGCTACAATCCAGCTGGTTTTAATTCTGAACCAATTTAGGCAATTCTGATCCTACTACTTAGCAGTTCAATGAGATACGGTATCTGGCTGTTAAGTGAGGTGGGCTTTGTTAGGTTTGGAGTGAAAACATACAGGATGGTACGTCTCCGGGAAAAGGTTTGGGCATCCCTGCTCCCACTATAGACCAGGGGTGTCCAACTGGTCTGTAAAAGGACCGAGGGGCTGCAGGTTTTCAATCCAAACCAGCAGTAGCACACCTGATACAACTAATTAACTGTGCAGGCTGAGATCAGTTGATTAAATTAGTTGTATCAAGTGTGCTTCTGCGGTTGGAATGAAAACCTGCAACCCCTCTGCCGTTTTACAGACCAGTTCGACACCCCTGTTGTAGACCGAGGTGAGCTTTGTTGGGGCTGGAGTGAAAACACACATGATGGTAGACCTCCAGAAACATGGTCAGTGACCACTGTTCTTTGGAATTCTGGAGCACTAAGGTTTTTTGGGCATCTAGCTCCAACAGCATTGTAGCACTGAATAACATACTAACAGCTGAAAACCAAAAACAATAAACAATATGACTCACCTTTGCTTTTCTTTTTGGTCTTGGTCCTTAGGGAGGCATAATGAAAGGACTGCAGCAGAGAGAGAGAGAGAGAGAGAGAGAGAGAGAGAAGCAAAGGAGAGAGATTAGGAGGATAGATGCATGGCCCAGACGGGGCAGCTGCTTACCCATACAGGTGTGTGACAGTCTGATTTCAGAAATCGCGAAACACGCTGTGCCACAACTCCACACATCAAAGACACGGGCAGGTCCTATTACACTCTCCAGAATCTGAGCCAGTCCCTCCTGATGGAAAGAAATTGAGAAACCGAGAAGAACCGTTCGGTCTCCCAGTGGCCGAATAATGTGCTATTGATCAGACACTCGAGTGCTATTGGAGACACTCTGTTGCACATTGCAGATATCTGCCACACACCCTGTGGATAACATTCAGGCTTCATGTCTCAAATTGAGCCCTATTTTCTCAGGAGGCAAGGAGTCCACCAGCCACCAGTTGCTGCAGGGGTTAGAATTAGAGGCTTGACTCAGGCTGACTGACACGGCAGAGAAAAAGACAACAGGGCAATGCAGTATTTCAAACCTGCACACTAACTCAGCCACTTCGCCCACTATAGTAGGGCAGCTTTCATTACATTACATTTCAGGTTCTTAGCAGATGCTCTTATCCAGAGCAACGTACAAAAGTGCAAGAGATCGGTGCAAAAGTGCAGAGCTCCTAGAAGACAAGTACAATGCTAACAGTAAAAGTGACAGAGAACACATTCAGTTGTTACAGGTCTAGACCAATAGGTAAACACCAAATCTATTGATAAAAAAAGACCAAGTAAAGGGCAATAAAATAAAGTGAAAGGGCAACAAAATCAAGTAGAAGAGAAACAAAAACAAGTGCAACAAAGTCAAGCGCAACAAAATCAAGTAAAAGGGCAACAAAATCAAGCTTAACAAAATCAAGTAAAAGGGCAACAAAAACAAGCTTAACAAAATCAAGTAAAAGGGCAACAAAATCAAGTAAAAGGGCAACAAAAACAAGTAAAAGGGCAACAAAAACAAGTGCCTGCCTGTCCTCCATGTTCATGGTTCTCGCACGTCCTCTCCACGGAGCTTCACCTCTCTAGATTATGGAAAAACCGTCCCAATGCTCAAAGAGCTGCTCAGACAAGCCAATGTTCCTCCGCGGTCTGAAGTCATCCGTATTCAAATCGAAACTTGACCAGCTCTTACACCACTCTACATCTCCGCGGGGTCTAGTGTCGACTGTATCTTCATTTTTAAGCTCAGTCTTGAGGTATTTTTATCTAACTGGCAGCCATTTTGCACTTTCATCAATCTTGGTTCTGTTGCTATTAACATATCCATTGTGATCGTTCCTTACTTCTTGTTTGATTTCCTAACATGGCCTATGTTTACCATACAAACTAAACTTGATATTCAAGACACTGAATAGTGGAATTCTTATGCAAATTGTCACATATCTGACCTGTGTTGTGTAGGTATTCCATTGACCCACAGTATGCTGCTTTGTATCGAGCAAATACAATATAATGCACAGAATGGATTGTATCGTAATTAGTTTGCTTTTATACAGCAAGTATGATATTCTAATTGAACACTATGAGAAATGGAGGGATCCAATCTGGTAATCAAACCTGCCACAGCAAAATCTCTCTGCAACCTGGTAGATTTTCAAGCACTTTCAAAATCTCCACAAAGTGTCTCCCTATTTTTATTTTTGTGTTCTATCACAGCAATTTAAAGTGATAATACTGCTGTTGGATTCATGTTGAAAATTTCAAGCGAGTCAGAATTATATCTTTAAGGACAGACATACCTTTCTCATGGATGCGCTGCTTTGTCTATCCATACCAGAACCGGCATACCTGCCAACGGGAGAGAGTTAAATTGGATCTGAGAGACCTTATCAATCCGACAGCGATGTACACACATCTCACTTAGATGGGAGAGAAAAATCAAATAGGGTTATTCCTTATCCAGCACGTGCAAGCTATTCAACATAATGATGGTAATTACAGACTTAATGTATTATTTAAATGTAAATGTGGGGTAAGGTAAATGTAAATTTTAAATGTGTGGGTGCAATTGCCAAGCCAGGAACTGCCAGCAACTACGAGCTACTGCCTTTTGATTTGATTTTGTTCACAGTGTTAAAAAAAGCTATAGAAACAAGCAGGAGAGAGGCCACTTACCGATCTGTGTCTGCGCGCAGTGTGTCTCCAGCTCTCTTTTAAAAAGACAGAACGAAAGAAGACTCAGTATTGTTAACAGAAATGATGCACTGATGTTGATGACAAAGGTTATCATTGTAAATAAATCTAGGCTGCGCTAGACACTATATACCCCCTCGGCATGTCTTAAAATAAGGTCAAAATGGGAGCTGTGACCTTGACATGAAATTGGCTTCTGGAGACACCCAATATGCATAACCTGTTTGAAGGTTGTCCCTACATTTGTTCAGCAGCTAGAGTGGTAACAATTGATGGGAAGACTGACAGACAAGACAGACGGACGGCAGAGGGGATAACGAGAATCGCTGAGGGAATAAAAACCAATTCTTAACTGACATGCCTGACATACTACATGGTAAATAAACGACCACAGAGCTTACTCAGAGGAAATTTCATAGTGTCTGTTGACTGTTCATGTAGTATTATGACATGATAGAAACAGAAGTTATGTGTGACTCGAGCGTGTAGATGTGTTTTAATTCCACTTGTGTAAGGTGTTTCACCAAATGTAACACTATATTAACCGTCAAAGAGCATTGAGACGGAGATACAGTTTTGTCAGAGAAACAAAGATCAGCATGTAATGCTGTCGTTAAGATGCAGTTAAGATGCTTTCACACCGGACGCAAAACAAATATTTTGCACGACAGACTACATTCAAAGTCAATGCAAAGATGCGAATACACGCGAAACGCATGTATTCGCGTCTTTGCATTGACTTTGAATGTAATCTGTCGCGCGGAAAATTCGTTTCACGTCCGGAGTGAAAGCGGCTTTACTCTGACGGTTTGGTGATACCAAGTATTATCTGGGGTCCTGCTGAGCGGTGACTGTAGTTGGGTAGGGCTAATCTGCAGAAAACATTCTGCTGAAAAACTTCAACCATCTATACTTTCCTTCATAATTTCTTTATTTCTTTATACACTCACAGTCGAAAGAAGCGCATCATGAGAAATGTTCGATTATTTTTTACTCAAGGTAGAATTGACTCATGTTTTGAGTTGAGATGTATTTATTTGGCCCCTTTACAAAATAAAAAGCTACTCAAATGTAACCCGTTCACACTTGAGTAATTCTGGAGCAGTAAAATCTAAAAGTGGGCTTTCTCCTGAAAATTTTGTGATGCGTTTCTTTTGACAGTGAGTTTATATTGTGATGAAATTTTCACAAATTATTCTTGAGATGTATATCTATCAATATCTATTTGAGTTGATGGAAAAAAAGAAGAATTAGTCAGCAAATTTTTAGCAGAATGTTTTCAGCAGATTAGCCCTGCCCATTGTAGTCGGTACTTGGCGTGCTAGCTGCAGCTAAGCTGCACTGTAACTACATGCTAACGCCGCTGTGTGATTGCTGGTCGCCGACGGGGTGGTTTGGGCTTTGACTTTGCCGGCCGAATCTGCACAGGGGACCGGGGTCTAGGCCTAACCCAGAGGTGGGCAATGAGGGCCGGACCTGTCCCTGGTTTTCGCACCAACCTCTGGCCTTTTAATTAGTTCATTATCTAAATTAGCAAAACTATTTACGAAATCTGACATTTCAGGCGCATTTCTATAAATGACCACCAAAGACTGTTCTTGTCTCCCTACATAAAACATTTTTCTTTGATCGAATCTTTGCACAAATCTATATTTGCGTTTGCAACCAATTAGCTCAATTAGTCAGGGTAATAGATAGAAATAAAACCCGCACACACACTGGCCCTGCAGGACCAGGATTGCCCCACCCTGGCCCTCACCTGACTTGCCCTCGCTACATGTAGAGCGTTAGCATTGGCTAACTTGCCAAACGAATGGACGGATTTCTTGAGTTGAAATGACACGTTCCAGCAAAATTGATGATCGCGTCAAAAGGCGGTATAAAGTTAACTTCATACTAGGAGCCAATTAGACTGAAACAAAAAGACGTTCTGAAAATACGCGGGAAATAAGTGAGGTTGGGCTCACGTTATGTTGGCTAACCTTGGCTGGGAAGGTACCTGGTCGTCTGACCGCCGTACTACGGGGTAGTGCTAATCTGCTGAAAACATTCTGCTGAAAATTCGCTTACTAATTCTTCTTTTTTTTCATCAATTCAACTATATATTGATAGATATACATCTCAAGAATCACTGGTGAAAATGTCATCACAATATATTAAGAAATAAAGAAATTATGAAGGAAAGTATACAACCCCAATTCCGAAATAGTTGGGCCAAAGTGTAAATTGTGAATAAAATCAAAACCCAATGACTTTCAAACCCGGCCAGTATTTTATTCACAGTAGAACAGAGACAACATAGCAAATGTTGAAACTGAGAAATTTTACAATTTTACCCACAAAATGAGCTCATTTCAAATTTGATGGCTGCTACAGGTCTCAAAAAAGCTGGGACAGGGGCCTGTTTACCATGGTGTAGCATCCCCTCTTCTTTTTGACACAAAGTGGAGGCATTTGGGCATTGAGGAGACAAGTTTCTCGAGTTTAGCCATTGGAATTTGATCCCACTCTTGTTTAATACAGGCTTCCAGCTGCTGGAGAGTTTTGGGTCTCCTTTGACGGACTTTTCGTTTAATTATGCGCCAAATGTTCCCAATCGGTGAAAGATCAGGACTGCAGGTAGGTGAACTCAGCACACGGACTCTTCAACTACAAAGCCATGCTGTTGTAATAGCAGCAGTATGTGGTTTTGCATTGTCCTGCTGAAATACACAAGGCCTTCCCTGGAATAGATGTTGTCTGGAGGGGACCATATGTTGCTCTAAAACCTTTATATACCTTTCAGCATTCATGGTGCTTTTTAAAACATGCAAGTGTCCCACACCATATGCACTAATGCATCCCCATACCATCAGAGATGCTGGCTTTTGAACTGAACGCTGATAACAGGATGGGTGGTCTTTCTCCTCTTTAGCCCGGAGGACATGACGCCCATGATTTCCGACAAGAATGTCAAATTTGGACTCATCTGACCATAGGGCACTTTGCCACTTTGCTACAGTCCATTTTAAATGAGCCTTGGCCGACAGAACACGGCGGCGCTTCTGGATCATGCTCAACAATGGCTTCCTTTTTACATGATAGAGTTTTAGGTGGCATCTGTGGATGGAACAGCAGACTGTGTTTACAGACAGTGGTTTCTTGAAGTATTCCTGGGCCCATTTAGTAATGTCAATGAGAGAGTCATGCTGGTGAGTGATGCAGTGGCGTCTGAGAGCCCGAAGATCATGGGCATCCAGTAAATGTCTTTGGCCTTGTCCCTTACGCATAGAGACTTTTCCAGTTTCTCTGAATCTTTTGATGATGTTATGCACTGTCGATGATGAGACCTTCAAAGCCTTTGCAATTTGACGTTGAGGAACATTGTTTTTAAAGTATTCCACAATTTTTTTTTATAAGCCTTCACAGGTTGGAGAGCCTCTGGCCATCTTTACTTCTGAGAGACTCAGCCTCTCTAAGACATCCCTTTTATAGCCAATCATGTTACACACCTCATGCCAGGTAACTTAATTACTTGCTAAATGTTCTTTCAGCTGATTCTCTTATATATTAATTGCTTTTTCAGCCCTTTTTTGCCTGTGTCCCAACTTTTTTGAGACCTGTTGCTGCAAGAAAATTTGAAATAAGCTGATTTTGTGTATAAAAATGTAAAATGTCTCAGTTTTAACATTTGAAATGTTATCTATGTTCTATTGTAATAACATATTGGCTCATGTGATCTGAAAGTCATTGCATTTTGATTTTATTCACAATTTACACTTCGTAGGAGCTGCTCTCCTCTTGTATGAATATGTTTTCTGCAGAGATGAGTTGTCAGACTGCCGCAATTCTGCCCACTGGAGCCTCCATGAGCGCCCCATCCCAGCGAGGCCCAGCCGTTATGGCCTCCAACAGCGACCTGGCCAGCCTGTTCGAGTGCCCCCTCTGCTGCGACTTTATGCTGCCACCCATCCTGCAGTGCCAGAGCAGCCACCTGGTGTGCAGCAACTGCCAACCCCGGCTGACCCTGTGCCCCACCTGCCGAGGCCCGCTGGGCTCCAACCGCAACCTGGCCATGGAGAAGGTGGCCAGGTTGGTGTTACCCCCCTGCAGGTACGCCCCGTCGGGCTGCAAGGTGAGGCTGCCGCGCGAGAAGAGGGCCGAGCACGAGGAGCTGTGCGAGTTCAGGCTGAAATCCTGCCCCTGCCCCTGCGCCGGCACCTTCTGCATGTGGCGGGGCTCGCTGGGCGCCGTCATGCCCCACCTACTGCGCCAACACAAGTCCGTCACCACGCTGCAGGGCGAGGACATCGCCTTCCTGGCCAAGGACATCGACCTGCCGGGCGCGGTGCACTGGGTGACGATGCAGTCCTGCTTCGGCTTCCACTTCATGCTGGTCCAGGAGAAGCAGAGGTGCAGGGACCACCAGCAGCTCTTCGCCACCGTGCAGCTCATCGGCACGTGGAAGCAGGCCGAGCGCTTTGCCTACCGCCTCGAGCTCAACGGCCACCAGCGCCGGCTCACCTGGGAGGTCACGACCCGCTCCATACACGAGGGCGTGGCCAACGCCATCGTGAACGGCGACTGCCTGGTGTTCCACATGTCCGTTGCGCAGCTCTTTGCTGAGAACGGCAACCTGGACATAAATGTCACCATCTCTATGCACTGAGAGGAGATGTTCTAAATTTTTTTTTTTTTATTCAGTAATAAAGTGAGGATATATTTTAAGATTGTAAATTGTAAAAAGTTGTAAATTAAAATTTTTTTGTGAAACCTACAAGTGAGAAAGCTGTTTTTTATTTATTATTTAGGGCTATGTAATGACCCTGACAGAATTTGCAGTGTAGAGGTAATGGAGCACAGTGCAAACCGATCAGTCCATGGTTAGTTATAATGTGTCTTGGCAAAGTAAAAGCATCCTCTTACTAGAATTTTTTATTGTAAGTGTGCTAACTTTAGAACACTTTAGAACCCTTAGAGCGCTGAAATAAATTTTTTAAAAATGTATAAATTTAATTACCTTGTGCTGTTGGAAACCTATCATGTGGCGACTTGTTTAAAAGAGCTCCCACAAGTCGCAACATGATAGGTTTCCAACAGCTTTGATTTTGAGAACTCGCGCCATTGAGCAACAATAGCTGCATTTCGCACTTTAAGGATTAAAAGGGCATATAAAGTCGATTCCCATTGTTTTTGTTTATCGGCCACACCTGCGCAAACGAACCGAAATAGAAGGATTATTTCCGCATGTACACAAAACATTGGTTTATATGAATGAAATTGGTCATGTGACAATGCAAGATGTCAACAAAAGCAAGTGATTTCTTTGTAAACATTGGACGTTCAACGTCCCGTCAGAGAATCGACTTTAGATGCCCTTTAAGTAGAATCCAGACATCCCAGTGTGTCTGACGGTCATCGCAAACTGCCTCTCCGCATCCACCACTCAGCTCAATGTGAACTGAGAGTGTGTCGGTCAGAGTTAGGGCCCCATTTCTCACAAGGCCCAAGAAACACTGCCCCCCCCACCACCTTTGAAATCCCCCACCCTCCCGTGTCAGACTAACACCCCCCCACCCAGGCATCACATTCTCCATCTATTATTAAGCAGAGCTGAAAATCTTCACACCTCCGAGAACAGACGTGTATTTATAGCACGGGCCTCATGACGGGCGTGTGTCGAGACGCGGCTCTGGGCGCAGACATTCGCTCGCCCTCTCTCTCTCCCCTCTCTTCGCGCCTGTGGGTTCGGCGAGCCGTCAGATCGGATCGCGCCGCGACGGCCGCCACTGTCAGCGAGGACCCGACGGAGGAGCCTCTCGGGCTGTTTGGATCTAACACCCTCCCGTCCCGTCACGTCCGTCCCATTACATCCCATCCCATCCCATCAGGATACAGTGCGACGTCAGCCTTGCATAAAAGCAGCCAGTGATGCCGACCTCATCCCAGCAAACAGCTGGCTTTATTTCAACAAATTGCCATCTACGGACCTGCCAATAGATTTAGTGTGGAATCAAATCAATTTTTGTTTAAGCAATATACTGCAAAAAAAGTATACATTTTTCCAAGCATTTTAATTTAATCCCATATTTAAACTTAAAATGCTTATTTCTACCACTTTTTCCCCTGAAAAATAAAAAATTCCACCATCGATGCAAGATAATTTTGACTCATTTCTAGATTTGGCCATTTGGCAAGTGAATTATCTTACTCCATGGATGAACCTAGAAATGAGGCAAATTATCTCACATCAGTGGCAGTATTTTTTTTTTTTAATCTCAGAAAACAAGCGATAGAAATGTTAGTTTTGAGTGTAAATACAAGATGAATGTACGTGAGAAGATTTTTTTTGTTTGCAGTGTACCTGTGGGTGATAATAGAGCTTCATTGGGTACCCAGTCTCTCCCACTCTAAGTTTATCTCTCCATCTCTCGCTCCACCTCTCTGCTCACACTCCAGGTGCTAAGGCTAATGGGGCCGAAACTTTGCCCGTCTCATCGAGCGCAGTCCATCAGCAACCCGCTGACTCCCTCTCTAAACCGTTATTAACTGCCTTCCTGGGCCAAAATGTGACAGAGTGAAGTTTGTATTACAGTGAGTGATTCTGCAAATGGTCCACACCTCCTACACATCTCGGCCTGACCGTTTTTGTAGGTCTAGTGTGCAGCAGGAGCGATAACCCGCTGTTTTCCAGACTGAGAGCTCGCCGTTGCCATGGCAGGCTGCTCCGGGCGACGTGACGCGGACCCGTATCGAGAGCGCGGCGTTATCGGCGTGAGTGACGGAGAGACCTCGAGGCACCTTTCTGCTCTTTTCACATGCATTAAGATTTTGAATGAGCAGCCAGTCAGTTTTCATGGCTGGAATCGTCCTCACGGTAACAGCTGAAGGAGGCGTCTGCTTTTCAAATCAAAGGCCAGTTTCACAAACCCATATCAATCCAGGTCTTAGACTAAATTCTATTCAGAATGAGAACTGTGTGAGCCAGCTTAATGATCTTGTGTTAACAGCACTTAAAACATGATGAGATAACTTCTCAAATTTTTTGAAGTACCATCCACACATGGAAATGAAGTTGGCCGACACAATTTTTTTTGAGGTAAACAGTTTTTGTAAAACATTTCTGAACATCACAATCACTTTGTTTACAGCGAAGGGCTTTGGGGTCAGATTCACCAAGACCATTTGCACGCGTTAAACCTTTTAGCAAATACGAAACCAATAAGATAACCCATTATTGGTCAGAGTATTTGTTTTGCACCAATCGTTGGCCATGTTATTGATTTTACATATACTTAAGTGTCAAGTAAAACCTGGCTTTGAAAGTTTTAATTCAGAATGGGGGTAGAGTGGATTGGTTTACCCATTTATCGAAGAGGACATAAGCTCTGAGACACAAAGACAACCAAATGTAATAACCAAAAGACAACCAAAAATGTAGATAATTCATTGTGAACGCGCATCAGTTGTCAAGATAATTTCTATGACAACCACCAGGAATATCCACCTGCATAGAAGGACAAGTGAACGTCTAACCCAGGCCTCTATACGGAAGTGAAGAGTCACTCAGAGCTGGTGAACGTGAGGCGAAGTGGAGTTGTGCATTTACTTCCTGGATTTCCACAGAGGGTGTGCCCATTATGTTTGTGGCATTTGTGCTGTGTATTCCCTACATAGGTCCACGTTGACACTCACGTGATAGAGTGGAACGGTGTTGCTCTCGGGCAGTGGAAAGGGCAGCCCCTCAGGGGGACCTGAGTCTAGCCTGACGGTGGAGGTCAGCAGGGAGTTGGGGCTGATGGGATAGCTGGGGCTGCCGGGGCTCTTGCCCTTCCTGCGGGAGCGCCGGCTCGTGTCGCGCTTACACTCCCGAGGGACCTCCGGCTCCTCCTGGATCACCAGGATCTTGTCGTCGCTCAGGTAGCGCATGAGAGAGCTGTCCGAGTCTGAATGGAGAGATGCCAAGAGATGTAAACGTCCACAGATCAGAGAGCAAAAGCCATGGTGTGTGCTTATTTTTGGGAACGGGTCATTTGGACACTGTCCTGTTGGACCCCATACCATTTGGACCCCAGGCAAGCTGGACCCTAGATCAGTTAGACCCCAGACCAGTTGGGTTAAGGTTAGGCTTAGGGTCCGGGGTCAAACTGGTCAGGGGTCCAACCGGTACTGGATCCATTCAGTTAGGGTCCAACTGGCATGGGCTCCAAACGACCTATACCCTTTATTGTTTAATCCTGTTAATGAACTCAGCTTGCTCACTTATTAGTTCTACTTTTTGGCTGAATGATTATGCTAGAATGTGAATCCAAATGGTTGAAGCAAAATACTGGGCAGGACTTTAATTTTCTGATCGCGGATTTTATAGCTGTGTCAAAGGTGATAGGCTGCTAAACCCATTTTACCACCTTACTGTGTGAAACAGAGGGACTAAAATAAACTAATACTCTAAAACATTTTGAGTCAACTCTGCTCACTGGTGAAAAAAAAAAATCCACTAACAGCAAGACTGTTGGCACCGCAACAGAATAAGAAAAGGAGAGGGATATTTAGAGCTGCATCTGCCAAGACTGCTTTCCACCGAGCTGGAGAAATGCATCGCATCGCACAGATATCGGCTCACAACAAGCTATTCTCATAGCGCAAGCTTTAGGTTTGGAAACCGATCGCCGTGGCTTTTGCTTGAAATTTCCATGGATGAAGCGGCCACTTGCATGCAGTGCCTATGCGTGAGCCAATCTAAATGCGGCGGGCGAGTTCACGTGAGTGGGCGATGACTATGTATAGCTCACATTGCGAGGGAGTGAGTCCCAAGTCCGCCCACACTCGGAGCTGATGCCGTTAATGGTATTCATGAGCTCTGCAAGAAACCTGCTGCTGTCAATTTCCCAGCATCCTCTGCATACAAATTGCAACTATGGCGAGCGTGTGACTGGAAGCAGAAAAGGGCGAGCGGTAATGTCACATTGCAAGGAGATGACAATGACGACCCCAGATGGTCATTACATCTATTTATGCACTCCGGCGAGGTTGACGATAAATGACTGCTGAAGGGAAGGAAGGCTTTTTCACGCAATTCACCTCAGCTGCAGCTGAGCTCCTTTTGTTGTGAGGCCAGTTATTTCCAGATCTCACACAAATACGTCTTTCTCCATAGATGTGTGACTCCCGAAGACAGGAAATTAAACCAAAATTCCCTCCATGTAATAGCAGTCAAAGATCAAGTTTTGCTTTCACAAAAACAACATGCATAAAAAAAATCCTTTGTACATCTGTTTAACATGTCTGCAGTTTTGAAAATATTATTCATCTGAATAATCGAAAATCGATGATAAATTTATGCATCTGAAATGTGGAGAGGCTATAAATTATGGAAAAAAACACAAAATGGGGTTTTCAGGCAGGTAATACTAAAGCTAAAATACTGCAGAGAATGGCCAATAGTGATAAAGTAAGAGTGATAAAGTAAAGCAATAAAGTTTAGCACTGAGTGTGGGACTGAGAAAATGGAGGAGTCAGTCATCACCTGAGGGGCTGACTGAACCAATGTTACATCCTCCAAACTTTATTCTCACTCTTCTTCTTCTCTCGTGTCCTGCAGGAGGACTTTAATCCCATCATTTCCTGCCCTGTCCTGTCTGGTGGGATGGAACTTGCCAAATTAAAGACGAGCCAAGTTAAAAATGAGATCTGAGTCGTTATTTCCCCAACTCTGTCTATTTTGAACAACTACATGAAAATTCTTGAAGGGGACACTCTCTGTTGCATGCTAACCTTGTGCCAACAAAACGGATAGCGCTAATTAGCCCATGTCCATTTGACTGCTAATCACTGTCATCACAAGGCTAGCATGTAGCACGGAGTGCCCCTTTAAAGTATGCCAGCTCTCAAAAATCTGGAATCACTCATTTTTCAGTCTTTCTTGCTATTTTATTTGATGAAATTGTTTGTATAATCGTAAACTAAACAGTCCGGTCGCCCACAGCAGCATGGGTGCAGCCCCCAAGTGCCCGCTTAAGGCATCTTTAAAATTCTGACCTCTAGAGCTTTCTCAAGCCATACACTGAAACAAACACAATTTTCAGCATAAAATTGTGCTTTATTTGGCCAATTCTGTTGGCATGGCACCCAAAATTGATAGGAGTGGTGACCTATTAACCTATGCCCACGCCAAATATCAAAGGAATTAGGAGAAATGTGTGGCCTGTAGAGCGTCCATAAGAAAATCTCAATGGCTGCGGTGGCCGCAACGGAGAAAACGACCATGAATCTATAGTAGCCGCCAGACTTCGTCCGAGGGCTATAATTATATGAAACAAACACCAATGTGTATTTTAAAACGTCATGTAGCATTTGTTATACTTTGGGGCAAAGAAATTTTCAGATGATAAATAACACAGTTATCGTATAGTGCTCTCTCATCAAAGTATCCTCCTTGAGATAGCCATTTGGCATATTCATTTCACTGAGGTATCACTCTCGATGGATTTCCACATGGGCTGCAATATTCCCCATAGGTGTGTCTTTGAAGACGGGCTAAATTCACAAAATTTATGATCTGGATGATCCCACAACAGCTCTATGGGGCGTAAATCAGTTGACTTTGAGCCTGCCACTCCATATTTTATAATTTCCTTTTCAAAAAGTCCCTGCAAAGGTTGGTTTTATGTTTCAGCTCAAGTCTCCTCCATTTAATCTATGTGAAAATGCCTTAACCAATAAAGGCAAATTTTTGTACTATAGAGTATAATTCCATAACAATAATGTGTGTCAGCAATTCATTTTGTCTGTTGTTTTGTTTTGTGCTTATAATGATAGATCATTAAATGGGTATCTGTCCTCCCACTTACCATTAAAAAAAAAAAAAAAAATTATAATCTAAGACTTTTTCAGAAAACGGTATTGAAAAAATATTCCTGATATTGGTTATTACTAATATTCTGCATACTGTTGGGTCAAAGTAGGACAGCAGTAGAGAAGGAACAGGAGGTCCGTGAACGATGAGTTCAATCTCATTTAACTTCCAGCTACAGGGTACATATTAAGTACCTTTGATCCATAAAATAGACCGTTAAAAAGGCTAATCCCAGATAGAAGGGATGTACTGAGTCCATGAGGATTCATATAAAAGTGTTCTGGAGCTCTGAGAAAAGTGATTGTGGTTGCTTTATACCAGCATCATGTCATTACTATGTATTATGCCCACACGCCCACCTGGTGTCCCAGCGTTTAGCATCCAATCAATAGGGTCTTTCATACAGTGGGAAAACATACGGTGTAGAGGCTCAAAGTCCAAACTCACTGATGGCTACTGCGCACTTAACATTCTCCTGCATCGATTTTGGCTGATTTACTTCACATCAGTTATGATACTACAGCCGCAGCTTGATCAATGACCACAGAAGAGTGAAGTGAAAATAGGGACAGACCACAAAAAAAGAAGAAAAAAAAACAGCAGAATTCCCACATACTGCAGCTCAGGGCTATGAGCACAGGAGCAGTGCAATGAAGAGCGATGGAAGCGAGATCCCTGTGTGTGTGTGTGTGTGTGTGTGTGTGTGTGTGTGTGTGTGTGTGTGTGTGAGAAGCTGCAGTGACCCTGATACAGACGGTGATGCATGGCAGTAGGAGGCCATGTCTGAGTCGCGTGTTAAAGGGCACCAGTGGCGCACCATTGGCGAAATGAAAGGCCAGCGGAAACCTCACCTTTCAATGCTTAATTACACCAAACCTGTCGGAGTTTACCTCACCTGATTAGAAAGTACTAAGACTAGTAGGTAGAATGACTGGATAACTTCTTTTTGATGGCATCATTGCATATTGCATCACAAAGTACCTTATGTGCATTTCTTACGCACCAAAATGACAATGTATGATGTTGATATTATGTCTTTTCGATATTCTGAACTCACTTCGCTCCTGAAACGGCACATTTGCGTGAATTTTTTTGCGAGGCTTATTGTACATAAAACCTTTCGCCTGAAAGTTTGGTACGGGGTGATGCACCTACACTGTTATAAACTGGCTCCTTTTTTGCCAGTTAATTTCACTGTAATTTTACTATAAGTTTACAACGGAATTCGGTGTATGTTAAGTGTAAACCACAGTTAAATGCTGTTAAATTCAGTCAGTTTATAACAGTGCAAGATTCTTTGTCAGATATGTTGTTTTGAATGCTTATATGATTCTGAAGAAATGGAGCGCCATCGTTAAGTATAATGACCTAGCCGAAAAAAAATGCTCAAACGAGAGATGGAAGTCAGAGAAAATTCTGGATTTTTTGTGTTTTTTCGCATCATTGCCATCATTACAATGCCACATCCATTATTTGAATGTAAACAACAGACAATCGCTTGCCCATCATCATAATATTATACAAACATTTGCCATTAATCTTCACAGGCTTCATATTGGTTTAGATTATTCAGCAAATGACCTGAATGTTAATTAGTCGAACAAAAACGGGAGTAATTAAGCATCGAAAGGTGAAGTTACTGCAGGCCTTTCATACCTCCGCCAGCACGCCACTAACGGGCTCTACCAGTGTGGCCTGACCCACCTCTGCTGCCCCTCTTGTAAATACTGGGCTCCTTGGTTTCCTTCATCCAATTGTACTCCGTTGGCATGGAAACTGGCCTGAGGTCACCTGGAAAGAAGTCCAAGGAGCACGTCAACCTGACTGTGTGGAGGCGGGAGGTGGGTGCGTGAGGGAGGGCTGAGAGTGTATTATAACCCTCGTGCACCGGGGAGGATGTCGGGGCGTAGGACAGGTGGAGTGATTTGGGTGGAGGTGGGGAGAGGAGGGACACTAGCCCAGTGTACTGTTACAGTGGGGATATACGGGGGGAAGAGGTCATATGGAATAGAGAGGGAAAGTGGGAAAAGAGGACTTCTTGGAGTGGGAGAGAGTGAGTATAGGAAGAATATAGAAAAAGAAAGGATCAGCAGGAACGAGAGTGCACAGGAGAGAAGGAGCAGAGCATTAGAAGTGTTTGGGAGAGGGAGAGAGAGGGTGAAAGGTGGATGTGAGGTAGAGGGTAGATGACTAGACTCTGTGAGAGAGTGAGAGTGGGGAGCGTACAGGAGTTGCAGTGAGGGAGATACGCTGAGAGCCTCAGAAGGCCCGACGCCATTTTAGCTCCGGCTTAGCACACCACACTCCTCCTCCCTCTCCTGGCCCTCTTCTGGTTGATAGGGCCCATAGGCATCTGCTTTGCACCAGCAGGCTTGGCCCTCACTGAATAGGCTTTCTCCCGCCACGGGATAGATGACAATACACTCCTGCTTTTCCAAGTGTACACAAAATGCTACCATTATCAGTGCATGGCAGGGGATTTCTGTTTCTAGTGTGCTGTAATCATTTCTAGTGTCCCATCCGGGGTCTGCTGGATGTGATTTACTCCTGGGGTTAGGAAGGTGCCTCTGTTATGGGATCTGGGCAGAGAAAGCTGATGGGCGCAGGGCTGGCGAAGTGGGTTAGCAAAGCAGGTTGGCTAAGCAGGCTAGTAATGTGAGCTTGCAAAGCAGGTTAGCTGAGTAAGTTAGCAAAGCAAGTTAGTTGAGAGGGCTAGCAAAGCAGGCTAGCTAATTGTGCTAGCAAAGCAGAGTAGCGAAGAGGGCTAGCAAAGCAGGTTAGCTATGCAGGCAAGCAAAGCAGGTTTGAAATGTGGGCTAGCAAAGCAGGTTAGCTTTGCTGGCGAGTACAGCAGGTTAGGAAAACAGTTTAACAAAGCAGCCTACCTTGAACCTTTTCTCTCCTGCGAACTCCCGTGGAGCGGCCCCGGTCGTATTCGGGCCCCAGGTGCACGCCTTCGCCCTCCATGAAGGTGTAGTACCTGCCGCTCTCGTGGTCCAGGAAGTAGCTGGGGGAGCCATCGGACCCCTTCATGCTGGACTTGCCCATGGTGTACTTGTTGATGTCATCGCAGGACATGACGGCCATTTCGTCCCTGTACGGTTGGAAGGGAGGTCTAATCAGAGTCCTAAGCTGTTGCTAAAGCCCTGACAGAACACCACGAACAGTACTGCTGAAGGTTAGTGGTGACACTCAATGTCAAACTCAAGCAACAAGCATAAGCACAAGTATAAAGACACCAAAACTGGAGCGTATGTTATGAGCTGGTTGGCTTACCGAGGTCCGTAGAGTCCTGAGACAGGGGACAGGATGAAAACGTCCTGCATGTTGGACCCGTCCATTGTGGAAGACAAACCCATGGTGCCAGTAGGAGTGATGGAGTCACAGGTGGGGCTGGAGAGAATTGGCTAGAGAGAGAGAGAGAGAGAGAGAGAGAGACAGAGAAAGGGAGAGATAGAGAGGGAGAGAAACAGAGAGAGGGAGACAGAGAGAAAGAGAGAGGGGGAGAGGGAGAGACAGAGAGGGAGAGCTGTCACCTTCAGTAACCTTTTCCTTCTTGCAGCTTGCCCAGACATAGCCCCATAACAAATCTGAACAAGCCAAAACAAATCAGAAACAAATCTAAAAACAGCGATGCAGAAAGGCACATTAACCTTTATGATGTTATGAAGCAACTGCAGCCAGAGGGAAATCTATGCGGTCACAGGCAGACAGGTGAGATTGATTTCCAATTTCAGCTGTACTAATCCTTGTTTGTGGAAAACATTCAGCATTAAAGGATATAAAATTTTACAGTGGGGATGAAACATCTCGTCTAAGGTTGGATGAGAAGGAAGAAAACGATGTTTGCAAAGGATTAGCAAGCTGTCCAGGTTGTGTCCCTGCCTCTCTTCAGTTAAATGCAGGGCAATGCTCTAGCCACTCCAATCCAGTTCAGGAATGAGTGGATTCGACTAACGATGGACGGATTAATAAAAGAATGCTAAATAGTTGCTTGGGCTACCTGTAAGGTACCTCGAGTCTGGACCTATTGTTCCATCCATCCACCCACCAAGCCATCTATCTATCTATCATCAATGTTTAGGATTGGAAATTATCCAGAAGTGTTTGGCATCAACTCATGAAAATGAGGCCACACATGAGGTCAGTGTACGCTCACTCAGCGTCTAGTCTTACTATGAATAGAACTGATCGCACCACAACTGTAGAGAAACAGCAACGGGCAGAGAAAGTCAGAACAGGAGACAGAAGGAAGAAAGACAGTGAGAGAGAGACAAAGAGGGACAGTTGTAGAATCAAGATCCCATTGTCAGTGACAAAGCCTGCCCGGGCACAGAGTTCAGACACCAGTTGGTAAAAGACAATCGGTTTCGATAAAGAGGTGAAGGTAACACGAGCTTCCCACAGGCAGAAAAGGTGTTAATGAACAATTTCAATGAGGGAAGAAGCCAAGACCAGATTCCATGTAAACTAGAGAAATGTAACTGACGAAAAAAGCCATGGAGTGACCACTGAGGACTCAGTGAGCTTGTGGACACATCTGATTGGATGACCCAAGAAGCCTTAAACATTGACTCTCCTGAGAAGATTCAAATCTGCAGAAACCAGACATATCATTACATGAAGGTAAGGGTCTCAAACTGTTCTGTAAAAGGGCCAAGGGGCTGCATTTTTCCAGCCGAGCAGTAACACACCTGATACAACTAATCAACTGTGCAGGCTGAGATCAGTTGATTAAATATGTTGTATGAGGTGTGCTTCTGCTCAGTTGGATTGAAACCCTGCAGCCCCCTGACTCTTTTACGGACCAGTTCGAGACACTTGCACTCAGGACAACAAACTGAGAATACACCACAAATTTCACAAGCCAAGGAAAAACAACTAATTCCACCAGGAGTTTGAATCTGGCTGTGAATAAACTGACTAGGGAAGCATTCTTTTCATTAAGAGGCAAATAAGATAAAACACTCAATGCATGCAATGAAATTTGGCAGGAAACATACAAATTAGTATGCCAAATGGCCGGGCAGATGAAATGAAAGATTTTGCGAACTGGGACAACTATCCAACTGAAATGCCTCACTGCAAACAAAAATAACAAATAAATACATAAATAAATTAAAAATTATCCATCATGAGCGGAAATAAACAGCAAAAAATGCATGTCGAGTAGAATTGTGCCAATACCGATTTCTCAATGACACCGGAATAAAGAGACTTAAAATGAAGCAACACATTTTTACGACCACTCATAGTATGGCAATGTCCTAATTCTTTTTTTTTGCTGGCCCAAAATCTCAGTTTTTTAAAGGGGCCCTCTCATGTCCGAGGATGCGGAGCAGATACTCATCGGTTATCAGAGAGATTATTCAGCTGTCCGCAGTCTTGGTTTTAGTATGTGACTTTGATCTCTTGCAGTATAACTGGGAACTTACAGCCTTATCAGCAATTTTTTTACGTTTTGCATTTACTTTTTATTTTCTAACGTACCGCGTGTAATCGAATATTATGAACAGCGAAGTCTGTGGAGATTCCACAAGCTGTCTAGTATTCATGGCTAGACATAGCAACACACGAAAGAAATGCTGCAAAGTTTGCATAGACAAAATTAAAAAAAAAAAAAATAGTAATAAACTGAACAAAAATATACTGACAGTCCTGCCCTAAAGTGAATAATTGGTTTTTGAAAAGAATAATTATGATTAACAGCTATAATTATCTGCAATACAAAATTAAACTTGCAATTCCCTCCAGTGACAAACTTGAAAAAAATTGGCCTATTTTTCCAAATGTACAACTCATGTTCCACCGTGACAGTGCCCCTTTAACTGGTACTAAAGTCACAGGGTTAGTGAAAGAAAAGCATTAGTCCAATAGCACTAATCAAAACCAGCCAATCACACCAGACAATAAAAATGGGATTGCACATTATGACGCATAAATAAACAATATCAAAGAATTACCGCGCTATCTTGATAATATACTCCAGCAAACTCCAGTCAGACTGGAATAATTAGAAATGCAGAAAAACATCCATTTCCAGAGTCTGGCTTTAGAGAGTGTCTGACAGTCGCAGACTTGGCTGCCGAGAGAAGACTGCACTCCTGCTGAAACCAAAGGCAGTTCCAGGGAGAGCTGCTGTTTATAATAAAGTGTGAAAAATATAGACAAACTGGTGAAAACCATTAATGTGAAAACTCTTGCTAGATAGACAGAAAACTTTCTCCCTCTAGGAAAGGAAGCATGCTTATAGGGATAATCTTAGGCAGCATACATGCAACTTATCTTGGAATGAAGTGTAAGGATTATTCTGGAGTGGACTCTGTTTGAGAAACTATGGAAACTGTGTCATACAGCAAGTTTGCTCAACATAGTGCCATGGAAAGTCCAAAAGGACATTATCCTGTCATTATTTACATATCAGAGAACTTGCTTTAAGTTCACCAGGTACGACAGTCCTGTCTGAGTGGAATACAACCATCCATTACCTACTATACCGCTTCTTCCTCCCCTTATGAAAAATGAATATAGTTCCAAATTATAGCTATCCCATAGTAAATTGATGGTATTTTTGCCACCATAGTGTAATATTACTACAGTGATGCTATAGTTATTCAAACTACAGCAATACAGTTGTGTGGACTATAGTAATATCATGGTACTGTTGACAGTGATAATACTACAGTTATAATGTAACGGCTACAGTACTACTGTAGTTATACTATGCAAACCACAGTAATACTATAATTATGCCAAAATACTATAGTATTACTAAGAAATAACCATAGGACATTTTCATAACGGTCCCTTCGGTTGCAAGGAAGCTGGGGTCTATCTGACCTTGGGAGAAAGGCACAAACACTCTCAGGAAGCCTCGCCAATCCATCGCAGGGCACTCACACCATTCACACACCATTCACTCACGCACTCATCTCTACGGACAATTCAGAGTCTCCTATTTGCCTGATATGCATGTCTTTGGACTGTAAGAGGAAACCAGAATTCCCGGAGGAAACCCATACAAGCAAGGGAAGAACATGCAATATCCACAAAGAAAAGCCTCAGGCCAGATTCGAACCCATGACCTTCTTGCGGTGAGGTGGCAATGCTACTCTCCCGAATTAAATCTTGTTTATTTTCTTTGTTAGTACAACGTTGTATGCGTCTATTAGCCAAAGCTAGCATGTTATCTTATCCTAAGTTATACAGTAGGAATTGAATGTGTTTATATTTGCCACAGACGTATGTGGCAAAGACGTACAGTGGTTGTCTGTATTGGTTACTGATCTCATATGAATCTCTCTCTCCAGTTCTTTTCCGGTTTCATAAAAGTGTTCCAACCACCACAGTGGTATGTATACTTCGAGTTTGAAGTCTGTGCCCTTGTAACACACTTGGAGTCCCAAGGCAGTGTAGTCTTAGTAGAATGCTAGTCACAAGATTAAGGGTACTGAGATAGGTAACAAGTCTAAAGACCCCTGAGATCAAGGGGTGGACTCTAAGTCACAAAACCTCTGAGGACTGAGTCAGGTAAGAAGTCAAAAGACCTCTAACTTTCTCTTAAGCTAGAGACAAGTTTCCAGATCTCCAGGATAAAGCCAGAGGAGGTCGCTGGAATTGGCTCTGAGAATCAGATGTGCTGTCCAGCGACGAGCCGACAGGTTATGTTTTGCCACCTCATGCTTCCGTAATGACTTTCTCTACTGTTATATACAAAATGCCACAGACAATGAGGTTATGAGCCTTAACAATCAACAATGACAGATCACATTTTTTTCTTCCTGTGATAAATCCAACTTCTTACATGCGATTGGCAGAACACGTCATCTGAAACATTTGGAATGGCTGACATTCAGAAATATGTATGAACAGTATGTAAATAAGAGCAGGGACAACCACAACCAGGGCTATGTCTAAAGCACCATGTTAATCTTAATCATGTTGACTTGAGCAGGAATATAATTTCCTTGTTAAGGCGTGCTACACATTCAGAAGCTGAATCTATTTAAAGAAGAACCATCCGGCACAGAAGTAATTCCACAGTGAGGGCTTCTATCTACCTCACCGTTCTAGAATCTGTCTGAAAAAAACATGGATGAAACAGTCATCGATACATTTGGCTGAGATGCAGTCAAGTCCTCACATGGAGCGCCCGTTATCTGCATTTTCCCCTCCCTTTCCAATAAGGCTGGAAAAGCCAGGCGAGGCAGTACTCGGAGTATTAATCATGCAAACCAGCTTTCTCCCGTCTCCCCATCCGCCTCTGTTGAGCAAGTCACGACATTGTGATCAAACGGTCGTGTTTATTACTGAAAAAGATGATGCCATTCTCCCTTCTGGCTGTCAGACTCCGCCATTTCCATGCTAATGAGCACAGATATTCAGGAACACAAACACATACAGAAATATACTTCAGGAAGAATACATTGTACCCAGGAACTCCCCTTATCCTCTCCGCCCACCTCCCCCCTCCCCCCTCCGAAACGCATAAATGATTGTGACAGGAGTGGCATCCCCTCTTAATAACTGCACGCGGGCGCTTAGCAACCAGGAAACACTTGGCAAAGGTCTCTTGGAAACTACAGAGTGGACGGCAACCGCTCGACCTTGCAAAAAGGGATGACGCCGAAAATGTGAACGCCAGATTAGCCTGTGGAGGGACTCCATTTGTCCAGCACCTCAATTAAATGTAGGCTCTTTTACCAACACTTCACAGAGTGTAATATCTGTACCCCAGTCAACACATCCGAGATTAATCTGAATGAACATGTGACACAAAAACAAATTTCATTCAAATCTTTGAAAATGTATGGCACACTGTGACAATGATTTTATTGTACTCTGTTCCGACTCATGAGTCGTATGCAATGGGTTCAATTTTTCTTCCTGGCAAAACATGCTCAAATAAATAAGTAGGTAAGTAAGTAAGTAAGTAAATAAATAGCAATGTCAGGCTGGCAGTCAGCTCCTCCTTTACAACATTTCACTTTTGGTCAACATCAACTTGAAAATTTTTATTGCATTATATATATCGAACTGCCATGTCATGTTAATGAATGTCAGCATAAATCTTCCATAAATATTGGGTATTCAAGATCAGTGGGACTTAAAATAAACTAGGAAAAGCAAAATGGACACTCAGCATCTCATATTGTTTAGACCCAAACACACTAAAAATTGTATTACATCCAGCAAGGAGGTTTTTCACCTCCGTTGGTTTGTTTGGATAACTCTAAAAGTTCAGAACGGTTTGGCACGAACTTTGGTTGCATAATAGGGGGGAGTCCAAGGATGAGTAGATTCAATTGTGGAAGTGATCTAGAACATATACTGAAACCAAAAGAACAGATATATAGCGTGGCAAAGATATACGCTCTACCGAGTGCCCTCTAGTTTGTATCTACAATGAAAGATTATAGGCACAATACTAGAGGCCGCACATAAAGCTCATTACAACAAGGTTTGACTTCACCATGAAGCTAATCTCAAAATATATCAGGCCAGGTTCTCTTAATAGACACAGCGCTAAGAACACTATACACAACCTGCACAGAGGAAGAGGAGGTGAGAGAAGGCAGTCTTCCCAGTGCAAGATTATGACTGGGACTGAGAGAAAACAGTAATTTGCTAATTACAGCGACGAGCTGAATGTCTCGGGTGGGACGCACAGTGCTGAACTCAGCTCTGACAGCAAGATTACACACCACCAAGGGAGAGAGAGGATCAGGAGCCCCGCGTGTCGACACTCGGGCAATTTCAGCCGAGTAAAACAGCACTTACATAGCAAGGGGTCCAGAACCAAATTTATGCAGCCCTTGTTCAGTTTATCCCACCTTCTACTCTAATTTCTTTAATCACACGTTAATTATTTTTCATCTTCCCATTTATTTTTTTCTTTTAATGAAAGGATATTTGTGGCACTGGAGAGCATATGTGACCTGCCGTGGTAAACGGTACCTCCGAGCAGCGATCATGCTATTGAGAAAAACGCGATTTAAATGTCCCACTCGACACGTGGACTGTGATTACTTTCGCATTTGGAAAATTGCTTCTGATCCAGGGGATCTAGCTCCATATACGTCACGCGGAATCCCCTCAGTGTCTCGATAAATTTCCATTTCAATACTACCGAAAATTGGCTATTATTTAGTGGCAGAGCTAGAACTGGTAATTGGGGGGCACAGACACGTTCCTTTATTAGTCCTGGCTAGTTCTCAATCATTTTCCTTTATTGACGCGTTTTCCAATTATCATAATTGGCAACTGAAGACACGGTTTCTCTCCATATGTGATCTAACAGCGATGAAATCATGGGCTAAATTCAGCACAGAAAAATAATTTACTTATTAATAGGCCAATGCTTCGCATTGATTGAACTGGTCCGCGTTCCAATGAAATATCGCCTTTCACTCTCGGTATTGTGTGGTTTGGTAAAAAAAAGTGGCACTCGACTGTTAAATAGGCTATAAAAAGCCTGCGGCTCAAGCTATTTGCGTGAGAGTCGACAGGTATGCAATTTTGCATGACGTTATTTAAATACAGCAAATACGCCTCCAGATGAATTTCTGGAAGAGGAAGGTCCACTCTATGAAAAATAACATAAAACTGAATTTTGAAAATTTTGACCCTGCCAGCCTTTTTTCATGGCTGGTCACATATGCTCTTAAGAAGGATTAATGGATTCAGGTGCATGAAAGACAATAGTTGAGACACTGACCACATTCCGCCAAACTCAATCTCAATGTCTATCTGTCATTACTTCAATAGCAAAGCACTATGGTTAAAGCAAATCAGTGAGCTCCTTGCAGAACATGTAAAGTTTACAGAGGGGAAAATGAGGCTTCATGAACCCTGTAATAGGTGGATCTACCGCATGGCATCAATCACAGCCTGTTCTCCCTCAACACAGCAACCGGAAACAAAATGGAGCCCAGCTCCTATAATACTGAATACAGCCTATAGCAGATCGGAGCCCAAGTGCACTGGCCCCAGCACTGCACGGCGAGGAAGCAGCAGTCGTCCCTTAAGGCTTTGATCAATGCACAGATGCCTCTTAATTGGTTCAATGGGCTGCGATATTGAAGTGATTAAGAATGTGGTTAAAGATGCTGTAATTGCAGTAGTTTAGTCAAGGCTCTGCCGTCCACTGGTAGAATTAAGTGTCTTCATTAGAAGTGTGCCCTTAGAGACAGGCTCTATCCTGCAACATGCTAACTTTTGTTCAGTTATTTATCTGAGAGGTGATGTAACAGAAATTCAGGTCATAACTGATGAAAAAGTACACAAATTTCCAAAATGGAATCATTACATAAATAAACGTGGCCTTATTCTGTGGTACCTCATATCTGATTTTGCACCCATAGGCCTTAGTTTACGCTGAAATCCTTAATGAAGCAATAATCTATATTAATAATTGGTATATGAAAGGAGTATTAATATTCCTCCTTTGTTGGCTATTGATACCACTTCTGCCTTGAGTATTTCGGCAAACTATAATTTTGTTATACAACTATCAATAAGAAGTGACCGACTTCCATTTAATATTTGCCTTTTGCATATTGAAGCTCATGTTTGCCAATTCCAGTTTCATAACCATCAATTTCTCAGTGTATAATAATCCGTACTTATTATTTATATTAATCTTAATTTAGCCAGGTAGGATAACTAAGCGCTTAGGAGATAAACCTACAGTTTTTTTTCGAACACGAGGTATTTATCGTAGGATGATACCTGGAAATTTCATTTGAAACCGAGCGCTTGCGCGAGCTTTCAAATGTAAATTTCCAGGTATCTAGCCTACGATAAATACTGAGTGCTCGAAAAAAAACGGTAGGTTTATCTCCATTCTACCATGACTCTTGTCAACACCCCTACGAAAATATTTTTTGAAGCGGCTCGATAATCAATTGAGAGCTCTTCACGCAGCGCGAGGTCTTGACCCAGTGCGAGGTAGTTTACCGGTGAATAGATACCTGGTGTTAACCAATCAAAATGCAGAATTCGCTGGAATGAATGGTAGAATCTACGATAACTTACAAAGATAACTTGGTGACTCGAACAACCAGGGACTAAAAATAGCATTTTTTTAGACATATACAGACGGGTAACAAATTGAAAGAAAAAACCCGCATAAATGTGTGGAAAAACATAACAAAGGTAGATACTTCTGTTCATTTTCCTGGTTTGAGTCCATTAGTTCCCTTAACTCCTTCAACCCCACAGCCCTCTACAGAGGGCTGACCAACATATTCCCTTCAACCCCAAATTCCTGTAGGGAAAATTCAAACAATCTGACTAATTGATTGGAACATATCAGGTTACATTTAATGGGATTCCAGAGATAACAGTAAGATACAATGTCCAGATAATGACCCCACAGCCCTCTACAGAGGGCTGTGGGGTTGAAGGGTATAGTGATGCTAGAATATCTGGGGTTGAAAGAGTTAAAGGCAGAAGGGTCACTGCAAATCACTGCAGTTATTCCACGTGATCACCCTCATATCCTATGATGAAGCATTACAACCATGAGTGGAGTGGTCTCTTCCAAAATGACAATCGCCCAAACCCCACAGGTCACAACCGGTCACTGATTGGTTTAATGAGTATGAGAAGGATCCTAAATATATGCCACTGCCATCACAGTTACCAGATCTCATTGGGGAGATTTCATAACAATTGTCAGACAACGCCCTTAGTCACCATAATCAAAACACCAAATAACGAACATCTCTTGGAAGTAAGGATCATCCCTCCAATTAAGTTTTACACTTGTAGACTCAATGCCAGGGTATGTTGAACCTGATCTAGCAGCTTGTGGAGTTCCAACACCATACCAAGGCCGTTCATGCTGATTTTTATATTGATTTGTCACTCTTCTATAGGCAGCAGTACGGGACCAGAGGTAAAGTTTAGTTTTCAAAAAATGTTTCCCAAACACAACAGTTAACATTCCACAACATATACCATGGAGCCTTATTGTGTTCATCCACATAACCCCTCTTCCATCAATAATCTGACAGAGCCCAACTTCGCTCAGTGCATGAGAAGGATACAGAGTGGTTTAGCTCCAGTTAGTTACGTACACACAGGTGAGTAGAAAATATCAAAAATGACTTTCACTCAGGCGTCTAATAGCTACAAGTACAAAAGCATCTGTGGAGGTCAGTTTACTGCTAATTTGCAGCAAGTGACCACTTAAAAGAGATCTAATCGCCAGCACTGTGTGACGTAAGCAGTCATTGGAAGTAAGTCTCCAAAGCAAGATGAGGATACTAACAGTGGTGTCAAATACCCAAAACTAAAAACCGTAACGGAAAAAAATAACTATGGTGGAAAGTCAAAGTTCTCCGACAGGCACAGACAAACACCTGGTAGGATAGCTGCAAACAACCACAGAACTATGGCTCAAGAAAATCACTACTGGAATAAATCAATCTACATCTGAGCCAGTCTCAACAAAAGCAGTTTGTCATTAATTTCACAAAGCTGGTATGGATGGGCAGTGTTTCAATATTTTTTTATAGTGCTTACAAAAAGTAATTATAACATAACAAGACATACATAAGAAAATGTAAATAGTTAATTGCCCATATGACCTCATCTGCCCCATATGGTGACAAAAACAGCTTATCAGCTTAATCTGTCCCTAAATCAAAAGGTTCTGATACGTTCAACAAAAGATTTGACTGACAGCCCTCAGTCATGACAAATACTGGCTCATCGCTGAGATGTAATGCTCAGTTTTGTAGGGTGGTCAAATACAAGTCCTCCTGTAAGGCCAATTTCTGACTTTTTATACTTTTGCCATGCTTCTCTGCTCATTTACGCATCTGAATAAAACAAAAACAAAAGTTATGAAACGAGTTGAGAAAATTTTGTGTTTGTTGCAAGCTTTAAGAACAACAAACCCAAAATTTACTCAATCAGTTTCTTAGCTTTCTTATGTCACAACCAAGAGTATAAGATTCTGTTTATCACATAACTAACTTGTGTAATAGAAAACAAGTGAAATTTGTTACATATCATTTGTTACAATGGAGCTCACTCCATTGCTCTGCTAACATAGCCAGTCACTGAGTCACAGAGTGACTCCTTTGCGGCTGAACTAACAACAGTTTGTAAATTCAGTTAACCAAGTACCTAGCTAATATTAGCTTGCTGGCTAACAAGCTAATGTTACACATTGGTTATGAAAAAGTACTACTTACACGCTAGCTAGCTAGCTAAGTAATGTAAACTTAGCTATGTTAGTGACACTTAGCTAGGTTGCGACAGCACTGAGCCATACTGATTTAACCAACATTTACACTTGGTATTCAGTTTGGCTAAATAGTAACAGCGTGACGTAACGCGGAGCAAATTTTTTCCCAAGCTCTCAGCCAATGAAATTTTCGCAAAAGTGGTATATGCCTAGGGTAATATCAAAAATATGTAATGAGCTGACGGGAGAAGTGCTACAATTATGTGATAACATACAATACAGTACTTCAGCAGAAAGAGCTCAACACTTTAGCTCAAAAGTGCTGTAAACCTCAGAAAGCAAAGGTGATCAGAAAAAGCCCAGGGTTTAGAAAGAGTTTCTCAGAAATAGTTTTCTGTTACCCAGAAACTCAGCCAGCTGTTTATACTAATTAGTCCTACCTCTTGGTCAAAGAACTGAGCTAATTAATGCATTAGTAAGTGATCAAAACAAAATACCAGGAAGGCCTATTACTTCTGAAGCTAGTATTTTCCGCTCCTGTTAGTATGGATCCTTTTAGTGCCTAGCCTAAATACATAACACATGTCAACACCTAGATAGAATCAGATAGTGATCTTTAACTTTAAGAAGCACGGCATATCTCGTTTTATTATTTAGGGCAGACTACCTGCAACATACTGTACGTCAGTTGCTGGGAACAAAGTCATAATCTCTCAACACAGAAAATAATGCTGAAATAAGCTTACTGTAAAAGCATGTGGAAAATAGTGGATATGAAAGGATAAGAGATGAGGGATTATAGCTGCATATGGTGGACAGTGGAGGTCAGGGACAGCTGAGAGAGAAACAGAAATCCCTCACAAGCCCTGCGGGGAGAAACACACTGCTGCTGTACATCATACAAGACCGCTGCTGTACATCATACAGGACTGACGCCTTCTGCATGTCAAATACACACACATAAACACAAAACACAAGCACAAACATACTCACTTCCGCACACAAATGCACAAATATATGCATAAACGCAAAATATGCTCACAAACACACATACATGCACACCCTTGCAAACTAAAATCACACATATATACATAAAACACAGTCAAAAGCACATAACACACGCACACAAATGTACACACACACTCACTGATACATTTACTGAAATGCACACAAATATACATAAATAATGCATGCAACCACACACACATACACTCACACAAATGCAGGCATAAACACATAAAAAACGAACAAATGCGCAAACACAATCACAAACACCCGCACATAAAATGCACGCACATGCACTTAAAACCAACCAAAATATGCATACACACAAATACAAAACCTGCATGCGCACACACACCAACCACACAAAAATGCACGTGTGCGCACACCCATGGACACATGTAAATTCACCAACAGACACATTGGTGCTCACACACACATGCACTCACGCACACACACACATACACAAACACATGCATTCTGTCATTTCCTCTACATCCTGGACTCTGCTTTTGCGTGCTCTAGAGTATTCATTATGCAGTATTCGGACACACTGAAGCAGGCTACACATTGAGAGAAATCGGTTTCACAGGACTGTATTCGGACACAGCCTCAGGATATGATGTCATCGTGGTGGGCGGTGCTGGTGAAACATGATTGACAGCACCTTGAAAGCCATCAGCTGCATGCTGGGCAGAGCAGGAGGAACTCAGCTCTACGTTTTGTTTGTCCCCCGTACAAAGCCGGGTGCAGAGAACCTCTCTAGAGTCCCTCACTGGATAAAACTGCATCGAGTGCAGTGATTTAGGTGCAAGGAAAGCTGGCTCAGCATACAAGAACGCTGCTGGCGATACAGCAATAAAGCATCCCACAGACAAGCGTTTAATCCCAGTGAGAAGCATGCAATGATTTTAGCCGAGCGCTACACTGTTTTAAAACATGTTATAGCTTAGCATGGTTTAGCATACGTGTGTCCCAACGTGCTCGGACCGAATTGCAAATATCCAGCTTTCATTCAGCCAGGACGTCTCGGTATTGTTCGGGAAGAAGCTTTAGAAACAGAACGAGCCAGGGAAAGAAAGAGAGAAAATAATGGACCAGAGAGCGCGAGCTCAGATTGAGGCTAGCATGCTGCATGAAAGTGAATTAGTCTAATGTGCTTCTAAAAATAGCAGCTGTGTGATCCAGGGCTCCCCGAGCGATCGCGAGGGAGCTCTCTGACGTAAGCCCGCGTCCCGTACCCCCCCCCCCACCCCCTTTCTCTTCATCCACTAGCCCGCCACGCCAAACCAGTTCTCCACACAGTCCCCGCTCCCCTGCCTGTCTCAAAGCCGCAGATGGGATGAAGGTTGGGTTCAGATTCGCCCATCTTCCTCCAAACCACAAGGCCCTTGAACGTTCATCTCTGCAGGACCGGCCTTCGCTCCAGTTACGAGCTAGTTAAATCAGCGGGAGTGTCAGCATTTCTTATGGACGAGGCACCGTAGATTCTTCTAGAATTAGGCAGATATACTCCATACTGAGGAAATCGATGAATGCTGGCTTCGAAACACAGCTCCGTGGTGGTCCAGGTGGGCCCGTCCTTCGTTCTTCGTTCGTTTGACCGGGGTAATCAGGAAGGGGGCAGGAATAAGGGAGAGGGGGCTTTAAGAAACAGATGGGCTGTATCTGACAGGAGTGGTCGTGAGCAGCCGCAGTGCGATCATGCGATCATTAAACCTGACTCCATACGTGTGGCCTTCACGGTACAGTACACACAGCTACCACTCATCCAGAGGGGCCAGCTCTCGATGAAAAAAAAATCATGTTAAATGGTATTAAACCTCATACTGAGGGGTAATATTGTGTACGCGTAATGCTTTATATAAAATATTGAAAACTGCTAAATATGTGTCGTCTTAAATGTTACACCTCATATGTCTGTTTAAATGATTTTGAAATACACTTCACACTATAAGCCTGTCGTATAGAGTACAGGTGTGGTAATGTCTCACTTTTCTATTAGAGGAATATATGTACAGTATAGCACTACTTATGTCGAATGATAACCTTACATAATCACTGCTCCCATTTCTTTAGCATCTATTGAAAGAAAGAGCAAATGGCACTCTGCTGCCGTAAAATATTAATTCGACGGCACTATAATTCCACAACACCTACAATTTCTCCTTAGATAACAGCTTTCTCCGGGGAATCTGTCCAAGTAGATACCATCATATCTCCTTCCCAATGGAATTACTGAACAATTAATGATGACCCCATATTCCAGGCTACACATTTCCTTATTCATTTTTTTCCCTCTACGAGATATACTATCAAAAGCGATAATGCGTTTTCACTGAAGTCTGGTTCCAGTCCTCTTTTTATTATTATTTTTTTTATATCTCCCTGAAGGACAATGGCTGAACGAGCCAGTAGAAATCAGAAGACTGCTACACCTTCCATTTCAAAGCTACATTCGCGAAGCTGCGGATGAAGGGACTGATGCGAAAGTTTGATGTGGCAAATTACAACAGTAATGCCCCCCACACCCCCCCTTTACAAAACGTCTTACTCCACGCTCTCGCTGCAGGGCTGAGATCTGAATCACGTGTGTGACCAATGAAGATCCGTCCCTGGGGTCCTATTTCTACACCTGAATGGGCTCAGTAATGGTGTCCTCGACCACGTCAGACTAGCCAGGGTGGGCTAATGATATGAAGAGCTTTAGGAGGATGGAGCGGGGGGGTTAGGTGGAGGGAGGGGGGGGACTGGGTGGGAGGGTGGGCGTTACCTGGAGGGCCAGGGGTTTCCAGCGGGCGTTCTTGAGTAAAGCGGGGGCGGAGGTCAGCGTGTTCTGGGGCCTCTTCTTCAGCGTGAGGATGACTCCGTTTGGATCCTCCCGAAGAGCGTTCACCAGGTTCTTCAGCTGCCAGCCCACCTGAGGAAGCACCATAGACTCCATAAAAAGATGGACGCAGCACCTCTTGTCTGAAAGGTGAAGCCAATGCGGAAGAGCCTTAAAATTGCATTCTATTTAGTGGCCTGCAGATGGCGACGTCGGTGGTTGCAGAAAGAAGTTCAATGCTATAAAGTCTATGAGAAAATGACCCTACTTTCCAACATGATTTATTATTTCAATAATGTTATTCCACATTATTTTATTGTATCTATTGCAAGTTTCAAGTCTCCTTTGATATATCATGATGCTCATTTTTGTAAATTATGGTCCCGTATAGACTAGAATAAAGGATAAAGCCAGATATGTTTTGGGGGCGTGGCTATCCTCTGGCCCTCGTCAGATATGGTCAGATCCATCCATAGATCCACCCCTCGCTGTTCCCTGGATCTTCAATTCACGCTCTCGTCCGATAGGAATCACATCCGGTTTCAAAATGGCAAAATCGAGGCTTCCCAAATGGTATGCTGAAACCAGTGGGTGACGTCACGGTTGCTTCGTCCATCTTTTTATACAGTCTATGGGAAGCACACACACAGTGCCACAAAACCACAGCATCTGCCTCGTAGTCCACAGCGGCCCCCAGGGCACAGGAGGTCCAACAGCAGCCGAGGCAGCGAGATAAAGAGGAGGATGGGCGTTGCTCAAAGAGCGATACCACTGTTTCCAATGCCACAACATGAACAGACAAAATGTTTAAGAGATTGAGGAGAGCCCTCAAAATAGCTCAATAGTTCTTCAAAAACCCTCACCACTCAATGCAAAACAGTTTGTTGTAAATTCGTTGATCTGTGTTTCAGCTTCAAATTCTCAGGAACTCTCTCTCTCTCTCTCTCTCTCTCTCTCTCTCACACACACACAAACACACAAACACATGGCACACACATTCATGAATGAACACACTTGCTATATTCTCACACATATGCACAAACACAAACATATGCACACTTGCGCACACATACGCACACAAACATACGCAAACGATCACACAGACACAACAAACAGCTTGAGCGCATGCTCTCATTTTTTTCATTCCTAGCCAGGTTATTTGCAGCCCTTACCTACGCTGACTTACAATCCAAACATAAGCGATAAGATCAAGGACCAAAATGCAACAATTCTCTCGAAAGGGGAAATTAAAGTTTGGAGATGAGCAAATGTTTCCCATAAATGCAGGTTGAGATAGAGAGGAACAGGTTCACCAACAACAACATGGACAGAGGAGCAGGCAAAGCGGTCACATGCTGTTAGCCTTTAGCCCTTAGCGACAGCTCATCCCCTGTCTGGCCGATGAGCGGCCAGCGCCTCAGGGCCCTGATCTCTGACCGCGCTGTCCAAAAGATCAGGGACAGTTCAGCAGGCCAGTGACCCAGAGCGGCAGGAGCAGGGCCACGGGGACAGGGAGTCATGACTCTCGATGATGGCTTAAGCCCGACTGTTCGAGGAGCCGTTTCAGTAAGACAGTCGCCAATGAGCACTCTACTCCCTCCCATCCATACTCAACAGAGCAAATGCCCAAATAAACCTAACAAAGACCAGCATCCCAAATGCAGTGTCAACTGTATGAGGGACAGGTGTGACATCTATATTAGAATTGGAAATGATGAGAGAGACTAGGTCTGAGAGCAATGGTTAGTTATACACTGTATAGCCAAGTATGACGTCAGTTTACTGAGACCTCATTTACATACACAAGAAACGTAAACTTTTTAATTCTAAATGTCAGACATTCTTTATTGAATTTGGAATGGATTGGTCAGGATAGCCTGATAAGACAGAACTTCAGCCACCATTTTTGAGTTTTTCCATTTAAATCCATTCTTAGTCTTGATCTGTTTTCAGTCATTTTCCCTGATTAAAGATACAAAATTGAGCATTACATCCCATCATTTTCCCTGATTAAAGATGCTCTCCCTTCTCAGGTGTAGCTAATTCACTTCATTAACACGAGAAACAAAACGTGTCAATTGAACGTAAAAAAGTGCGCATTTCAATCTTTGTTTTCAATTAAACAATCATGAAGCACAGGTTTGATGGCTTGCTTTGCCGAATGTGACAAAAGTTGATGCGAAAAATCCACAGTAGTTACCCAACGTGTTACCCAAGAACAATGATTGAAATCAGGTCAAAAATCTCATCCGTTTCATGGGTTGTTTAGCATTACATTTAGAATTTTTAAAAATCTCAGTTTTCTATGTATATCAATGAAGTTTCCGTGAAGCTGTCTGCATAATTTCGGCTATATAGAATAAAGCACTGCAGGGGGCATTGCATACTGTTTATAGAACAGTATGATGTTGGTTATAAGTCCTGGAGTTGTTCAAGAGCTTGGTAATGCCGATATTGGTTATGAGCGCATTCGTAAGTAATAATGTACAACTGTAAGAGTTGAATATGATATTGCTCAAACAGTAAATCAGGCAGGGTTGGTCTTATCGCATTACAGCTGGGTATTTTGTTGGATATACAGTAACTTATAATGCTGATAAAGGGGCCATGATTGGCAATGTGGAATAATACAGCCAAGGAGAGTTTTTTTTAAGTAAAATAAATTAATAAATACAAAATCTGAACATGCTTCTGCCTCTGATCTGCTGAATTTATTTATTTATTTTCTTCTTCTTTGGATAAGCTCCCTGCAGGCTCCTATTATTCTCTGAGATGTAATTAATTATGCATGATGGTGCTGCTCCATTTCTGTGCCACTGATTTTATAATGTATGCATGAACTGCACTCTTTTACAGAATTATTTAAAATCTGCCTCATTATCTTCACTGTTGCTCTCTGGCAGAACCCCCCAGCAGCAGGGACCAATGCTGAGAGAAGAGGACTGAGGGGTGGGAATAGGTGACTGACCTGAGTGTGTGTATGTGCGTGTGTGTTTGTGTGTGTATGTGTGTGTGCGTGCCTGTATGTGTGCGTGTGTGTGTGCACCTGTGTGTGTGTGTGTGTGTGTGTGCGTGCGTGCGTGTATGTGTGCGTGTGTGTGCGCACGCCTGTGTGTGTGCGTGTGTGCGTATTTGTGTCCTTCTCTGTGTTTGGGCGCGTGAGTCTGTTTGTGTTTGTGTTTGTGCATGTGTGTTTGTGTCCATGCATGCGTATGTGTGCATGCCTATATTCGCGTGCGTGTCTATATCAGTGTTTGTGCATGTGTCTGTATGTTTGCATTTCTGCAGCTGTTCGTGCGCGCATGTTTGTGTGTATGCATGTGTACGCATATGACCACCTACATTTGTATGAGCATCTGTGGACCTATGTGTTTGCATGCGGAGAGAGATTTTCTTTTTTAAATTTCCTAAATTATCTTCACCTCTACAAGTGTATATTCCTGTAGTAGAACGTGGGTATGAATCATAACAAACATAATAATAGGACTCAAAGCTGATAATAGAGGCTATAAAAACTTACAGTGCTGTAAGAATTCATAATTATGGACAACAATGCTTTAGCTGCACTGGTAAGGCTAAATGCAATTTTAACCCTAGCTGACAAGAAGGCATCCACATGCACACTCCAGTCAGAGAGACATTGCTGTGATTACCCTAGAAGCTCACAATGTAAACAACAGTGCAGCTCAGCTAAACCGAGTTTTGCAAATTGGCCCAGTCACGCATTACTGTCACCACTGCCCACGGGCACGGCATGAACACGGGCATGTGTCTATGTCTGCGTTCGTACTTAATACATGTGTGAATCCGCGCTGCTGACACTGTTTCTTCAATGGTTCGCTGTATAAAATGAGGTTCTGAGAGCATTTTGCTAAATTCCCACCACCTGGCAACCTGAAGCGCAGTGCTCCTCGAGCTACAATGAAGAAGAAGAAGACTTTTCTTCCTCAGGGGCCAAGACTGAAGCTGACTGTCATTACTGAGCCTGCATTTTTAACAGTGTGCCAATGAAAAATGTAACTTTTATTAAAACATGATCAATTATTCATCTCAAAATGCATTTCAGCCTGGGGAAAGGAAGCCCAGACAGCTTTCTTTGGGCTGAAAATCCACTCACCAGTCTAACGTGCGTTCTGCCTTGCAAAGATACTTTCCCTTTCAAAGTGTCAGAGTCACAACATCAAACACTCACGATCTGTGATGCTGTTTCACCAAATTAATTACAAAGAAGTATTTCTTCATTTTGTCCTGGATGTGATATCTGACTGAAGCAAATGAAATATAGCTGCTCTAGTAAGATAGCAGCAATAACCATTTCTACAGTTGGACCGCCAATATCATTATTTTGGCACATTGCAAATGACGATCGCCCCATTAAAAGTAGTGTGAACTTATTTCTTTTCTGAAACTCAATTTGTCACAACAAGTTTTGGATATTCAGCTGAAGTTTGTAAGCTTTCAAAAGAAACTTACAGTAATGAAAACAAAGCTTATCTGCAAGTTGCGTTTGCTCACATTTTGACGGCAGCCGGTGAACTTTCGTTTCTAAGTTTAATCGGCTTGAAATTAATACAGTGTATTAACTGAAGCTATAATGCGTCTGCTTGATCAAAGATGCTCTTTGAGCAGAATTCGTATTCCCTCTCACTCACGCAGAAGGCCTGGACTCCTCGCTGCAGATGGCTAATGGAGGGTTTGAAGCGGTGACAGTGCCGGGGAGGAATCATTCCTCTCGTCACCTCCCAAGGCGAGCCTCCACAACCGAGAGACATCAATCATCTCTGCTCCAGAGAACTGGAAGACGGGCGCTTTCATCCATCCACAGACTCTTCAGGGCCTGATCACTGCAGTAGAGTATCCACCCACATTCCCAACAGAGCCTGCCCATATCCTACCGTAAGCCTCTCCAATTAATAGTTTTCATGTGTCGCCATAATCTGATGGGACCGCCCACCTGGAGGGCAAAAAAGAGATTCCTCCGTTTGCCTCCAGTCATTTTAGCCTCTTGGTTTTGCCGAAATGCCGATTATTTGTTGATCAGTCAGCTGCAGTGACTGAAGAGGAGAAAAGCCTGGGTTTGCTTTCATGGAATCGAGTCCCAAAAGGAAAATCTGCCATAGAATGGCTGGTTACAGTAAACTAACAACCAATAAAATCAATGTTTGGTAGCTAGCTACATAGCTCTCACCTTTGCTTTAACAATGAAGTTTTTCTTTTTTTTTTTCTCTTTCACCTCCCAAACAACAGCATTATTGACCCATCCAGACTGAAAATACATATTCTCTTTGCACCTTTGTATGCATTCATCCTGGCGAAAGTTTAAGGGAGGATTCTGCACAAGATAGCTAGCTAACTATTGTTAAATTAAATGTGAAAATCTCCAAAGAGAAGCTTGGTAACATTAGGAACTTGGCTAGCTGTTTTTAATGAATGAAAAATGCTTAAGGTGGAGAGTGCTGTGCATGGATCACAAGTGCCTATAACTTGGAGTTTGTTTACACATCTCTCTTCGTTAGAGAGGAGATGTAAATATCTGCGGGTTGCAACAAATGAAAAAATGACAGGCCTGCGTGGCAGCTCTGTGAAATGTTCAGTATTAACCACCAAGATGAAACAGCCTTTTGTCCTCCAGGGGTATGCAGCAGTTACGTGACAGAAAACCATGGAGAGAGCAAGCCCAGAGTCCATCAAGAGCCTACTCAGAGCTGGATCTGAATGGCATAGAATCCATCCACAGCACAATAGCAATCCCATCCAGAGCTAGCAGGCATACACCAAAGTTATAGCAGAGGATGATAATGTGCATCCAAGTTTCAACCATGAGTTTCTGGAATGACGCTCTCCTACAAAGGTGCATGCACCTGCGTATGTTCATTAGCCTCAATACAGATAGTTCAATACGCTGATATTGTCCGGTGTCAAAACCCTTGTGTCTCATTAATTAATCCCTCGCCTGTTCCAGCTGTCTTCATTAGTTTTTTGGTTTGTTTTCCCTGATTGATTTATTGTCTCATCATATCCCCCACTTCTCAACATGAAAATTTTTAAGCCTCGCCCCTTTTGTTGATTGTCTTGTCTATATAATTCATTTATGGCATCTTCTTCTTTGCTGGATTGTGTTTGCCCCTTGTCTGAAGTTACGTTCTAGTAATCTAATATTCAGTTAAGCTCTTCTTCGTCCGTGTGTTTGGTAATACAGAAAAAAATAACATTAATCTCTCTTTGAAAGCTGTTTATTAGGAACACCTTCCGTCCTCTAACGGTCTCCAGAACAGGGACTGTGTCCCTATAAAGTACCTTCTCGGAAGCAGCCCAGTCACTGCAGCATTGGATTGACTGCCTGGCTTCTGACTCCTGGACTGCCTTGATGACGGCTCAGATACGTCCCTCTACTGCTGCGTACTAATCGCTTGATTTGGAGTTTTCCCAAAGCCCTCTTCTGTTCTGTTGCCTGTTGTTCATAATAAATATGCTCAAGAGGCTTTCTTAGTGATCTGCGAGTGGTTCCCTCTGCCTGGTTTGTAGGGTTAGTTAGCTTAATGTTTTGTGGAGACTACAATTTACAGCTTCCTTTCTCTAGCTAAAGAAATGTACTGTACTACAGTGAACTTTTCATAGTATGCAAGCTACCCATGATTCAGTTCTATTGAAGAGTACAAAGTGAGATGGATTGGTGCCAGTGAGGTTCTTACAGTATTTCCATGCAAGAGAGGTCTTTTTTTAATTACTTTGGAAAACTTTAGAGCCATCCCAGAGAGTAAAGCCATGGTTTGTAGGAGTACATGGATTTGACACTTAAGTTTGTGTGACTCAGCCTGTTTGTAATTCGGTGCAAATGTTTCAGCTACTGTCAAAGGTAAATCTTATCATTCAGTTCTGTCTTTCTGAACAGAATCGCTCTTCAGCAAGACACTGAAATACAGTCCGCCACTTCCTCTGCGGAATATAAAAATAAAAGCTATATATATATATATATACGTCCCACAGTCACAGTACACCAATCAGCAATCACCTTGAGAAGGTGCCCGCGTGTGTGTATTTGTCTGTGTCAGTGATGTTATCTAGGATAAAGCTACGCATACGAAATCTTAACAAAACCTCATTCCAAAAGTTGTTGTCTCGTTAATCGGTGACTCAATAAGCATTCAGTCCGAATGAGTCACGCTGAGTCACTGGCCTTCTTGTTCTGACGACGAGGCTCATAAATAACATTCAATCAGGGACACTGACTAAAGCGACAAATGCTAGGATGGAACGGGGTGACGACACAACAGAAGTGACCCCTGAAATGGCGCGGTCAGAAAGAGCTGCCCCACAGACACCCAAGCTAATGAGAACGAAATGTGGGCCCTCGGATGGCGTGAGGACAGCCAGAGAAAAACACGGCGGGACACGTGACCCAAATCTCGGAGCCTTCGACGGCTCAAACAAAGGAGGAGAGTAAGAAGGCGGAGGCGGGTGTACGGAGCAGAAACAGACAGAAATGACATGAAAATCTGAAGCCAGTCCCTCGCTCTGAAAGCATAAGAAGCTGTGTTAACTTTCACAAAAAGAGCACCGGACATTGCCTAACGCACAGCGCTATAGGATCAGTCTGTACAGTAGAAACATATGTTCCCATAAACTGTGATTTTGTAGCTATTATTTTTGAGCACCTTAAAAAATGTATCGCTGGTAACCCTTATTAGTGGATCAAGTTAAATCTAAAGAAAAATGCCTCAGTGACGCGGCCTACAGTTCAATGCCATTACATCACTGATGGACGACCTTTCGTTTCAACTGTGGAATGAATAAACAGGTCTGGAAAGACAAAAATAAAGTTCTGCCGAAGCTCAGCTGTGCAGCCTCTCACCACTGACCTCTGACCTCTTCACTATGCCGACCTGTATAGACCTTACTCATTCTACACATAATCACTGTGTTCTGATTAACCCAGAAAATACCAGCCATTCTTAAAACTCATTTCAAATAAACAATACGGGTGATCAGTATTCTTCCTCACTGTCCGCGCAACCACAGTCACAACTCCACCAACACATTCCCATCCCGACTCGTCATATAGTGACGCTGCGTGACCAACTGTCAATATACGACAAAAATAGAGGCTTTCGGCATCCCTATTTGAGGTTTACCGTTAGGGTTTGAGTGAGAGTTTTGGGTTAGGAGGTTGGATTTGTTTTAACACTGGCGTCAAATAAGGATGGCAAAAGCTTCTCTTTTCGTTGTACAAACGTATATCGACGCGCGGTCAGGTAGCGTCACTGCATGACAAGTCTGGAAGAGAAATGGGCTCACTCCGTGCCTGCTTGCCAAAAGTGCTCGTCATCGCCTTAAAATGGCTTGCAAAAAGCTTAAATTTGGGAAAATGGAAAAATCATCTGCGTCATTCCTACCTATGCCAATGCGCAATAATCCAGAGTAGTTCCACACTGATTGGCTGACTGATTAAGGAGAAAAATGGATTCAGACAGATGGATAGAGTTGTCCTCAGTTTATGGTGGGATATAACTGAAATGCTTGAGAAAGGTAGAAGTAGAGGTAGAAAGATAGAAGCCAGAGCAAAAATATCGCTCATTTCGCCATAAAAATAATGTCCCAATGTGGTGAGTCTCTCTCAGAAGGTGTGAGAAAACATTAACTGTGAGGACTTAACACATCAGAAACACAGGCAGCTCTACGTGAAATATATTACATTTATAGCTTTTGAGTATTCGCCAATTAAGATATATATAAGCTAAACAGAACATCTCGCGACGGCACGTACACTTATATGTGAAATCGAGAGGGAAGAAATTCAACCCTCCCTGTAAGTGAGCCCCATCTCTCTCTCCACTGTCTCCAGTACAAGTTTGTGTCTACAAATGCTCTCATGGGACCATTGTTTTCCCCTCCAGAGCACACATCTTTACCCAGAAAATGCCAGCATGCTAAACCAAAAGAGGAAGGATTAAGAAGCATCACAAAAATACTCCAAAAGCACTATGTGTAGTTATACAACTAAGGATGAGAGCAGAAGTTTCTCATGAAACAGCAAAGCATGACGATTCAGTGGGAGATGTAGAGACGAGGTCAGTGTGTGGAAAATGAACACAAACACATGCCAGCTCTTATGTGGATATAGAACTATAACACTGTTACTGCTATAGAGATTTAGCAAGCTTGTGAAATATATTACGAGACAGTTTAAGCTATATGTTTGTGTTGCAGTTGTGTTGGGTGCACTAGACCAAGCTAAATTGGCGCCAAAGGAAAGAGTTTACATTCATTGAAAAACCTTGGCTAAGACATGCGAAGGAGGTATGAATTCTGTAGCATCAGGTGTAAAGTAAAAAAAAAAAAAAATCATGCAAGAAAGGTCCTAATCTATCTGCAAAGTTCCACATCCCTGCCCTCGAGGGATAACATGCTATAATTACAGTAGTTCAGCAAACAAGTCTTTTCACAAACAACCCAAAAGGTCATAACATGTTGGCATAAGAGCTGAACTCCACTGTTCTGAGTGAAGAACAACTGTGTGTAGCAATGCGAGAGATCACAGTTTGGCCTTTCACTGCGGAAACACGTAACTCCAACCCATTGTTCGCTGAGGCACGAGTGTCACTAAGAACCATTCGCACGGCAACAACAATCTTTTCAGCTTCACGCTGCCTGAAGTTCACAGTTTTATCACACCTGGCCATGAACATGTCCATTAAATAATCAAATACAGGCTTCTTCAGCAACAAGTCTTCGAGATCCTTTGAGAGAAATCAATGCCCCGACAACAAAGCTTAACTTGCCAAAGGAAGGCTAGTGTTGACACACAATGTATGTGCCACAAAATGGCTGCAAAATGGCTGAACGACGGTGAATAGAAAAGCTGTGAAGGTGCCCCTGGGCTGTCGCCACTGACCACTCCAACTCTGCAGAGGTGGATCTATGAGGTCAAGGATCCTGACTCACCACTGTCTGGTGGTTGACCTGGATCACTTCGTCCCCCGCGTGGATCTTCTTACACTGGTCTGCTGGAGACTGCCGGGAGAGAGTAGCACAGAAGACTGAAGATGAGTGAAGGAGAGAAGATAAGAGAGGAGAGATGGGCAGGAAAAAAGCAGGCCCAAGGTTGCACCTAATTATGAGACTGACTGAAAATCAGCACCCCTTGTGCTTGAGTTTTTTGGTTCCATGTTCACAAATAAAGCACAAACACTGAGAGTAAAGATCCCTGTGTCGTCAGAAGCAAAATCAGAAATCATATCTTATCCGTCTCAATGGTGGCATGCGTACCGCCTGCACTGATGGCTAGAGGCCAATCGCGAAGGACCTTAATTTCACGCTAGACCATCCCACTGCACCGACTGCGAAGGGTTAATGAAGAGAGCAGTATCCGTCAAACTCTCACGAATTGGCTCATTCTTTTTGAAACTTGCATCATTTTCCAACCAATGAGGCCCTATGGAGTTCAAAGCATTGTCTCTCTTTCACTCTCCCTCTCTTTCGCTCACACACAGACACACACACACACTTGTATGTACATTTACACACCCTATGGCTTTAGCACCTCATTAAATAAAACAGGCACATTGACTGCAGCTATCTGCAGAGGCAGTGTCCTCCTCGCCTGCCGGTGCATTTTAAAGCCGTTCCCACCGCTTATTATCCACCCAGCCACCAATTACAGGCTCTCAATTAACAGCACTAATTGGGTCCTTCACCCAGAGACAAAACGAGAGGGAGCTTTCCCAGAGATTAGGATAGGCAGCGGTCCAAAAGAGTGCCGGGGGGTGGGGGGAGGGCTCGGGCGTACAGAGAAGCTCCACCCATTTTTAGGGTCCATGAGCTCCTTCTCTCTCATAGCTACTTCACATTTTTGTGAAGGTCAAAAGGGGGTGCTGGTTATTGTACTTTGCAGGCATTTTAAATGCGCAGTGGCCCCTAACTTAGTCTGTCATGCAGAGACGCTGTTCACCAGCGTTGCCGCGAGCGCACCAGAGCAACCTGATGTGTTTCTGACTCGGTCACTCCGTTACACACACACACACACACACACACACACACACTGTACCGTCACCCTACTGCTTTCCCCTCTCCTTTCTAAGCCACCTTCACAGTGAAAACAAAATTTCCCCAAGCATTTTAGTCTAGAATTTAGGCTTAAAACATTTATTTCCATTATCTTTTTTCTTCAGAAACCTTCTTGCCACTGCTGTGAGGTAATTGTGACTCATTTCTACATTCGTTCATGGGTTAGTGAAATTGTCTTATCTCATGGAGAAATCTAGAAATGAGTCAAAAGTTCTCTCACGTCAGTGGCAAGAAATTTTTTGAAGAAAAAGATAACGGAAATAAGTTTTTTTTTTTTAACTAAGAAATAAGGTAACACAAATACAAGTGTTTCAGTCTAAATACAAGATTAAAATGCTTGGAAATATTTAGTTTTTTGCATTCTTGTAACCAGTGGTGTAGTGGTGTGTATATGCAGGTATTCAGAGTATACCCACCTCTTTCCCTATCAATTTACTGTATACCAAACGTCCAGCCATAAAGCCACTGAAATACATAGGAGAATATACCCACTTTCTCCTAAGTGATCTACCCATCTATCTAAAAGAATATACCCACTTCTCCAAGGACCACTACACAACTGCTTGTAATTATCTTCCAGGAAACACTGACAATTCAGAGGCATAGCATTGGTTATCTTGACAGCAAATCAGAGGCAGTGAAGGACCACTTCCTTCAGCTCATGCCCTCTTCCCAGGAAGTAGGGCGGGAGAGAGATGCAGGTGGTGTGGCGGTCATGTGACCTGTTGCAGTCTCCATTTTACCAAACGGGCTTCTTCACCAAGCCCTCCTCCCCTCAAGACCAGAGCACATCTCACATTTTAGAGTGTACTCTATGGAGTAACTGCCTGATTGCAGCAGGACTGCGCGAGAGCAATGAAGCAGCCGACGCCAAGGGCCAGTATAACTGACACTTAATCTCAAAGCAGTCCGTCAATTCATCTTCTCTTCCGCCTCAAACACAGCACCGAGATGAAGTCGGCACGGTTGTCAGAAGATGAAATCAGTCCTGTGATGGACAGGACTGATGGTATCGTCTCTTTCTGCGAGGTTGCAAACATTTGAGAGATGGGAACGTGTTTGTAAGAACACACATAGGTCAGATGTGGTCAGTACGTCTGGAGTTGGTGGGACACATCCTGTTACTTTTTTTCTACTGCCACACAATCAATAACCCGACACCTGACTGTTGCAGACAATCTGCAGCAGACTAATCCGCTTTAACAAGTTTTCTTTTGGAAAGCAATGCGGATCTGGCTGAGAAGATGAACTCATCTCATTTGAAGAGACAGGTTTTGGCAGCGCCGAGATAAAGCTGTAACTGCGGCCGTACACCAGTCACGTCGGAGGCCGCAGAAAAACGGCGGCGCCTTGGCGTGCCGAACACCTGCCAAACTCATTGCCACGCTCACGTGCCAATGGCTCAGGGTTTCCCGGGGCCGGTCCAGATGGTGGCTAAGCTGTGCTTGTCTGTGCTGCACCAGAGCTCAGCAGGCTCATATTTAGCAGGGTCATTATAGCGTCAAGTGCAAGGGCACACAAGAGTGCTGCCGCACTGAATTATTGCTAGGAGTGAGCCTGCATGAAATGGATGGAGTTAGCATGCTGGTTCATCGGCAACTCCCTGAATTGAATTGTTGAATTCCGTTGGAAACCAAGGCTATCATTTGGATGCTAAAAACGAGAGCTGAAGCTGCAGTAAGCAACTTTCTCAATGGTCAGGACGTTGCAAATCATTCTGGAAACTACAGTTGTACAACACCTATAAGCCCAGCCCACAAAGAAAGATCCAAACCGCTATCACCACATCATATCGCACATCTACACACACTGCTTCCTGAGCAAATAGAAGCGTTTCTGGCTAGCACTCCTTTGCAGGCAGGATAACAGGATAACAGGCCGCTATAGCAACGATAAAAACGCCAGCTTTATAAGTTCATCTTATTTGTTCTAGCAGAGCTTGCCAAAAAGAAAAAAAAATCTATTTCGCCATCCAAGTTTGGTAGCTTGGCAGAATAAAGTGATTGATTTGTTATGTGCACTAGCTTGGCTAAATAGTTCGCAGTAGCTAACAATGGCAGAATATTTTTTAAACACGCAAATTACTGGAAAAAGATACCCACTCACCCAGGCTAACAGTTAACTGATATACTGAGCCTGAATTTAGCGCTTTACCGGGCATTTTACAATATAACTTCTGACAGCAGGGACTAGTAGCCGAGCGCAGTTGCTCAGGACATCGTAGCATGATGAGAGGTAGACAGAGAAACCACACATTTGAGTTTGACATATAGACACTTACATTTTCAGTGGTCCCTGTGATCACGTGAAGCCCATCATATGTGGACTTGATGTACATCCCCTGATCATACGGGCAAGAGGAGAGAAGAAGAAGGAAGAAGAAAGATATTTTTTGGGTGATTGAAGCATGAAATAAACAGTAAACAAAGCAGTGTCAGAAGCTGATCTATGGTTGCTTGAAGGCAATACTGTGACCTCTGAGATACAGATCACAAACAATAGCTGTGCTGATAATGCCAGTGGAAGAAACTGTTCATCATTGTGTGATTCAACCATTTAATTTCTTTTTACAAGATACTGATATTGTTTTATCAGTGAATAAAGAAAGCTTAAATGGAACATCAGATATATTATCACCAGCATGCAGACAGTCCTTTATGTTTTAGGTGTCTATATATTTTTTCATTAAAAAAGTAGCATACATGGACTCTTGTGCAGTATTGTTAAAATGTGTGTGTATGTGTGTGTGTGTGTGTGTGGGGGGGGTATTCCAATGATGCACTTCTATTTAAGGATTATTATCTATTGGACTCTAATTTTTATTATTGTCCATTATGAATCTTTATAGTGGTGCCTTCACACAGAATGGGAAATAATAGTACCAATAGCTATAGTGAAAGTATTTGCCCCCTTCCCATATTCTCACATGCACAAAGTGTGGTTTTTCAAGGATGGTTTCATTTATTGAAGGAAAAAAAGCTTTCCAACTTTACCTTGCCCTATGTGAAAAAGTAATTGTCCCCTTAGTAACTCAGTCAACTAATTTAATTTAGTATAACTGGGTTCAATTTCATCAGACACAGCCAGGTATGATTACTGCTAGCTTTGTTGAATCTAAATATCACTCAAATAAAAACCTGTCTGGCAATGAGATTTAGATGAAAAGCAGCACATGATGCTGCGACCAAAATAGATTCAAGATGAAATGAGAAACAAAGTAATTAACATCTATCATTCTTAAAAGTGTAACAAAGCCATCTAAGACTCTGGGCCCCCAGCAAACCATGGTAAGAGCCATTATCTACAAATGGAGAAAACTTAGAACGGTGTTGAACTTTCCTAGGAGTGGCTGGCCTACCAAAATTCTTCTAAGAGCACATAAACAACCATCACCCAGGAGGTCACATAAGACCCAGAATGGCATATAAAGAATGCAGGCTTCATTTTTACTGAGGGCAGTGTTCACAATTTTGCAGTCAGAGAGAGACAGGACAAAAACAGAATCCATAGGACAGCTACCAAAGGCGAACGACCTCTGTTCACCATAATGAACACAAAGGCCCATCTCACATTTGCCAAAAAACATATTGATGATCCTCAGGACTTCAGGGATAGTATTCTGTGGACTACTAAATCAAAAGAGGATCTCTCTGGAAGACACGAGTCTCGTTATATCTGTCGTAAAGCTGACATGGCATTCCACAATAAGAATGTGATGCCAACAGTCAAAATCAGTGGTGGTGCTGTGATGGTCCGGGGCTTCACTGCTTCAGGACCTGCATGAGTAGCCATACTTGATTCGGCCATGAAATTTGCTCTTTAAAAGAAAATTCTGGGGGCAAATATCCAACCATCAGTTTGTGACCTAAGGCTCAAGTGCAGTTGGGTTATGCAGCAGGACAATGATCCAAAGCACACAAGCAAGTTCACCTCTGAATGACTCAAAAGCAAGAAAATGAAGGTTTTGGAGTGGCCTGACTCGAATTCAATTGAGATGCTGCAGCATGACCGTAAAAAGGCAGTTCATGCTTAAAAAAGAAAAAAAAAAACCGCAAAAAACTCTCCAATCTGGCTGAATTAGCGCAATTCTGCAAAGAGGAGGACAGCAAAAATTCTTCCTCAGCAATGTAAAAGACTAGTCATTGCAAACATTTGTTAGCAGTTGTTGCTGGCAAGGATAGCACAAGCAGTTATTAATTAAAGGGGGGGGGGGTAATTATTTTTTCACATGGGTGATATAGGTTTTGAATAACTCCTTACCTTCAATAGATGAAATGATCATTTAAAAGCTGCATTTAGTGTTTACTCACAATGTCTTTGTCGTACATTAAAATTAGTTGGATTATCTGACACATTTAAATATGATAAATGACCAAATTTGCCAAAATAGAAGAAATTGGGAGGGGTCAAATACTTTTTCACAGCACTCCATTATCAAACCTTTGATTGGGTTCAACTTCTGTATATTTATCAGGTGATCTGATGTTGAACATTGCACTATGGTCTGTGTTTGGACTAGCTTGTACCTCACTGAGCACTTCTGAAGCCTCAAAACGAGTGTGAAAAGAGGGTACATGACGTGATGAAATGCAGGCTACCTACCAGGCCTTCGCTGGGCATGACGTTAGTCAAATGCACCACCTCCAGGTGGGCTGACTGGGACACCAGGGAGTCGGAGGACAGAGAGATGATGTGGTCGCATATTCCTGACAGGGTTTTACACTGCAGAGAGAGGGTTAGGGCTGGTGTTAGTTCAGTCGTTTTTGTCCAGTATGTGGGTCAAAATATAGCTCTATTTTTACTTCCTGGTCTTTTATGTTGTTGTTTTTACGACTAACACACATAAAATCGTACATTGCCCGGACAGTTTGCCAAGCTACGTTTTCAACACAATAGAGCTCGAAAGTGGTTACATCAGGCTGGACCCGGAAATGAATTCTCCATTCATTTTGGCTGCTCACTTTTTTTTTGAAACTCCCAGGTCATTAATGGCTAATCATCTATTCCTGGATTATATACCTATCATTCAAACTATGAGTGTCTCCCAAACCAGTTGGGGAAATATTTTATGTGGACATAAGCGTTTGAAGTTTTCTCCATATCCTTATTCCACAAAGGCTAATCCCGGAGCATTTCAGCGTATGAAACATGTTGAGTGTTGAGTTATTTAAAGTAATGTTAAAAAACCAAGCGCATTTCTCATTGCCTTTTTGCTTTCGGACCTGGCTTATACGTATTCTCTTTCAAGCACCAAACACGCTCAGGTTTCCAACAAACTTAATTGAACCATTCACAATGCCAGAGACTGAAACATGAACCTATGCAGAAAAAAAAATAAATAATGAACATTCTAATAAGATTAGGACTGCAGTTGGTTTGTGTAATTGGTTCATTTGAAATTAGGTTTATAATGATGGCAAAATGAGAATGGCTTATTTAGAAAACCCAACAGTAAAGTTAGTAAGTTTGATGGGACCCCTGATCGCCATAAAACTGGCTTACGAGATGAAGAATCGCACTAGCCTATCCCATGAGTTCAAGCGCTCATACCTGCAAGCTGGTTATACCAAAATAGCAAAGACTGCCATTATTTATGTTAATAGTTTAATGCCATGCAGGACCTGAAAGAGGAGTTATTGCAGGGTTTATGCTATGGGGGGGGCAGTGTCATTATATAAGCCAAGATGATAAGCAACTGTCCAACATTGTGTACCATTGGTGAACGATTAATGTGCATTCAAACATAACATGGCTTTTTAGAATTACCCCAATTTATTTTAGAACAGCCATATTTTTCACAGACAAACTTCTACAGGTGGGCAAAGGGCGAAGGATTAGGAGCAATAACACAAATACAATCTAATTACCCACTGAACAAGGCACTTAACCCGAATAGCCTCAATAAATATATCAAGCAGCAATGTTATTACATATTACATATTAACTGAAATCAAAAGTAAGAAATGAGGGTCATGAAAGAAAACGCCCCTTTATAAGACTTATCATTTAGGTTTTTAATAACAAAATTGTAGTTGTTTAAAATTTAATTACAGTCTAAATTTGTTTACTTAAGCATACCTCTTGTGTTCATAATATATTGATATCCACAGTATACATATATATATATATATATATATATATATATATATATATATTTTTAAAAGAAAATAGACATTGTTCATAAGGGGGGTGTCTTATCCCGGTGTACCCTAACTGTAATTATATTACCTATAGCAACCAGTCACAGTATATTACTTGGTTACCCATAAAAGTCATAACATTACTGTGATAGGTTACTAAAGTAATATACAGTATTACCCCCAACACTATTCAGTAGTGCAGAGGCTTAAGACAAACAAATATAACATGCATATTCCAAATCCAAATTTTGTCCATATTTTGCATTTTTGTATATTTTATATATAATAATAGTATATATTATTATAATATTTTATATATTTTATAAAAATTATAAATAAATTAATAAATACATTATACTTATGCCAAGTTAGTACTTAATCTCACTTTGAGTCCAGGGGGCACAGTCACTCATAATGCAACAGTGGAGCTTGTTTGTTTTTATTCTTGTCTGTCTTGTGTGGAATGAGATTTCATCACAGTCTGCTGCAGTAAGTTTGATGCATGCTTTACTTTGAGCCATTACTACACTGCTTTCATACTGATACGCAGTTACCCAGCCTGAACCCAGACCAGTTACATAATTTCACTTTGTCATCGCTACTTGTCAAATGGCAGGGTGCAACGATAAAAAATTGACTCACTGATTTGTAATTTGTAGGCAGATGAACACAAATTTAGCACCATTTGTGAACTACAAAAAAACTTGCTTTATGTTCTTCAGGCAAAAACATAGCCTTCAAAATTTGCCGCTCGCCAACAGCGGTTGATTTTCAAATGACATATTTGTTTGAGTGATTTCAAATTCAAATTAGACATTAACTGGTACAACACATTGAGGCAGTTGTCCTCAAATCACCTTGGTCAAGGTGACGCCGTGATTTTTCATCTTAGGCAAACTTGGCTAATTATAATGTCACAATTTAATATTTTTCACACCAAGTAATGCAAATATCTTTCGGTCAAAATGGATTCAGGAGCTTAATTTCCTCATATTTTAAGCAATAATAATGCCCTCCATTATATTTGGACATATATTTTGCTTTATACATGACAAGTTTTAAAGGCAATGTAAATTTGTCATAAGATAAAAATGTCCCAAACACTATGGTATCATAAAAAGGGGACTGATTAACCTTTAGCATGCTAATTTAATTTAAGCCTATTGCATGCTGGCAGCTGAGTTCTGGATCAGTGTAATATAGCCTGCAACTGGCTTATTTTCAAGACTGATCCAGATATCACACCTACTGATACTAAAAAATTGGGTCGTTTCCACGGAAATAACCCAGAATTACAGACCTCAACCAATCAAAACAAGCCATTAAAATGATGCAATGGAGTCTCCCGTATTCATATGGCTAATATTGACCACGTGATCGTTGGTTCATTTTAAACATACGTTACAGCGTGAGTGTTTGTAGCGGATTGGAATTTCGGAACGAGTTGGGCCGCGGAGGGATTTTTACCGCACGAGACCGAATCCCTTCGCGGCCCAACGAGTTCCGAAATCCCCCAGACGCAACAAACGCGAGCATGGTAAACTATGCATTATATGCGCCATTTTTTGTATTAATTTGTGAGACAAAATAAGTTCTAATTCAACATTTCATATAGATTTATTTGGTTAGTTAAAAAAAAGAACAAAAAGGGAACTATTTGATGTAGTATGAGTGTACTGGTACTGTACAGCGATCACAACAGTCATTTTACATTCGCATGTATGATGAAAAATGGCTAGATTTGCAATACCTGTCCAACAAGAATTGTCTACATAGCTAGCAAGAACAATACAAGACAGATGTTGGACACAAAATACATAATATCAGCATTTAATAATCTGTCACATTTGGCAATGGTCGCATGCATAGCCACTGATTTTCCATTGCTCGCTATCAGCGCGACCGCACTCATACTGCGTCATGCACTCACTTTAAAATGAAGTTATATTAGCACTTGCCGCTGAAATGATATTTGGATCTTGGCATTCCTAAACACAGTTCTTCTTGTTGAGCGATCTCGCCGGCAATCGGAACAGATATAAACAAACATGGCGACTGTGGTCGCTGGCAGTTGCACAGAATAAGGAATATATGGGCGAGTACGGTCACCGTGAGCACGCTAAAGGTTAAATTGAATACAAGCACTCTAACTTCCACTTTTTAGAACTGAAATGTTTAAAAATGTAACAAAAGACAAGAATATGCATTTTAACAATGTGTGAATTCATTAGGATTCATTAGCTCTGTTTTCTTGTCCACATTGTGTTTTCCCTGTTTCCATGGGGTTTCAGCTCCAGCATTTTCATCAGTCCCAAGTGTGTCTGTTTTTCGCTTGTCTCTGCGCGTCTCTTCCGGCATATTCCTTTGGTCTGCTTGTACGTGCTCCTTTGTTACCTTCAGTCAGTACACAGTTTTCCCATTTGCTTCTGTGTTGTCTGAGTCTGCTGTGTTTAGTTCTGCTGTATCAGCTCTGCGCTCTCGAGCCGGTCCGCATCGTGTTCTTTCCTCTGTACTTCCTGATACGACTCTGAATCCTCCACTGGCTACGATTCCTGAATCCTCATTCTGCACTGCATTCTGCCCACCTGACTCCTGACCACTGCCCGTCTGACTATGATTCCCGAATCCCGATTCAGTACTTCAATCTGCCCGCCTGTTTTCCACCACTGCCTGCTTGACTACGCCCACGACCTGCTGTCCAATAAACCTCGTTTATCATTTCACTGCAGTCAGCGCTCAAGCCTTCTGTGTGTCGTGACACAATTGTTCAATTACATGCCTAAAATCGGAGCACAGTGCCAAAAAAAAAGAATAAAAATGCACTGGCCCCAAAACATTGTGAAGCTCAGGCTATATAATAAAGCCTAATGCTCTTTATGTAAAACTGGGGTAATTGTCCTCCTGTAACTCCAATACGCATTGTCTCTGAAAATGGCTGGCCATAACTGCATTATAGTGCAGATTATTAAAGCATTTTTATAACCATGATTTCCTGTATCTGGCTGAAAACTTTTTCTTGGCTCTGGTGCGAGACATCTTATATTGTTCCATAAAACAAAAATTGGTTCCATTTAGTTTTACTTCAGCGAGTGTAACATTAAAGTATGTGACTAATAAAAAGCTTACGAGTTTAAGCGTGAGTGTGAAGTTAAGAAAACATCACTCAGTTCTCCGTTCCCCCACACTGCTCTCTCGCTCTACATCAACACCATAGACGAGGCTCGCCAGGGCACCAGAGAGAGGAAGTGCAGTTTTGCATTATTGAACACTAACTTTCCAACCAAGTGCATAAAAATGAAGTTTTAAAGGAATAAGCAAGAAATGTCTACTAGGTGACATATATACAGCCCCATAGCGGTGATACTCTTTACATTCACCTGTTTGTTTTGAGTGTTTGTGTCTGAGCATGCAAGTGCACATTTGGCTGGTCAGCCAAGAGTCGGGTAACGAGACGTCCCAGTTTTCCAGGTACAGTCCTCATTTTTGTTAGCTTGTCCCTGGAAATGTGTCCTCTCTTTTTTTAGCAGTAGTGGAGTACGGCAAACATTTTACTGTTTAATATGTTACAAGCAACATTAAGTGTTCAACATTATCAGCCTGTCACAATATAGTTTATTGCAGCACAACATTTTCCAGGGTCAAACTACACTAAAGAATTGTCCCCATGTTTTAAAACTCAGAATATAATACTGGAAATGTCAATGTTGTATAGACTACTGAACGAAAAATATCCCAAAGTTTCATTTCCCGAATCAGGTCACTTAAGCCATGTGGTGAGTAGCGTCTGCAGAGGTTAAGATGGGCACCTAAGACAATATACACTTTATTGAACCCCGTGGGGTAATTCGTTCTCTGCATTTAACCCCTCCTATATTTAGGAGCGGTGGGCAGCCACAGAGCAGCGCCCGGGGACCAACTCCAGTTCTAAGGCCAGTGGGTGGGGGAAACCGGAGAACCCGGAGGAAACCCACGCGAATTCAGGGAGAACATGCAAACTCCACACAGAAAGGCCCCAGGCCGGATTCGAACCCACAACCTTCTTGCTGTGAGGCGGTAGAGCTAACCACTAAGAACTCTGCTGTTGACCAATTGGGAAAGACCCTTCATCCAAAAATAAATACATACCGTAAATAAATAGAAATAATGATAATGATACGTCCCCTGTTCTCTCCCACGACTCTACAGCTACTTGCAAAAGTTTGGGCACCTCGATCAAAATGTCTGTTATTGTGAATAGCTAAGCAAGTAAAAAAATGACCTGATCTCCAAAAGGCATAAAGTTAGAGATGACAAATTTCCTTTCTATTTTAAGCAAGATTGCTTTTTAATTTCCATCGTTTACAATTGAAGACCACAAAGCAAAAACGACCCCCAACACTATTCAGCAGTGCAGAGGGCTAAGACGAACGAATATAACATACATATGAAGGCCACAAAGGAAAAACGATCAGAGTCCAAATTTTGCATTTTCGTACATTGTATATATTATATATTATTACAATATTTACAGTAATATATAATAAGTATTTTATATTTTTTGCATAATTTTTCAGTTCTTTGTTTCTAAGATCGTTTTGAATTTTTTATTCATCATTTCTCCACAACGTGAAAATGTGACTGATCATTTTTCCATTGTGATCTTCAGTTTCTAAATGATGAAAAAAGGAAAAGGACCTGAAGCAAAAAATTGGGACACCCTGCACGGTCAGTACTTAGTAACACCTCCTTCGGCAAGTAACACAGCTTATAAATGCCTTTGGTACCTGCTAAGAGTTTTTGAATTCTGGTTTGATGGATTTTTGCCAATTATTCCCTACTGAAGGCTTCTAGTTCTGTAAGATTCTTTGGCTGCCTTGCATGCACTGCTCTTTTGAGGTCCATCCACATATTTTCAATGATGTTGAGGTAGGGGACTGTGAGGGCTATGGTGAAACCTTCAGCTTGCATCTCTTGAGGTAGTTAGCGGTGGATTTTAGGTGTTTAGGATCATTATACTGTTGTGGAAGCCATCCTCTTTTCATCTTCAGCTTTTGCACAGATGGTGTGATGTTTGCTTCCAGAATTTGCAGGAATTTAATTGAATCCATTCCTCCTTCTACCAGTGACATATTCCATGTGCTAATGGCTGCAACACAAGCCTAAAGCATGATCGATTCAACTAAATGGAGGCTGGAAAGGTTTCCTTCTCATGACTCCTCCATGAAGGTCATGTATTTGTGCAGGTGTCGCTGAACCGTAAAGCAGCACACCATGACTCTACGGTGTGCTAAATCTTGCTGAAGGTCTTCTGTTGTCAAGTAGGTGTTTTCATATAGCAATCTGATGAGCAGTTTTCTCTGAAAGTTTTCTTGGTCTTCCAGACCTCAACTTGACCGCCACCATTTCAGTTGACTGCCGTTTCTTGATTTTATTATGAACTGAGGAAATAGCTACCTAAAACACTTTGCTATCTTCACACAGCCTTCTCCTGCTTTGTAGGCATTGGTTATTTTCATTTTCAGAGAGCGAGGCAACTGCTTAGAGGACGCCATGGCTTCTGATTGTAGGGACAAGATTAGAGGAGTCTGGGTATTTATTAAGCTTTGAAATTTGCATCACCTGGCCTTTCTTAACAATGATGGTGAGCAAGTCATAGCCATAACAAGCTGATTAAGGTCTGAGACCATGGTCAAAGTTACCCGAGGGCTCAAATCTTTTGGGGTGCCAAAACTTTTGCAGGATGCTATTTTCCTTTTTTCACTCTAGAATTGTACAATACAAAATTAATACACTAATATTGCTCAAAATGTCAAAAAGTTTTTTGTCTTTAACTTTATGCCATTCACAGATCAGCTCATCTTCTGCTTGCTTAACTATTCACAGTAACAGGAATTTGGACCAGGGGTGCCTAAAATTTTGGATGCAAATGTATCTCCTCAACTGAAGTCCCTAGTGTGTCTCTTATAGATTCTGTTCAGTTGACAACCAAGTTCTCACTGAAGCTCCCCAAGACCTCATCTTCATACAAAATAAAGGAAGTGCATGTGTGTGTGTTATTGTGTATGAACCTGTGGAAGATATGTAGAAATATTCAAAAAAGTGCTACGGAACAAATGCCACCACATACATCATATTCTCTGAAGCAATGCACCTTAAATGTCTTGCTCAGTAGAAGAGGGAACAAGGGGAGAAATCATGAAAGCTTGTGGTTTTTAAGGGGGAAAAGTTGTTATTTTGCAGTATGTTTTACAGTTTAATCTCTACAATTGTTCGCTGCTGCCTCGCAGCAAACACGTTTGTGGAATTTTTTGAGACCAAAAGCACAAAAAGTGCTATAAAAACCAAGCGGATAAAAATCACTGCATGTTTTGCCAGCTTATAGCTCAAAGACCATATGAAAAAATAACCTGCACTAAACAGCCAGATTTATTTAAGCTTCACACACTGATTCAAGTCCAGGAACTCATTAGTCGTCCCAAAAAGTACTTTTCTTTTTTCTTTTTTTTGACGGGAGGCACAGGAACTATAGCCGAATAAGGACTCACCACATGAAGAATCTTGTTTTCTGTCTCGTACACCGTACAGTCCTGCAATGGGATAAAATACAGAGTACATCTGAACAAATTACACCAGAGACAGACCAATAATGATCTTACAGAAAACCATAAATATGCACCAGCTTGGTATTCTGGCTGAGAGGAACACAGTGATTAGAGATACACGAGGTGGAACCAGAAGAATGATATCAGGCAACTGAAGATATAAGACAAAGAAAAGTAATGGAAAGTAGAGAGATACAGGAGCAAGGAGACACTTTAGAAAGGCCAGATATATCAGCAGGATGGAAGAGGGGTTGTACTGGAGTTAGGATAAATGTGAGGACATATAAGAGATATTGGGAGTAGCTCTTAGAACAGATTTCCGATACCGTTCCTCCGTCCAGTATTTGATATTAGTCCCCTGACACCCCTATCTGATTAACATAGACTTAGACCCTCAATTCCCGACACAAACTTTTCTTTTTTGCATGCAGGGCAATTAACCAAAAAGTTTGTGCTGCTGACAGGCAACACCATCTTTACACCTGACTCCCAGGCAAATGAACCTGGTTTCTGGCAGTGATTTGAGGAAAACAGTGGCACAGCAGGTATTTTTGAAAGTGAACTCTCAAACTGCAGTTTCACCTATTTCACAATCTCACACACACACACACACACACACACACACACACACACACACATGGCCCACCAGCGGCCATCTGCAGGAGCCTAGAGGAGCCAGAGTGAAGAAATGGCCGCTCGCCATTTTAGCCCCGATGTTCCCAACAGACACCAAGCACAGTGTGTTCTCCGGGCTGAGCCGCCAGGGCACAAACAGACTCAAGAGCAATCACTCGAGGATGTACGCAAACAGACAGGATAGCCTGCCCAGTCAGGTACAGCACGCCCCATACAGCGCGTCCTCTGAGGCCGGCGCCCCAAGCTACTTCGGCGGGTCCCTGAGAGGGGGACTCAGCTGGCCTGCAGCGGATGAGGACGCTCTTGTCACATGGCCTCGCGTCTTTGGCCGCAATAAGGGCCCCGCTGGTTTTGTTAGCACAGCTGTTACTGTGAGAGGGACGGAGCTAATAGAAAATAAGGCTCTCCGGGGATGGGGTTGCGGCCCTCATGAGAGGAAGTAGGGCTGCCTGGGGATAGAGAGACCCACATGGATAGAAGCTTGTGTTGAGTGTTGTGTTGAGTCTTAGAGAGCCCATCACAGGAGGGTAAACATGAAGTTAGCCAGATGCATTATGCTTACCTCAGGTCTGAGATTAAGTAGACTGAATGTGATCTGTCAGTCTTCAACCATTCAGACACCGAGGCGAAGGGACATGTATTCTGTAATAGCCTTTCTTAGTCTATGAGTCACAGTGAGCGCCGAAAAAAAAACAGGCAGATGCAGTCAAGCTCCTTAAATTATCTGAAATCCGTGATTGCATGAGCACATTCTGTCTCAGAGAACAGAGAACATCAGTAGGACAGAGTGTGCATGTACGCATGTGTATTGCATGCAATGTATTTCAGTTTTTTTTTTTCTTTTATGTGTGTAAGGGTGTATATACAGTTTGTGCATGCCCTTATGGGTGTGTGTATGGGTTCGCATGCCTGTGGCGGTGCATAAGCATGTATATGTCCGTTTGTGAGCATCTCTCAATAGCTGAATGAGTGCATGGGCTTGTGTGTGTGTACGGAGCAGAGGAATAGGGAGTGCTGGTCAGTGATGTTTGGTCTACATTTGGTCGGTTTCATCTTATCCAAAGATCATCCATTATGAGCAGAAAAGACTGAACTGGGCAAAACCTCCTCCTATAGACCCAGATCTTGAAAGGGTGAAACGTGTAGAGTCACCTTTGGGAACCCAACCCCCTGTGATAAGAGCAGATAGGAGCCTCTGGTCTGAACTCCCATCATGCCCCTCTCAGATCTCAGCTAGCTGCACTCACTGGCTGCCTCAAAGGGAGCGGTTATCTCAGTGACTGAGCGTGAAGGTGCTGTGCGTCCCACCATCCTGCCAAATCTCACAGAACTACTCCCTTTCCCCTCCCCTCCACTGTCCATCCACAGCAATGGGTGAATGACAGCATGTGCTGGCCCTTTTTGGCCCCGCCATCCTCCTGGCTGGCTGGTCATCAACGTTTGCTTGCCCCCCCACCCCGCCCGCAGCAGCTTAGCTATCTTGCTAGCTGCAGCCGTTCCAAATTAAGATGGAAAATCACCAGACCTTTTTTTTCCAGCACAGCAGAATATTTGACCGTATTAAAATGCAATCATGGCTAGCGGCCCACCCTCAAGCCGCGACCCAAATATAGGGTTATAAGTCAAGGTCAAGAATGGATTTTTTTGTGATTTTCCATAAGCACAGACAAGGAAAATAGCTACTTCGGGCATGGCAACCTTACCTGTTGCACTATAGTGGTTAACTCCAGGCACAGCTGAACGATGTTGTTTTTCAGCAGGGAGTACTCAGTCACGCTGACGAATGGAGCCCTACCAGACATAAACAAATGAAGGACTGTTAAGCAGCATCTGCAAACCAAGCAGTAGCCCAAACATGCAGGACGAGGGACAGGCAGATAGACAGAGGGCCATCTCAAGCATCTCAACTAGACAGACAGACTGCAATGAAACTGTTTGTCAAACATTTCCAAATCTCCTTGAGAGATGTTACACTCTGTCTTAGGGCTGAGCGATACGGACAAAATCAAGTATCGTGGTATTTTTGACCAAATACTTCAATATTGATACTGTGGTGATATTTAAGGAAAAAATACTGGTACTTTCACAAAATATTTCCACAATGAGTTTTTTGATGAACAGTCATTAATAATGTGGATATGATGACAAAGACGGTACAAGCAGGCAATCGCAAGCACATTCTAATCAGTGCAAAAACCTATAAGCAGCCTTTAAAACCAGAAAACACTCGAGCTATATTGTAATATTGCTATATTCAAAATCGAAGGCAATATCTTCTGTCACAATATCCATGTAATATCAATATATTGCCAAGCCCTACTCTGGCTAGCTCTATTGTAGATCAAAAATACCCCATTCTCCATTCAAGTCAGAGGTTCTTCAACATAAAAATACTATGTCAATAATTTTTCCCACAGGAAACATATTCTTAGTATATGTTCTTCCTTTGTCTAATTGTCTCCTCATGTGCTGATCTGTTGAGGTACTGTGCTATTTGGACAATAGAAATGTGTTCTGAAGACGAATCGGGAGGGTTACATCACTGCATCGAACATGCTTAGTGGACGACACGGACTGTGCACATGCGGACTCTTGCTTCAACTGATGGTGTCCGAGAGCTGAACTTCTGTGCACCAAGATATTGTTGCCTGAGCCAATGGAAAGACACTGGCCAACATCACAGTAACTCTGCTTATAGTTTTGAATTGGTCTCTTACTGCAATTGCGATCATAGGATTTTAGAAAGCTGTTTATTGTCCAGATTTGTTGCCTTTTGTGTTTCAAGCAGTTATTTACATTCTCAAGCCTAATGTTGACCGAAATATCCATGCATAACTTGAAAAATAAAATAAACTTGAACACATTTCTATATTGCAAGTCATTTCAGGTAATAACATTTTTTTTCAGATTAAATTGGACACTGAGGAAATCAGTAACATCCAAATTAGATTCTGGAACACAAGCATTTTAAGTTCTTTGAAAATGCTTTGCTTTAATGTTATTATATAAACATGACACAAAACAGGTTTGGCTTTTTATAATTCGCTTGCATTATAAGTAGTGAGTTTGTGAGACCAATTATTTGTCCACCTACTAATCCATCCATCCATCCATCCATCCATCATCTACTGGATACTACGTCTTCCTCTCTGGGGTTGTAGTGGAGCTGCAGCCAATCCCATCAGACTATGGGGGAAAGGCAGATATACAAACTGGATGGCTTACCAATCCATTGCAGGGCACATACACCATTCACACCCACACTCATTAGAGCGCGTAATATAATGCCCCAGGCTGGATTCAAACCCATAACCTTCTTGCCATAAGCCAGCAGTGCTGCCATTTGCGCCACCATGTCGTCCAATTAGCTTCCTCCAGTTAAAACCTACTTTTTCTTTAATTTCATCAATGTTTTCCTTGTTTTTATGCAGTAGTTACACAATGCGGAAATTGAATGGCATGCATGGATATTTCCCTCAACATTTGGCTTAAGAAGGTAAATAACTGTTCGAAACATAAAATGTACCTTAACCCTTAGAGCGCTGAAATACATTTTTTTAAAAATATAAATTTATCTTGTGCTGTTGAAAACCTATCATGTGACGACTTGTTTGAAAAAACAAGTTGCCACATGATAGGTTTTCAGCAGCTTTGATTTTGATATCTTACATCATTGAGCAACAATAGCTACATTTAGCGCTCTAAGGGTTAAAATCCTACAATTGCAATTGTAGTTGGAACAAAAACTAGCACGTACAGTGGCCTCCCCGGACCAATGTTGAGAACCACAGGTCTATGGGAAAGACAGACCAGCAGAAGGACTGGGCGGACTGAGAAAAGGACGAGGAGAGATACGCACCTGTCCAGCCAGGCGAGCAGGTTCTTTGCTGCCCCGATAAGGTCCACCACGGAGGTGAGGAAGTCGTTGGGCAGGCGGCGTGAGGCGCGTCCGTCGTAGTGGCCCCCTCTGCGCCGTCCCGTGATGAAGTTCTGCAGGTTCTTAGCTGAGGCGTTGAGCTTGTGGGACAGCGTACGCAGGTTCTCAGTCTCCAAGCCATAGTTCTGAAACACGGCCCAGAAAGACAGACATGGTCAGACGGTGACTCGTGATGAAAGAGAACGCTCTTATTTCAGCATCGAACATAATTAAAAGGATATGAACTTTGCAATTAATGATCTTTCAGGAGACTAAGGCAGAGACAGTGATGGAGGGGAACGGACGACAGATTCACAAAAAGACCATTTCCTGAAACTCATTCCACTACCTTTTTATATGAAGACGCCACACAGAGAAGCTGTGGCCACTATTCTGAAAGTCCTTGGCAAAGCCTCAACTGATAACTAGAGGCCTACCAGCTACGTGTGTCAGCTGCATCAAGCAATAGACAAAGACCAGAGAGTCAGTAATGAAATGCAGTGGGACCAGACAGATAAACAACTCAAATGTTATTCTGCAGGATTCAATTTGTGCGAATTACGCTGACTGAGTGGTCCATAAACATGAAAAACAAGAAACGCTCGGACAAATCCACAGTTTTATCCGTCAAATGGATGTTTATCATAGCATCTTATATGCAGTATTAGCTCTGATGCTCCTGACACACTGACTTCCTCCATCTAGAAATTTCCTGCCGGTACAAAACAGAAGCAGAGCCTTCTTCTTCTTTTTTTTTTTTTTTATTTGACATTTTTGCTTGTACATAATGCTCTTTATTCTCGGGCACACTTTCTTCTCTAAAGGGATATCAATTTCATTTGTATATGATTGCGTCTATTGTGGTAGCTGTGCCTCGCTATACTTTGAATGATAATATTTTAGCGACAAAACGGTTCAATAAGATTTAAACATGAAAGTATTATGTGCTGCTTTTCCTGATTTTATTAAAGGTGACCTACTGGTAAATACTCCACTCGTGCTGAGTTTCAGAATGGAGACATCTTTCAGCATTCAGAACTAGTTGCGGGGTCCCACTTTAGATGAAGTGTTGCTCATGAAGGCTTTATACAGCATGTATAATGCCTTCATAAATGAGACATAATGTCTTCATAAATCATACATAAGCAAATGCCATGCTTTGTAAAAGGGTGCAATAATACATCCTTATTCAGCACGTGATGCCAGATGTGATATAACTGACAACGTCACTTAGCTGTTGGCTAAATGCTATAGAGGGTGACATTGTCAGCTGAGTGACATTGTCATTGTCACATCTGGCATCACATGCTGAATAAGGATGTGTTATTGCGCCCTTTGCGTAGCATGAAATTTGCTTTTGTATGATTTATGAAGACATTATGTCTCATTTATGAAGGCATTATATATGCTGTATAAAGCCTTTATGAGCGACAGTTCATCTAAAGTGTGACCAGTTGCAGTAAATAAATTTGCAACTGATCTGTAACTACACTCCAGCCCTCACAGTAACACCGCCATTATACATTTCTTAGCAAGCGTGTTCTTCACCAAAATGGAGCAGCATGTCAATAACTAACCCTGATACTTTACAAATATATAACACTTACTATAAGTCATACGAACAGCAGCGTGGTTATTGAAACGGTTTGTTCCAGCAGTTTTAGACCTGCCCGCAGTCCTACAGACTCCTCTGTGCTCCCGACTAGAAAGCCGTGTGATATTTGAGCAGCGTCTCATGTCATTTGCCCACATTGGCTTAGGTCAGCATCGCTGAGGACGCTGACAGAATTTTATTTATTTTTATCGTAAAACACTGAGAGGATTTAAGCCCCTCTGAGGCAGACAGTGTGAGTAAGCCTCAAACAGCACAGACTGTTCTCCGTCACACCCCAGCACTGGCCAACAAGACTGCACAACTGGATTATGAGAAGACTGTGATAGTCAAAAGGCCAAGGTTGTGTTTGTACATTTGTGTGCAAGCATGTGTGAATACCAATACACTGTTAGTGTGGCCAACAGTCCGCTTCACTCTCAGTCTCATTCCAAAAAGAGTAAACTCAAAGTGTCTCAAAAATGATCTCTTTTCACCTTTGTTTTACTGCTTTCTGAGTTAACCTCTGGGCTGCTCTCCAGGTAAAAGCGCTCAGCCCAATGTTTTCATAATATCTTTCTAAAATTGCTGTTTATTTCCCTCCTCTCCTCAGTAATTCACCCTTTCACCTCCATTTATCACTCTGTCATCCCTTGCTTATAGATGAGTCCAGGAGAAAGATCTCATGTTAAAGAACTGTTATCATGGAAAATATTTTTTGCAATCAAGCAGGAAAAGATGGCATCTTTCAATACCAGGGGAGAGAAGATTCCAACTCCTATTGACCAGTTCAGGAAGCCCTTCCTCCTCTCGGCTGATTTTCAGAGAGAATATTCCCTCTTTTCCCAGCCAGATGCTTCACGCTCCATTAAAATGCAAATTCCCACATCGGAGCAGCAGAGCAGTAACAGGAGCTGGAGAAGCGCTGGATCGGAGCGCGAATCCGCTAATCCCGCCGTGTGCTGCGAGGAGATAACCCTCCATCTTTCTCTTCTCTGCTCCGTCCAAACCGGTAAAGCTTGCCAGGAAAAATGCCAATGGAAATCATCCGAGATGCCGAAGAGTACCACAATGACCATTCCCCAGCAGGGGCACTTTTATTACAGCTGCTGAATGCTTAAGACATAAACCATGTATTTATAAAGAGAAATACTGAATAAACCAATTTCGCTCAAACCGCGGGGGTGCAGTGGCATTAACCCTGGCAGGAATTTGACCCTGCAGCCTTTCTGTAATATGTTAACTGGGACGCTACGTGGTCATCTGCAAAGGTTCAAATCCAGGCTAAACCTTTGGTTCTCCTTCTTCTGAGAGAGCATTTGAATTCTCTAAAGAGCAATAACCCTTTCCCTCAAATGGATATGAACTGGAAATAGTTTGGCTGGGAGCCACGACAAGGAGCATTGATATTTTTTATTTCATGAGGGAAAGGAGGCAATTAGATGCCCTCCAACAAGGAAACACAACACCAACCTAGGGGGAAAGGAAAGATTAAATACAGGCCGCAATCGTTTGCAGCTGTAGAAATTGGATATGTCATTAGTGTCCTAAATTTTCAGATAAATTGCAAGGGCTATCTTCGCCGTCGAGCTCATGACATATTGAAGGAAAAGCCCTCCAATTTTTTTCTCAAACAACTCCCAAGGTAACTTAAAAATCTTCCTTTAACTTTCCCTTAACCTGTGAGATGTTTTCGATCAAGGTCAAGGAATAAAGAAGAAGCGAGGAGAAATGCCGCCTGTTTAAGAGAATTCTGATGCAGGCTGAGTATTCTTTCTCTTCTTCTTCTTCTGTTTTTTCTATCTTCTTCTTCTTCTTCTTTGTCCCTCTGCGTCTTCGCTCCAGCAGCAGCGGTGTGTCTGTGCGCAGTAGGGACCCCTCTATGGCAGCAGGCAGGGGTCTGTCTAAACCCCCTCCATCCCCCACTGCCTCTCCTCGGCCGTCCCCGGCAAAGCCATTATTCATGTCACCCTCCTCGCCATGATGACGCAATATCTACGCACAGCCGTGTACCTGTGCACTGCCTGCTGATTGGCCAGAGACGTGTGTGCGGCCAGTGTTAATCTGCACGGCCGAACAGGGTACAGTGGGGGAGTGCACAGGGGCCTGATATGCAGCACGCCAGCCATCCCGCCAACATAACAGAAGTGCTGTACTGCAACCGTAAAAGCTGTCCTCCATCCATAACATCAGAGCTTGCTGTATCCACCGCACAAGCTGTCCTGCATCTATGACACGAAAAGCCATCCTCCATCCATAACATAAGAGCCTTCCCGTGTCCATAAGTCTACCTGCATCCAAAACATGAACACAAAAGCCGCCCTGCATTTATAAAAGTCGTCCAGCATCCCTCACATCAGAGTCATAACGCAGAAACCACTCGGCATCCATAACATAAGACCTTTCCTGCATCCATTTGTCTCATTAGCCATCCATAGCATAAGCACCGTCCTGCCTCCATAACAGCTGCCCTATGTCTGTAAAATAAGAGCCTACCCGTGTCCATAAGTCATCCTGCATCCAAAACATGAGAGCTGCCCTGCATTTATATAATTTGTACAGCATCCATTACATTAGAGTTATACCATACAAACCACCCTGCATCTATAACGTAAGAGCCTTGCTGCATCCATCAGCCATCCAGCCGCCATAACATAGGAGTCGTACCACAGACACCATCCTGCATCCATAACATAGGAGTCGTACCATAGAAACCATCCTGCATCCATAACATAGGAGTCGTACCATAGACACCACCCCGCATCCATAACATAAGACCTTTCCTGCATCCCTGACAAAAGAGCTGTCCAGCATCCATTAGACTCACCCGGCATCCATAACATCACAGCCTTCCTGTATCCATAACTGCAGCTGTCCTACTTCTATAACATAAGAGCCATCCTGCATCCATAACATTAGAGTCATCCATTTCCACAACTTAAGCAACTTGAGGGCTGGCCTTGCACCCAAAAAGCAAAAACTGTCCAGATTTCATAACATAAGGACCACCCAGTCTTTACTACCAGTGCAGTGGACATCCATCCGTCTATTTTCTTCTGCTTATCCGGGGCCGGGTCGCGGGGCCAACAGACTAAGCAGAGAGGCAAGGCGCCCCCCTCCCCAGCCCCTTCCTCCAACTCTACCTGGGGGATCCCAAGCTGTTCCCAGGCCAGCCGGGAGATATAATCCCTCCAGCGTGTCCTGGGTCTGCCGCGGGGCCTCCTCCCAGTTGGACATGCCTGGAAAACCTCTAAAGGGAGGCGTCCAGGAGGCAAGCGGACTAGATGCCCGAAACACCTCAACTGACTCCTCTCGAAGTGGAGGAGCAGAGGTTCTACTCTGAGCCGTTGGCGGATGTCCGAGCCAAGGAGGGATTGAACTGAAATGTTGCTGAACACCATTACCTTGCACCCACCCAACAAAAGAAATGGTTCAATGGAGCAGCCAATGACCCGCAGCACTGTGGAAAATGCCTGCCTATCTGTGCTCTCCCCTCAGCCAGCGTGTGCTGGACACGCATTCAGGGCAGTGTCCAAGGTCCAAAAGGATTAAATCCTTCTCTGCTCAGCTTCAACTTCATGCTAGTAGCGGAAAAGGAGAACTCACTCTGCATTTAATCTAACTTCCATGCAACAGAAATGAGCCCAGGGCAGAACTAGAGAACTTTCAAGTCCTCCCATCATCGTCCAGCTCAGATACAACAGGAGCTCTGTCTGCATCACAGCCCCATATGACCCGATGGCTATCATCTGAAGAAAGTGTCTACCCATAGGATGAGACGCTTGACCATGAGTTCAAGGAAAAATTTGTAAAACATTTACTGTACTAAATCATAAAATGACCCTGATACAAATATCATCAAAGATTAAGGAAAATTCTCAGTTGAAGAACTAGCTTTTCCAACAACAATTCTACAGCTATTATTTTCTTCTTTGAAATTTTTAAAATTTGTTTATGTTTCAGCAGTGCAAACGTTTGATTCTACCTGAACTAAAAGGCCTTGACATCCTACTAAAAAGCTCCATGACCACAGTCGTAATAAAATGCAGGTAAATACTAGAGATGCATTTGAAAGATGTAGATGGCTGCAGCCCATAACATTTTAAGATGGATGCAGAGTTTGTTAATGTTCTCCTAAACAGGTGCCATTAAACATGCCTATGACTAACTATTTATCTGTCTCATCCATTACAAACCATATACCACTCAATTAAGAGGAGTTTATTCAATTTTAGAACTGAACTGATGAGGGGTTCAAATTTCGCCAGTGTAATACAGTATATTGAATTCCTATCATTCAACTTGAAGATTGTTAGTAATCACTGATAAAAAGCACTCTGGGAAAGACTCTCGGATTTGAGCCAAACATATTTTTGCCTCAAATTTTTTTTTGTCAATTTTAAATGTAGGCATATTGGCATATTTGTGCAATCCCCACTGTAAGCAGATAAATAGCTTGTGTGCTCAGTCAGGTGTCTTCTATTTCTTTCATTACAATTTAGCTTTTTTGCCGTACTAACTCTAAATCTGGTGCTCATCACTGCAACCCGTGATGTCAGTACTGTAGAGGATTGACAAGCACACAAATTCTTCCAAACCAAAATGTCAGCAGATGCATATTTTAATGTAGCAGTCCACCAGTTAAGCATGTACAAATTATCAGGTGAAAGAAAAATGCACATACTGAGCTTCAAAAATGCCTTTGACTGGAGGGGTGACTTTTATATTGTTGAGCTCATCACAACTTATGAGTACATGACATGGTCTGCTATGATCCGGGCAGTAACCAATCGCAGACTCAGAAGTAGAAGCTGAAGGTGTGTTTATTCTCAGGATTACGGTAACAGCAGGCAATGACAATAACAGGGATACTCTTAACTAGAAGAGGGTTTAAATGACTGTAACATTACATGATAATCATAGACCACATTACATGATAATCACAGAGGAATAACTGACTGTCCGTGGCCACAGACAGAAGAAGACCAAGCCCTAGTGAGGTGGTACAGAGAGCTTAAAAAGGGAACTGGTAATAAGGAAAAGGGGTGTGGTCAATTGACAGCATGCAAAAAGCGCGCAAACTAAAGAGAACTAATAAATGCATTTAAAGGAACAACCGAGAACTTTAGACTAAAGAAGAGTCTCGTAATTAAACACAGGAATCGTAACAATGGTCACTTTCACATACTGGCTCCGATGCTGTATACTACTATGGAGAGTAGCATGAAGTATCCAGTATATAATAGTGCAGTACACAGTATGCAGCAAACAAGTATGCGATTCCAAATATGGCCAAGCACTGCCTGAACAGGATGAGCAACCCAATTGTAAAGTAATATTCTTTATATTCCAAATGGCATATTTTATAACTTTTTTCAGTGGCATTTTTGCAGCAATTTTACACCATGGCCCTGTGTAAATTTCTCTTGAATAAGCAGTGGTCATGTGGAATATCACATACCCGCCACATAGACTACATTACCAAAGGTATGCAGATAAATGCTTATCCAGCAGCTGGTTCCAAAATCATAGGAATTAGTTGGTCCCCCTTTGGCTTCTATTACAGCCCAATCTCTTCTCAGAAGGCTTTCCACTAGATCGAAACTCCAGCTCCGGAGGGTCACAGTGTCGGGAAAGCTTTTGTGGTCTCCTATCAACAGCCGGTTAATGCCTTAAGAACAAGGTGTGCAGACTACTTAGCCAGTAAGTGGCTTAAATGGATCGTGAGTGTGGAAACACACTAAAACCCAGTGGACATCTCAGTCCTCCAGGACTGCCGCTTAAGGCCCATGTTCTCTTTAAGGAATGATGAAATTATAGTCCGCAAGGTCCAAGAACTGCAGATTTTCCACCCTCCCTTCACCTGGGAGTCAAGACCGGCCAATCAAATGAGCAAAGCGATCAATAAATTTCCTGGAAGAAAAGGAAATCAGGTTTGCATTCGGATTTGAGTTCAGAATAAATATTTGTGCCCGCTAGAGGTTATGGGTCAAATTGTTTATGGACAGCAGACAACAACAGAGTAAACAAAGCTTTAATAACCAAATGACCAGATGAGGTAATAATAATAATAATAATAATAATAAATAATAGATTATGAATTTTATTTTCAAGCATTAATGCACAAAGTACTCAACAAACAGTTAAGAAGACAAAAACATAAAAACATTAACATGAGGTGGGAGAGGTTCAAAGACTCAAGCCTCAATGTGGGAATAAAAAGGATTATAATAACAGCCGTACATAAAGTAGCACCAGTAAAGCAATAATTCAATAAAAGTTGTAATATTAGTCCTTAAAAGATTGCCAATAAAAGTGAGTCTTTATAAGGGGTTTAAAAGAAGATGACTCTGCAGCTCCAGTATTAGGTGGGAGGCCATTCCAGGCAACTAATGACAACAACTAATCACTATAATAAATGAAGAGGACGCACAAAAATGATTTCATTAGATTCTTGCCACATTAGGTTTGACAATAAAGCAATAAAACCCGCAAGCATGGAATAGCTATCTCGCCAACAAATGTGTTTATGTCCATCCATTTGTATTAGCGGCCATGAATGCTCATCGACACACGTGAGCTTCTGTGTGTGTGTAGCATTGCCAGCCATGGCTGTTTGAAGCAGCAGCCAGTGTATTCTCTCTCTATCGCTCTCTCTCTCTCTTTCTCCCCATCCCTCTCTCTCACTCTCTCTCTCCTTGTCCCCCCTCCCCCTGTCCCTCTCTCTCCCTCTCTCTGTCTCTCTCCCTCTCTCTCTCTCTCTCTCTCTCCCCTGTCTCTCTTTCTCCCTGTCCCTCTCTCTCTCTGTCTCTCTCTTTCTCCCTGTCCCTCTCTCTCTCTCTCTCTCTCTCTCTCTCTTTCTCTCTCTCTCTCTCTCTGGCCTCTCGACAGCCCTAGGGAGCAGCTCAGTCATGAGGCCTCGGCGGTATTGGCAGGAGCCATCGAGAGAGGGCTGACATCTGCCCACTCGTCACACAGCTCGAGGAGACGCCGGCGCGCGTGAAGATGCACGCTCCATTAGAGCCTGCGAGGGACGGTTCACACCGCCATCCACCCCCCCGACAGACTGCCACTGATACCCCCTCAACAGCATCCCCGAGGAGGCCCAGAACCCCCAAACACCCCCCCTGCCCACTGCCAACACCCCCGGTGTGAGCTTCTTCATACATCCACAACACACCCCCCTCCAACCCACGATTCATCAAGTGCGTCATATCTGCTATTAATACACACGTAATCACATCCAGTATAAAACAGATCTGTGTGTGTGTATGCGTGACAGCTGTGAAACATCTGGGCAGGAGACAGGGAGAGAGAAAAAGAGAGTGTATGTGTGTGTGCGCCTGTGTGTGTATGTAGAAAAGCAAGAGGAAGGTTCTGTGTGTCTTTAAAAGAGAGAGAAATAAATTATATGCGTGAGAAAGAGATTAAAGTGAAATTGCAGGGAAATATTTAAGTGACCATGACATTCAGACTGAATAGTGTTACGGATGGAGGAAGATTCTTTAGCCGTTGTATCTAAATGCAAATCACCGAGTCACGCGTGCTGTGAATGCGTAAGCGAGGGGAGCGGAAATTTTCATCTTCGTAATCTCGCGGTTGATCTTCTCCAAGAGTATTCATTAGCGAAGGAGTTAGATAGACTATCAGGTGAGAGAGAGTTACCCACATACGTGTACAGACGTAAAAATATACAGTTGTACACAAATGTACAAATGCATGCTAACACATGCGGGCTTATACACTAATACAATGCATAGGAACAGGTAGAGAAATGCCCATTGATGCACATTAACTCCAAGCCCTCTGAATGTATTTTCTCTCTCTCTCTCTCTCTCTCTCCCTCTCTCTCAAATTCTGGATCACGTGACAGTTTGTTCCAGTTAGGGTCTGCACCAAGAATTAACTTTGAACACTAAAGGAGTGAAGATGTCCAGATATATGTTGTTACATCTACAGTGGGCACCATAATTCATTGGACAGCAACCCATTTTTAATTTTGGTTCTGTTCCCTCACACATTCAAAGGATACAATGACAAGACTCAACTTCAGTTTGAGGGTGTTTTCACCCAGTTAGCTGAACCAGGAAGACATGACAGGCCTTGTTGTACATACCCCCCAACACCATTTTCAGGCACACAAAAAAATACTAGAAAGTTTAACCCTTTGAGCGCCACTGAATACATTTTCAAGGAATTAAAAATGTAGTTATCCTGAGCTGTTGAAAACCTTTCATGTGGCAACTTGTTTAAAAGGAGCTCTTTTAAACAAGTTGCCACATGATAGGTTTTCAACAGCGTCTGATTTTGATATCTGACATCATTGGGCAACTATAGTTGCCCGCGGCGCTGAAAGGGTTCACATAATGTAGAATAATCATTTTCAGTATTTAGTCACTATCCTTTGCATTCAGTGACTGCTTGATATCTGTTACGCATAGGAATCACCAAAAACTGGGTATCTTCCCTAGCGATAATCTGCCAGGCCTGTACTGCAGCCATCTTCAGTTCCTGCTCATTTCAGTGATTCTTTTGGATTCAGTATCCTCATCTCCACGTGAAATGCAACTCAGATCAAGAGTCTGACTCGGTCAATGGTCACTGTCCAACGAATTATGGTTCTCACTGTATGTTATTAGGGCGGTTCTTATTAGCACGCTTGCGATATTGACTAAGTTATGTTGCTGGTGAGCACTTCAGCCACTGTAGTCACATTTCTACCAGGCTGACCCCTGACCCCTAACCCCTGACCCGCAGCCTCATCGGTGAAGCTCACGGGTCTCTCGAAGTGGAGTACACGCAGGTGCAGGTTCAGCCTCAGTCAGGGTCCAGAGACGAGGCTGCGTGAGCTTGCGCTCTGCCATTTCACTCTGCCTTGAGGCTGCTATGAAAACGCTGACCTTTACCCCTCTGTGCCTCGCAACGGCAAGGAGATATGCACGCAGCTACGAGCACGCTAACAGCTAACGCCCGGGGGAGTAGAAGGTATAATCAACAGCACTATGAGAGTATATGTTGATTACTTTACAGCACCAGCCCTGTTCCCAGAGAGCTGAAGGTTTTCACTCCAAACCAGAACCATATTCTTTTCCCAGTTAGAGATCTTAATGAGCTGCTAATTAGCCAAATTAAGTGTGTTGAATCAGGGACGGAGCTAAAACCCAAATACTGCATCAATATTGCACTCTTTTAACCATTAAAGCATTTCTCTTGTGTCTGTAAAACAAGGTTTTGAAGCTTGAGAAGAAAAAAAAATGCCAGTTCAGCATTTGCCGTCTGTCTCCGGCCTCTCATTCCCTCCCCTCATTAACTATGCGCAGTTTTGAGTGGGCGATGAGTCAGTGAAAATGAGGCTACACTCTGGCTGGCCGGTTGCAAATTAACCCCCTTGTGATATCAATAGGGGCACAGATTCAAAACGGGTCGGCCAAGCCCATGATTTTCTGTGAAAGGGCACCCCAGCAATATCATCAAAACAATCTGGTTTCACGTTTTGTCAGATGTTAGGAAAGGAGAGTACCAAAGTACAGTACCAGTCAAAAGTTTGGACACATTTTGCTAATGTCACAGCACTGTTCTTAGAGAAATTTAAATGGCTTATTCTCTCTACATAATCTCAAACGGAATCTGGTAAGAGGTAAACAATCAGAAGTCAGAAGAGAATAATTTATTTGTTTGAATAGTGTCCAAAATTTTGGAATTCTCAAGGAAGCCATATTTTGCAAAGTCAACAGACAAATACGCTCCTTCCATTTTCCAACAGACAAGCTGTTAAAGACAAGCTGTTTTGGGACTTATTGGGCAAAAAGGTCAATAAAAAGCAAACCACAAGTGCAGCACACCTTTGGGAAGTTAGACAGCCATGCAGCTGCAAACTCATTGCAGTCATATGGCTGTGCTTATGGGGGAAAAAAAATTGCGAGTATGCTCAGCAAATATGACAACGAACGCTGGTTAGTTTGATGGATTTAAGAATTAGGTCTTTGTTTTTGCAAAATAAAAGGTGCTTCTTTCTTTATTTAACACATATTGTAAGAAAAATGGGGGTGTGTCCAAACTTTTCACTGGTACTGTATAAGTGTAAGGGCGAGGACAAACAGGATTTTCATAATATTGGATCTTTAAAAGCAGAACTTGCTGGCCCAATGGCTGCTAAGGCCCTCTTGTGGGATTGAAGTACCAGCCACTGAGGCAAGCTGGTGGGTCAGGGCAACTCACCAGTGCACAGAGCAGGTCCACAGCCTCCAGGATGAGCTCCTGGTGGCCGATGCGGGTGACTCCCAGCTCCTCCAGCTCTTGGTGGGTGATGTGCAGCAGCTGCTCGCCGGTGATCTTCTCCCGCTCGAAGTTCTTGATGTACTGCTGGAGGCAGTCGTCCAAACCTGCGGGGAGGCGAGAAGACCATGCAGGAAGCCTTTGAGAACACCTGCGGCAGGACACCATAACACATGCTAACGTGCTAACATGCTACCTAGCCGATGCGCCGATGGAATCGGGGTTAACTGTGAAGAATTTCACCACACTGTAGTACACATTACATTCAAGCCAGGCACCTAACTACATTGTATGGACATATGAAAGATCTGATCACTTTCTTGCCGCAAAAGGGATGCAAAATAAGAGACTACATGCAAACTAGGCATTCATTTGGGCTACCCAAATCAGTCACACAATGTCACGTAGTCCGTGGTGTCATTCTCATGACACGCTACCCAAACGCTTTTGAGTAATATCCAATTCTCAGTGTAGATGATAGATAGATAGAGTGATAGATAGATAGATAGATAGATAGATGAATGAATGAATGAATTAATGAAACGGTAAACTTAGACTTGAGCTATGTCACAGTTAGTCCAAGTAATAAAACCTAATTTTGAGGTAATGTACCCCATAAAAATGGCCGAATGGAAGGTGGGCTCATTTACACAATTAGTGAAATGGTTATTAATACAATCCTCCAGGTCTATTCCTCCCGGGCGAGTAAATTTTTATGGAGTTTTTGGTCGTCATGCAAGTCAATACATTTTATCAGAAAACACTGGGGTACTTCAGTTCTCCAACCCCGCCATTGTACAGAAGAATAATACGGTCTCAAACACAGCTCTGCTGCAGCAGATAAATATTGCATAGCAATCCATACTGTATAATCATAAAAAAAGTCTTATTGCTTCGAAAAATCTCTCCCGCAGAGATGCGGCTTTTATTGTCATCAAACAACAGCACCCTGGAGGGTGATTTCTCAGTGTTCCATGGTGTTAAAATCCAGAACTGTGTGAAGACGCATCCAACAGAGGAGACACAAAAATATAGAGCCCTGCTGGATCTATATCAAAAGCTCACAGCCGTCTACCACCCTTAAAGTGTCAGCACTTACTGAACAGGAAACAGGACTTATTCTGTCATAAATGTACCCTTTATATGGTGTGAAAGGAATATGATGGACATGGAAGCAGATGAAGGTGGAGAAATGTATCTCCAAATGTATCTCCGTGTATGTGCTGAGTGCATATCAACAATGTGGAATCAGTGAATATTATTTTTAAATGAAACCTGATATTTTTATTCACTGTGGCAGTGTTGCATTGATCAAAAATGCTGCCCTGAGATTGATAAATGGCAGATTTCATCAATCAACACAATCGATACTGCAATTGATATGATGGAAGTGGTTTCACTTGTACCAAATTAGAGCATTAGCCTGATCATTTAAGTATAAGGAGGTACTATCAAACTACAGTGATGGCCAGTGAAAATGTGTATTTGGGTAAAGACTATTGAGAAACCAACTCTCAGTCCGTAAATGTGATTACATTATCAATGCTTTATTTCTCATCAATGCAATTATACCTCAGTGATAACAGCTAGCCATTTCTTTCACAAAAATTCTGATGTTTCAGTGATTCAAAACTTTTTTATGGTAGTGATCCTCTTTGAAAATGCTAAATGTGCCATGTGAAGAATCAACACCTACTCGTTCCATTTTTGAGCACTTTTAGGGAACATGAATCAGAAATCCACAAGATAATTGGCACAGATCACATTTTGAAGTCATACAGTGTCGCAGCTACCTTAACATGCTTACACACAATAACACAAACACAGATACATAAATACACACGCGCACATGCACGCACACACGAACACGCATGTACAGACACGCACACACACACACACACACACAAAAGTACACACACACAAACAAGCCTACAAAATTTGCATAGAATTTGTTTATGCATAATCACACAATTTGCCCAAAACAAAAAAACAGCGCTGTATGATATAGTAATCTCATCCAGTGGCCTAATGATGCAAGGAAAATTAAAACCATTTTAGTCTGTGTTGAATAGCTTAGCCTGCATTCTGTGGACAGCATATGCGACAGAGATGTCTTTCTTTTATAAATCCGAGAGATACAGGATCGGGAGGGCAACAGAATATAAAAGCAAGACACAATACTCAGTTCAGTAATCAAGCGTAACATGACATTACAGTCAGCTGTGAATTCCTGCAGACATCCAATCCGGACACTTTTATGCAGCCCAAATATACAGTATATCTTCAATGCCAAGGCAAAGAGCAGAGGATATAGGAAATACAAAAGATGTGGCCTCCAGATTTATTTTTTCTTGCAAAAAATAAAGCTGTTTCAGGAAGAAATAAATAACCAGAATTTTTCACTGCACGACAGGCTATGAACAAAATTTTACTGTAAAAAAAAAAAAAAAAAACAGTGCAACCTGCATAAATTATTTATAAGAGTATTATTTTTTTCATTACTGCTGAAAATAGATTGAGCTGCAATAACTTGTAATAACTGCACTAGAGGAGCCAAACATAATTACTTGCTCTTTGGTGATGGTTACACTTGGCCACAAGAGTGAGGTCATATTCTCAGTCTAATTACAATTGTTAATTGAATCGATCACAACTGAATTTAAATGTATCCTTTCATAGCAGATGTGGGAGCGTAAGTGTGTGTGAGCTCCTATATGTATACGTATTGCACGTGCACTTGTGCGTGTGTGTGTGTCTTAATGGCTGTGTTTTCTGCAATGTGATGTCGCGACATGAGGAATGGGTTCTTTCGCCGGCAGGCTTTGCTAATAATAAATCCTCCGACTGACCCATGTGCCTTCCCACAATGCCGCGGGACAGCACCATTAGGCCCGAGCTGCATTGCGCTCATGCATGACTCCCCACGTTTCGTCCAAACGTAACAGCAGCTGTGGCTTATTTCCTCATTTCCTGGGGGGAATTAAACAGAATCTCTCTGCAATACAGCTACTCATTCTGTGATTTGTAACTTAATTTTCTTGAAGTAAGAGATGACAGAGGAACTTAGCTGATGAAAATAATGTTTCTGTCTTTCTGGCATCATGATGTTGACTATTAGAGAGATTACTGTTGAACCCCTGGCAGGGCATGATATGTCAGTATACCTGATAGTCATGTCACCTCGATTGACTAGGCGAAATGACTCTGGTAATGGAAAAAATTTGGGGATTTGAAGTGTTCACCAGCTACTGATGTTGTTCACAGCGAGAGCACTTTGTCTATGGACTTAGTCCCTAAAATGCGATCCCACCTGACAAAAAAAATTATTTGTGCATCTATTGGCAGTGGCACCACTTATTTCTCAAAGTATGTCTTTGCAGTGTAGTATTTTTCAGTCAAACGTGATGTCATGTGATCTCCCATATCATTTTGAGATGGAGATTTGGCTGAGCAGATTCGGTGTTTGCCTGGGGAATACTGCACAGCGAAGACATATTTTGAGAAAGTAGTGGTGCTGCTGGGTGCACAAATTATATTTATAATCGATGGGATTGGATTTTAGGCCAAGACCGTCAAACAAAGTGCTTGCATCGTGTAAAACATCGCCGCCAGGCGACATAATTATCAGGTCCAGATATCTCAGAACTGTTACATATCTCTGTTGCTACTGATCTTCCCCAGGAACTGAACTGCATACTGGCAGCATTTGAGAAGGAAAAAGAAAAAACAAAACTTGCACAGTTCACAACATCATCTATATGGAAAAGCCCTCCTTCAAATTTTCCATCATTATGTTTTGCAAGTGGTAGAGCAGTAGACTTATGACAAACTACACAGTTTTACAATTGTCGCAGATGACTGCGCCTGGAAATTAATCGCCACGCTCATGCATTCGCAATGATGTAAACACAACACGTTCTACTGTAATTGGAAATTCTGGCAACTGGAAACTGAAGGAAGTCATGCAAGCTGAGACAGTAAACGGCTGCTCGATAAAATTTTTTTAAATGGCGGGACCGTACATGGAAGACCGCTGAACTGTATGAGGCATGAGCTCATTTGTAATAGACAGATTTTCCAAACCCCCACAGTGACCCTAAAACAGCATGCATATCACACTCTCATTTTGCCTGCAGCAGGACTGGCCCTGTCGCCATCTCCATCCTGATACGAGGAATACAGATTATTTATTTTCACCCATCTCACTATCCGCTCACAAAACACCCTGTTTGTTTGGCCCGGTGCTCTCAAGCTAACTGCTCATTGGCGGCATCCCGGCAGGGCCACAAAAAGGGCAAAATATTCGTCTCCTTCGCGGATGCGGCTGGGACGCTTATATAAAGGCTGGATGAATAAAGAATGAAGGGAAGACGAGCAGCGGTAGTGGATCCAGAGGGGCCTTGGGGAAGGCGTCAGCAGTGCCGGCCCTGACCTACTTCTGCCTACACAGCGGCGCAGCCGGCTGCATGCTCATTTTAATCAAAGCCGCACTCGTTCACCCGCAGCCTCCGCCATGCCAAAGAAACGTGTTCCCTCTGTGCCCCGCTAGTGCGAGGCTGGCACCACTGGGAGTGAAAAAGTTGCTGCAGCTTTCCTGCTAACGGAATAAAATGTTGCTTGAACAGCAGAGAAATCGCCTGTTATGTGTTGGGTTTTCGCCGGTGTTCCCATACCGAGTGGGGAAGGGATTTCCCACCCATTTCAAGTATGGGCTCTTTCAGACGTTGCGACAGAAGCTCAATTCCAGGAAACTTTCCAGCGAATTTACGTTTTCCACGACAATATGGAAATAGTTTGGTTGAAAAATAAAACGGAGTAATTCAAAATAGACGGCATAGTTATTGCTACACTATTCTGAGACTTGCCGTACACAACAGTAAATGAGCGGCACACATTAGTCAGAGACAACCGGGCTCCTCACCCACACAAGGCTCCGTACGAAGAAAGCACAACCAGCACCTTCAGCATGCTGAATTACCATGGCTTATCCCTCCATTCTCAATGTTCCCATTTGATTACATACCAAAAATGTGTTTTATGGTGTTATACGAGAAAAGTTTAAGCTCTCTTTAGGTCAATTTAAAGTTCATTTTGTCAGGATCTGAGATTGTTTAATTATGATTTATTGTATTTTTGTTTGTGTATTGATTATTGTAGCCCCGGACGAAATCCGGCGACTGCTATGGATTTGTGCTTGTTGTCTCCGCGTCTGTAGACACTTCCTTGTGGATGCTGTACAGGCTGCAATTTTTCACTGATTACTTTCATACTTGGTATTGACATGTGTTGTACTTAAGTTATGGCACCTATCGATTTTGGTTGTCATGGCGACAGTATTGGCCGAATAATGCGCAAAAAAGGGGAGAAGCAAGCTTTCGAGGCTACAACCATACGGTCGACCAGGCGACCGGACTGTCTTGTTTCTCATGTTCTTGTAGGTACTTTAGCATTTCTATGTAGTCAAATCTTTTCCCTGCATCTGTTTTCACTCCCTTCCTTGCATCGCCCCTCGTTTATTGTTTGATTGTTAGATTGTCCCTCTATTTGTAGCCACACCTCCCTGCATGCTCCTTAGATTCCCACACCTGTTCCCCATGTACTCATGCCCTTCCTTTCCTTTATTGACCCAGTCTGCAGCATACTACAGCAAGTTTGTGAAACCTTTTCTGTGTGGTCTCTAGATTCCTGAGTTCATGGTTCAGGTTGTCCCTGGTTTTTGATTTCAGTCCTGTTCCTTCTGTCTTTTCTGATTCACTCATGTTTGATTTTCTATTTGGTTCTTTGGTTTTTGATTTTTCTCTTTCCGATTTAGCTTTGGCATTCCTTTTTTCCCTCTCCCCATTTTCGAGTCTTTGACTGAATATTGTTGCGATTATAGCAGTGGCTGTTCCGAGGGCAGGGCCACGGGGGCATTGGCCCCATCTGAAATCTAACTGGCCCCCTGAAGTGCCCCTGTCCTGTCACTCATCTGTCGTTTTGTCTGAGAATGACAATCAGATTATAGGTGAATGCAATTCCATGCCCAACAGTTGGTTGCAGTACTGCGCCAAATAGGCATTTTACTGCCAATAAAGCTCACAGAAGAAGATGACAATTTGAATGAACACTGGTTCACACTCCAACAATACCACCGCGACAGGTGGGCTGGGGAAGACACAGACTCGATGGCAGTCAACGTTTTGAGTTGCAAATCCCCAGGGTTGTCATTAATGTTTATAAGAACATTAATTGCTTCTGTCACTCAGCTCAAGTCTAACAAACATTAAATTAAGAAGCAGCGGTAAGCTATTAGTTAGCATTAGCTTTCGCTAATACATGCCAATCAGTGTATGTCACTTCTTTGTAATTTGCATTTTTGTGTTAACATTAACCATAATGTTTGGTAGCAGTTCAGTATGAAAAGAAAGGGTCAGTCTCAAGGCCCATTCACACCAAGCACGGAAATTTGCGCGGATATTTATAGAAGCTTATTTCATGGGTTCTAATGTAAGCTTGCACACCAAGGCGGAAGTTTCATGCGACAGAAAAAACATCCGCACGGACTTTAGCTTTGCGAAAATCCATCTGCGAAACTAGACTTTTAGCCAATGAAATGCTTTGTTTCTATTCACGTTACAGCATTCAAACCTCAAACTGCAAAGTCACATAAACTACATACAAACTCAGTACATAGCATAGTACGGTGACAAACAAAGGAGAGCGTCTCATCAATATTGTTCTCCTGCATCCTGTCCTCTTTGACTAGAGGCGGCATGATTACTTGAACAACGAGCTGAAAGACCAGCTCCGGGCATCAATAATGAAAATGCTCGGTGGCTACTGAGATGACCGTCTGTCATGCAAAAGTAGACGTGAGGCAAAGGTTATCGTTTAGATACATACAAAAAATGTCATCGTCGCTGCTGCTGCTCTCATGGTCCAATTTGATTAAATATCCTGCGGATTTGTTTGTCTGTCGTGCGAAATTGGAACGCAAGATCACGGAATTTTGCACCGAGTCTGGTGTGCATGGTTTCACGCGGAATTTTCGTGCAGCGAATATTCCACAAATCCGTGCCGCTTTTTTGCTTCGCCCCGGTCTGAATGGGCATTTACGGTGGATTTCACCACTAGTAGTATGGAAATCAATTATGATTCCGGACTTCTTGCGCTTTTCTTCACTCAGGGGTTGGAAGCAATGGAATTGCATAAAAATTTTTCAAATTGTTTTATTTCAATTAAACAATTTGAACGATCGTAAAACACATGCATTGCGTTGATTGAATAATTGCTGACTAGAACGTGAATGAAGCACTAAATCTCACGCCGAATGCGTGAGAGTTGAGAGCTCTACAGACATCATCTAGGCACAGCAACAACAGTAACTCTGTAATATGTCTGATATTGATATGAAAAGGCACAGAAGATAAATAATGGTCACACTGTTAAATCCCAATTGACAATGGCGCTAAATGTTTGCACATTTTCTGCTTGAAGAGCAACTTTAGCAATTAGCTGGTAACTTGAATGTTAAAACTCATAACATACTTAGTTTGTACCAATTTAGTAGTAATTGTAATGAAGCGCTATTGCGAGAATCTCCACCACATTTTAGTTAATGTGCACTCAATATTTTACGTCTGTTTGTGACTATTGTGAATAAAAATAGTGAAAACAGTAAATAAATGTATCCTAAATTAAAGGAACAGTGTAGAAATCAAAGTGCAGATCCACCCTACTTGACCACAGCAAAGTTTAGGCATTGCCTTGACATTTATCTAGATCTCTGTCTCACTGAAGATTAGGCTACTTGCACATTCTGTAATCTCATGTTGTGTTTAGTCAAGAAATTGTAGTATTTCAATATTACATTAAATACATAGGATTTACAGTATCAGAGGCTATATGTTTAGTGAAAAAATTTGGACACTGCTGAGTGAAGGATAATTTCAGTATCCTGAATACTTGAATTCTTGCACCTCACCTCTACCAGAGCTCACCTTGATATTTCAAGGTTTCAAGTCCTTTTCTTAATTTTTAATTAAATAGTTGTGGTCTGATAGTTGGACAACATGGTTTCAGCTTAATGTTTTTGAATATTATTGCATTTCTGTTGGAGTTGCTCATGCTCAAATGTAAAATTGAAAATGAGTTGCACTGTCTACACTTTTTTTGATTAAAGTGTTTGAAAAAGGTATGACTGGTGAGATATACATACACGTTATCATAAATGTGACTGTGTGCATGAATGTTGGACAAATACTTGGCCCCTCTGTGAGAAATATGGCCCCTTGATGGCCCCTTACTTAGAAAAATCCTAGATCCGCCACTGGATTATAGACTTGCCCCTGTGCACTGAATATGAGGTCTGATTGCTCCACATATCACACTTAGAGATTATTTGCCTTTCAGACTTCATAGGTTACATAGTAGGCCTATGTTCTTGAGGTGGACGATTCAGGTTCAGAAAGTAAAATTCCTTTCCAATATTTTTCTCTAATCAAGAACAACCTTCAGCAAGGGGTAGGACTAATTAGTGAAATCAGCTGTCTGAGCTCATGGACAGGAGCACAATATGGCCAAACATTAACTCTCTGACCCCTAGAATATGCACCTCTGGTTTATTTTACAAACCAAACATTTTGTCTAAGTCTCTAATGAATTTCCTTCAATTTTTTTATTCTCTCAATGACCGTCTTGACAGTCATTAACAGTGAGACTTTTTTGGTCCTCGAATTCAGGAAGTATTTCAACAGACTTCAAACGCGCATCACTCTCCTGGAATTAACCCTTGACCACACATTAGCGTTCTTGAGTGTGAACAAACACTAAGTTAAGAAGCAGCTGAGCGGTATGATTTTCAAATCACATTTTGTCCCCTAAAATATAAACAACAGAATAAAAAAGAGCTGTAATTACCATAATCACCCGACAGATGCAAGAAAATGCCCTAAAATTAGAAGTGACTGCTAACACTTCATGATGTTTTCTTTGTTTAAATGTCAAATCTATTACAGTGCAGTACAGGGCCAATCAAAAATAAAGTCACAGTCCAAATGTTTATGGTCAGCACTGCACACTATACATATATAACCAGGATGTTTCACTGGGCAAATCTAAGGAGAAGCACCTTGCTCTGACTTGTGATAGCACCGCAATGCCTTTTAACCCGCCTCTGAAAGCATTTCTCGTGACCGGACTGGAAAAATGTATAATCTTAATTATTAAGCCGGAAAATGACCATCGTAAATATACAGTTTCATTGCGGAAGTCCCTTCCCCAATGCAAAGTAATACCAGCTGCCGATGGCTACTTAATAATTCAACTTAAATATAACGATTTCTCACATAAAACCTCCAGGCAGTCTCCCAGATTTTTTGTCCTCAAGAGGACATTTCAATCAAATTGATTTACTGCTCTATTAGACCTTTATTTTTGTGAAGGACACTTTCTCAGCAAAAAAGCGGGGCTGTATGGTGATATTTGTTCAGAGCTGGCTACGGTGTCAAACATACAAACCTATAGCATGGATTGTGTGTCTGAATCAGTATCTGCTTTGTGCAACTTGTACTTGACAGTCATTAGATTATGACAGGGATATTAATTTATTAGCGGTGAAAATCACATAATAGGTTATTGCTCTTTCCTTCATTTGACTTCTCTGCCCACTGATGGCTGCCCACATGTACTTGCTTTTCAAGGGCAATCAACACATTTATATTTTACAACACTGATGCATTTAAAGCACCTTATTTTACTAATACACCAGCTTGTGCACTGCAGTGCTGCTCAAGAGTATCTTGTCCTTACATGCTGGACTTATGTAGCTTTCTTTATCCAGCTTACCTGATAAATTGTTTTTATTGGTTGTTTTAGTATGGTTGCAACTGACCAACCTCAAATCGCAAATCGCCATGCACTCACCATCTTCAAAACAGCCACCGTAAAATAACATGACATCTTACATGCGTAAAGTAACATTTTTGACTGTGTTTGCATAGACAAGGGCCACAGAAGGGGGGTGGTCAACATGTTTTTTTCTTCCCAAAATCAGGCCTGAGGAAGACTCCTCATATGGGGTGTGACGATTTTCAATCCTAAAAATTTCGTCCTGGGTTTCAAATATATAGCCTCAGCGTTGCTGCTAATACTGCATTCAGCAGAATTGCTCCACACAGCCCCACGGTCCCAGAGGCACATATGGCAATTTAAATCGCTCCAATAAGCGAGTTGGTCTGTCAGTGGATTTTGATCTGATATAGCCGTGGACTTTATTGCACAAAATGCGAATGCACTGCATCTGCTGCCATGTTCTCAGTGGACTCCAGCTTTTCAGCTAACTTCAGCTCCACAAAAAGTATTGAGGCAGAACACCTACTCACAGGTTTAATCTATACATCCTTATCAGCATTTTGGCAGAGAAGATTTAGTACTCTTTTTCTTTTGTCATAATCTAAACAGATGATATGGTTGTTGTTCACTGAGCAGACTTTCACCTTACGCTTTGCTGATGTGTAAATAACCATTAACTAATATTTTAGCTAAGTTATTGTGGACTATTAGTCAGTGTGAAGTTATTTTCCCGCATAAACTGTTCACACACGATTAATTCATGTTGACAGCTATGTTCGTTGATGTCAGTTCCTGCCACCTAATTGTAAAGTGAAACCAGAAGGGTTTAGTGGAAAGATTGTGAAGTTACATGGCTGTTCTGGGAAGAGTGTAGAATAAGCATGTGCAAAATAATTGGCCAGCTGCACAGCATTCTGCATAAAGTCTCCAAACGCATCCACCTTGAATCCTTTCTACACAACGGACTTCACATTGGATCTCCTCAGCTGTGACACCAGCTGTCAAGGTAGCCGCAAATACACCACTGTCCACAATTGCGCATAAAACCAAACTTACTACAAATAAAACAGAACTAAAATGCCATGTGGATAAGATTACGGCAGCAATTATTGGAGTCTCTTCAGCACTTGAAATAACAGCATATCACACTTGGACTAAATGTCTTACAGGTTGTGATCCGTTACGCTTATTTGCTGTCTAGTTTGGACATGGCAAGTGCTTTGATGATATTAGTAATTGATAGTGTGCGCAAATTTGCAAACATGAAAATCTACAATATGTATTTGGTCAATAGCCAGGGAAGTTCTCCCAGTATTTTTATTCTGTTAGCTGTGTTTGGTTATCCCCGGTAATATTATGTATTTATGTGCTTTATCGTTTCACTGTTCTGTTTGGGCCTATTTCCTGTCGATTTCCTTTCTTCCCTTTCCACGGTGTTTCCCTGCTCCCGCTCTCCCACCCTCCCCATCGTCTCCTGATCGTTTCACATTTCCTTATTTGTAACCACACCCTCTCGATGCTCATCTGCCTGCCCGCTCACCTGCCCTGTATTCCTTTGATTAGCTCCTTGAATATTTTAGCCTTCAGTTTCAGTTTTCCTGTGGAAGTCTCTCTCTGTTTCCACAGTGACTTAAAAGCCTTTTCTCCCGTGTTTTGCTCTTCCCAAGTTTTGAATTTTCTCTTGCCTAATGGTTTTTGAATTTGGATTGTCCTCAGTGTCTCTTTGTCCTCTAGTTTATGGATCCTTTGCTTGTTTTTCAACCCCCCCAGTTTTTGTGCTTTTTTTCATTTTGACTCAGACTATTTGACCCTGATATTCTGATTAAACTCCATGGCTGTGTCCAAAATCACTCACTCATTCATTATTCCCTACTCACTATAAAGGGACTCACTATGTAGGTGACTATATGGTGAGCTCATTGGCAGAGGGAAGAAACGCTTTCGGACACTACCTGGCTCATTTTGTCGCAGCTGTTAATAGCGTCATTGCTGTCGCAAAATTAAATCGTACATGTTCAACTTCAGTTGAAGGATTTGGACGTATTTTTGTAATAACTGAACGGTATATAATTCCCACCGAGTTTGTGTTTACCAGTATAGTTTTAATAATAAAATTTGCCTTAAATTTTTAAGATTGTCATCTATTTTTTGTCCTCTCACTCATCATTATTCATTTTAATTGTACCTAAATGTCCATTTATATCCTGTGTAAACAAATGGGTCTCCTGCACTGCTTGGTTTCCCAAAAAAAAAAAAAAAAAAAAAAACATTTTCGCGCCTGAAGCTAAGAAATGTCTCGTGCCTGTATTTAAACTCCTTTGACTAAATGCAGCCTTTGGAGCTTTTCGGTGTGTGTGCAGTGCATGATGGGATGTATATCTGGGTTAGTGACCATCAGATGTTCACTACATTTCGCAGTGGATTGTGGGATGTAATGAGTTCACTATATAGGGGATAAAAATTCTTACAGACAATTTGGACAGCCCTACAAAATGGCGAACCCACTATGTAGTGCACTATGTAGTGAGTAGTGAGTGATTTCGGACACAGCCCATTTCTGCCATTTTTCTCCTGTCTGCACCTGGGTCCATACATCATTTTGACAAGTTCAATAAAATAAAATTCAATTCAATTTTATTTGTTTAGCATTTCTCACAGTAGGACTGTCAAAATACGCTTTACGGAAGTGCTCTTCCAAACTCAAGATGAGCCATATTTTTAAGAAAACACAGATGCATACTTGGATGGACTCTTCATTCCTAACGATTAGTGTGCATTGCTTAGCAATCGTAGTGACTACAGGCTGAATCAGTCAATTTATGGAATTACTTTTTTTTTTTTTTTTTTTTTTTTTTTTTGGTGAGATCAAGTTCACAATCTTAATTGCTATTTATGTTCTTAATTACTGTCTCATGAAATGGCAATATGTAATGGAAGCATGCAATAAAATATTCATAACTGAAATACTTGCTATAGAGGCAATGACTGCATCAGAATGGCCCCAGATTTGGTGTACATAAATTGCTAGTGCCTAGTGACATATTAAGTTAATGTTAGCTATTGATCAGCATCAGTAAAAGCTTATTACACTGTAAATAGATATTTAACTAATTAGCTAATGAAACTGGAGGGTTGGAACTAGTAAATTAATAAACAAAATGATGAATCATGATAATGAAACAAGTAATGTACTTTAATTTTTCGCATGAGGCCAAATGTCATGAAGACTGTTCCAGATGTAAGAGAATATGAGCATATTTGTGAACTTGCATGAACTACATGCCAGTATGCTTTGAATAAAGTGCTCTAGAGTGTGATGCAAGCATGCATATTTCATTCTCTGGGTTTTCCAAGCCCAATGGCAAAAATCAAGAACATTGTCTGAGACAATGTAATAAATAAGTTATAAATTCTGCCTGTTTCAGTGCTTGAAAAATAAGTTATATAACTGAATCATGATTCCGATGAGGCACGGATAGTCTCTCTCACTTGGAAACAGTACTGGTCAAAGCAGCTTTTAATGCCTGAAATCCAGGGGCTGATGCTGTCGATTAGATGCAACACAATTAAAAGTATTTATTGCGATTCCGAAAATCGTCAAACCTTTATTTTACTGTGACTCCTGGTGCCGCTGCCCATTTGAGAGTGCTTTTGCGCTTTTCGTGGTCCACACTCCAGTTAAGACTCATTTAAAGCTTAACTGAATGACAGATCTGAAATGCCTCAGTGTGTTTTAATTGGAATCTGAGGAGCAGCTAACACACTCTGCGGCAGGATTATTAGGAACGGCGGAGGCTGGCGGGCTGAACAAAGCCCCTTCATCTGGGATCAACGGGCGCATGGCCGCGCTTTTCTTGTCATTTTCATATTTGCCATTAATGGTGCCGAAGTTTAACCCTTTAAGTCCTGAGCCCAATCCCATACTACCTCACCCAAATGAGGTGCATCTGCTGTTTGGTACTCTGGGGACTTAAAGGGTTAAGCTTGCATGAGAATTTGTGAATGTGGGTGCATGTATGGTGGTTGCAGATGGACTGTATCAGAGAATTATGTTAGTGTTAATATGTGTGCAGGTGGATGACTGTGAATCTCAGGGTCCTGGGTGATTTCTACGTGTCAGTTTTGAGTGCTATGTGTGAGTGCATCCATCTGCCTGTGCATCTCTGACCGTCATCCCATGACACGCATAACACATGCATTTGGGCTCAAGGATCACATTTCCGCCAACTACGATAATAGAGAAGCGGAGAGGATAGTAATGATATTTACAATCTCAGCATATACGCACACCGCCAATGTAACAAATGCTCAGAATTGCCTGTTATCTCTGTATTTACCCTGCCATTACAACAAACCTAAAAAATTCAGCCCATCTTACTGCCCTTGAACATTCTTACCCATCAGCCTTTCAACAAACATTCAAAAATACCCATCACGCCCAAAACATCCACTTTCTGATTTACAATCAGCCCTGATTCATTACAACAAACATTCTCATAACATCCTTTATTTACAGTCCAAAGACTTTTTCCTATCAGTCCTGCTTTTACACTGCTATTACTACAAAATTGAAAAACAACACAAAAGCCCATCATCCCCGCACAAACGCTTTCAGTACATATCAAAATTATCCACCATGCCCACATTTATACATTACACTCCCTCAACAACAACACCAAATTACCCACCAGTCTGCATTTTACTGAAATTTACTATAGGGAGACAGTAAAGAAAGAAATATGAGTTAATGACAGGATTCGAGACCCATAGATAGAGTGGAGACTTAATTTGAAGACCTTTCCGTCAAGTCGATCTTACCATTTTGCCTGACAGGTGTGTGACATGGCAATAATGACATATAAAAGCAATACCAAGTTATATCTAGGGCAGAAAATTAGGAGAATTTACCCATTGTACGGCAAAAATAATTTATCACCACTGCTTTCACATATAAGTGACATATCAAATGGTCTTAGGCTTCGATATTTGCATCACAAAAATTCACATAGCCATCTTGGTACAGTGCCAATGCTGGTACAATTAGTAGTTGATATTATCATTGTAAAAAGCAGCAATGAGAGGGACAGGCCGTGGTGTGTAGTGGTAGGGAAAGCTGTAGGAAGCAGGGGTTAGAGGATAAGACAGACCTCTGATCTGTTCTCTTCAACCCCACACTTTAAAGGTGATCTTGCCCGAGAAATGAAATCCTAAAAGCAGGTCCTGACTCACTATGGTCATTAACGATCTCCTCACACTTAATTATCTGCGGTAACAAAAATGGAAGGAGTCTCTGTCAGTCTTTATACATGTATGACTGTCCTTCATTTTTCTTGACAACCATTTATCTGATCAGCTTCGAACTTCGTGGGTATATTGCTGAGGACGAGCACTATTGAGTGGAAAGTTTTTGGTTTCTCAAGAAAGCTGCAAGCAGCAATACTGGAGGCCAAGCAATCAGCCTGTGTCAAACAGGCACTTTTTGATCGGGCGCTGCACTAGTCACCCTTAATTTTATTGCTTGTTAGTTTCGCAAGCTAATTATCTCCTAGAATATCAGACAAGTTGGGCAGAGCCTCTCAATGGAAACTGATGTTAAGTCATGTACAGTGTGGATGAAGTTCCCAAAGATTTTTGAAAGATGCTTATGTGATCTCTAGCCATCATCATCATCATCATCATCATATAGTGATTTATTCATCCATGCCAGATGTAAAACTGAGCATCACTGTGAAATTCTGGCAGGAATACATCAACCCAGATATTGTAGCTTTTCTAACAATCAGTCCGATAACGCTTCAATGATAATTTCAACATGAAGCATTTCCTCATGTCCAAAAATAATCACGTGTTCCCTTAACACTCAAATTGTGTGGAACGTGTTTAACATGATTCAAACAGGCGCTAAAACAGTTGTCAATGTGGACAAATGCGAGGCAATTAAATTGAATAGAGCTCTAAAATAATGAATTGAATTAGCCTCATCATCCACAGTAAGTGACATTTCTCAGGAAGTAAATAACAGTCATTTCAATGCTGATTACTCAGCTTGAGGATAACACTCTTCAGTAAATCTCCATTCATACATCAGCGGTCATCTCAGGGAGGACCCAAGAAGAAAGAATATTGTGGTCCACTCTGGTCCAGTGTTTCTCCTCAGTGTTACAGTAGTCTCATAATTCAGTCTAAAGAGGAATATAAGCAACCTGAGTCCAGCCGTGCTTATAGAGCAGGAACGATTGGCAGATTAATCGATTAGTTGCCAATCTTTAGATAAATCGCCAACTACTCTGATGATTGATTTATCAGTTTGAGTAATTTCTTAAGAAACAAAAGTTAAAGTTTTCTCTGATTCCAGCATCTGAAATGCCAATATTTTCTTGTTTCTTTACTCCTCTTTGATAGTAAAGTAAATATCTTTGGGTTGTGGTCAGTACATGATATTTGTGGATGTCGTTTTCAGCTTTGGGAAACAATGATCAAGATTGTTAATCATTTTCTGACATTTTACAGAACAACCATTTGATTATGAAAATAATCAACAGATTAATCGACAATGAAAATAATCACTAATTGCTGCTCCTGACTCCTGTTAAGAGTACTTCTTCAGACAGAAAGAGGGTCTGTATTCTAGGGGCGCTCTGCTGTCAGACACATTCTCCAGCTCTAGCTCACAGTCTATAATATTTCCCAAGTTAATATAGCCATTGCACCTACATTTCCCATGAATTTTACAAATGATATAAAGTACTTTGATTGTGCAGTTTCTGCCATGACTGTATCACACAGAGAGGGAGTCATGAGCAGCGGAGTTATGAGTCATGACCGTGGGAGTCGGTGACTGAGGACGCTGACCAATTTGTCCTCCACACTCTGATCACGGTGGTCCCCAACCCAAGGGCAGTAATTCGGTCATAATCAGGTGTTTGCTAATCATGGGTTTTCGCCTAGTGTTTCAGTATTTTTGTAAACATGAGCCAGTGAAGAAATCAGTGAATAATGGACCGCTGTGTTGGCACGCTGTGTAAAGGTGCCGCTAGAGTAAGCGCCACAGCATGTTATCGGGTCAAATCAATCTGTGCCTGTGCAGACTGTGGCCAGCAGCCTTGTGAGTGCAGCATATCATTGGCTTTGTGCTGCTCAGGGATACTGGGGGGAATACAGTCGGTTTGGGTTAGCTTTGTTCGTTGATTAAGCACCTCCCTCTGGCTGTCCGTGTGCTCGTTAGTTGCATGCAAGTGCATGTTCAGGTTTCCTCTGCCCTCCGAATACGAGATTTGAAACTGCAAGTGAAATGAAGTGGCAGCTGACAGGATTGTGTTTTGAAGGCGAAGTGCACTCTCTCAAGATGGCAGCTGACAGTTTGCTTACTTGACATCCTAAATTTTGATGGGATTGGAGATGCCATTTTTTAGATACAAATAAATTAGAAATGACTGAATAATGCAGGATGGTTTTGCTAACTTAAGAGCCCTACTCATAACCTTATATACCTGCTTCGTGCTACCTCTTCTTATCAAACCAAGCTAGCCCAGACATGAGTTCCAGGACTACTTACATGTCACTCAACAGGCAATCCTATGGGTGCCATATTGACCACTGGCGTGTGATGAGATTTAACCACCTGAGTATAATACTCCCATCAACTCTCATCTAATGGGTGACACTGAGCCAATTACATGCAACCATACAAAGCTTCCACTCCATTCATGAACTTTACAATCATGCTTACATGAGCTCCACAAAAGCTCCATAGCATTCTCAACACCACTGTTTTTATACCGGCAGATGTTGTTATTGAAAGTACCCACCCAGATTACTCTCTTACGATGCATATTCATAGAAAGGAAGACCAAGATTCATAATATTTGTGGCTTACACAAGTCTCAGAACCTCTTGTTACCTTCTGGAACCTTCCAAAGTGAACAAAAGCAGAATGTTGAGGACTGGAATCTAACCCAGCTTCCAATGGGTGAGAGGTATGAATACACCATGCATAATTCTCAGTCTATCACAGGGTTCACACACTGTTTACACACACTTATACGTTTGGGTAATTCAGAGTCTTCAATTAGCCTAACATGCATGTTTGTATACTGTGGGAGGGAACTGCAGTTATGCATGAAGTATGCAGTGAAATATCCAAGATTACTCAGTTACCTCCCTAAAATACCCCCAGTGCACTTAGGGACTCGCTAGAGCTACATGGAGTGAGCAGAGGGGGCTGATGTGGTGGGCTGTTGTTTTCTAGGACAGAAAAATATGAAAATCCCTTCATAAAAAAATATGAGAAAAGATATACAGAGAGTAACCAAAAATAATCAATAGTCATAGACTGGGGCTAGAATTATACACGAGCTTTTACTATGATATTTCCCTGGCTCGCTCTTCCCTGCTCAGAATACTTGTTGTTTCCTGAATCGTTAACGATGAGTGTATCATAAGCACATGCCTTAAGGTGTTTGTGGGTGTGTTTGTATGCGTGTATGCCAGTGTCTGTCAATGTGTGAGTATGCATTTGCGAGTTTATGTATGTTTCTGTGAGTGCATGTGTGTGTGTGTGTGTGTGTGAGTGCATGTGTGTGTGCATGCGTGTGTGTGTGTGTATGAGTGTGAGTGCATGCATGAGTGTGCTTGTGCGTGAGAGAGTGTGTGTGCGTGTGTATGTGTGTGTGTGAGAGAGAGTGAGAGTGTGTGTGTGTGTGTGTGTGTGAGCTCAAGCACACATGTCCTTTCCTGAAACTGAACCAGATTACACTCTGATCTGAGAGGCACGACTTCGGACCGATCCGTCCACCTAAACTCATCTCTCCCCGCTCCTTCACCTTGCTTCAGCAGGCCAGGGTTCCTTGGCAACTGTTGCTTGGCAACCGGGAGGCAAGCCCTCCTCAGAGAAGGGAATCATTAGTAAAAACCTTTTTTCACCGGAGCCAGGGTTCCGATGCAAATACGTGGCAAAACAGCCAGCCTCAATTTCTCAATTTAGCAAAAAGAAGCAGCTGATCTTCATGCTGAGGAACTGTACCAGCACATCTACATGTTCCACACCTCATCTCCTGAATGAGCTAAACCACAGGAGCACAAGCCTTCCACTGTCATTATCATTCCAAGCACGAGGACGGAAAAACCCCACTATTCCCAATCCGACTGCATTTTGCCTCCAGACTCCGCTGGCAGACCATGTCGGGTCTTCTTCTGGGAATTCGGGAAAGCGGGTCAGATCTGCTCACCGAGCAGCCAGCCATAGTCAATCTGGGTGACGCAGACACAATCAACGGCACATCCAGCGCAGCGAGGAAAAGACCAGTTTTCATTGCCGCCTTGTTATTTTCCCCATTTTACCGAGAAGCTTGAAATTACATCTCATTTTCCCCACTTTTTTCTATAGCCTCTACAAGACAACAAACACCAGACTCCATTTTGTGCCTGCCTGGATCTCATTTCATGAAGCAAATGTGCTGCTTTCAAATGTTGTTTAAGAATGTTGATCAGCGGAGAGAGACATTAAAATGCAGGCGTTGCTCCACTTGCGCTCCATTTTATGAATACATATTGAGTTTGCAGCAAAGAGAGTTCTGAAGCACTAAACAAAACAGTTTTGCATTGTGCATTAAGCCATTAGCATCATGGTGACAGCAGCATTTCCTAAGATTGGTAATGAAATAGATAGCGGAAGGGTAGGGCCTTGAATTACCGTTTTGAGCGTTTCTGCAATAAATTTAACGAGAAGTAAAATGAACCGTCTCTTCGAGCTCACACACAATTATCCACAATACCTTGAGATGCCTTTATTTCCAGCCACCCTAATATGCATTATCTCACCCCAATAATCCTCGTCCACGTGTTGGCTACCTATCAAACAACCCCAGCACAGAATGGGTGAGAGGCAGGAACACTCTCTGGAAAGTTTGCGAATTTAATTAAGGGATTGCACACTATTCGCTCACACAATCATTCCCTCTGGTTGTCTAGTCCCTAATTAGCCTGACATGCAAGTGCTTGGACTGTGGGAGGAAACTGAAGTACCCAGAGAAAACCCGCGTGAATGCAGGGGGTCCAGACATACAGTACTCTCAGATTTGAACCCCCAACCTTCTCATTGTAAAGGGCAGCAGTGCTACCCTCTGCACCTTCATGCCACCACCTTATGATATTTGCATCAATAAAATGAACATATATACATCTGTTGTTTTTGGGTCCAAAGCATAGATGCCAGAGTCCCTAAACAGAGTTGTAAGAACTGAAGAATAAGTGCCATTTTGTTTCCATCGCGCAAAATCAAGCCATAAGGAACAATGGGATTGTATTTTTTTTTTTTCTTTCCTCGTATACATTTCAGGAGGAAACAATATACCAGCAAGAAATAGTTTCAAAAAGCATGACAGGAAAATTTTCAGACATGAGAAAGAAAATGCACAAAGAAACGAGTTCACTTTGAGACCGTGGAAACAGATGGCTCCATAGCATGATTTTCCGGAACCCTCATGTCACAACTCTCTCTATCCAGGAACTCAAACACATACAGCTCTATAGGAAATTCGGCACAACAATTCTGCTCCCGATTTTCTCATCACTGACATCTACCAAGTGCTTCATTTCCCAAAAAACAGGATAGTACCAGCTGCTGCACAGTATATGATGCCAAAGGCTACTTGTTAAGACACAACAGCCAGGAAAGCTATGCAGATCCCCACAAAATGAACCTTTCCTAGAACCTGGATGAAGCTGTCGCCATTTACGCGTCGATCTGCTGGGTTGCTGCCCATTGTCAGCAATAGTATGGTTGGAATTTGAGTTTGGACAGTGGATTTAATAGAAGAGAATGATTTCTTAACCGGTTATGACTCTAATGACAACATTGCAGTTCATTTGTGATTTTATCTATTATATTTAGACTTTATTAATCACTCTCAGATGGCTACAGTATCATGAATTTACGCTCCATAATATTTCACTAATGAGCTTAAACACACAAAGTGAATAATAGGAGATATTAATGCATGATTAAAACATTATAATGCTTATACTCTATACTGTACGTAGGAGAAAAACTCTATGGAGAATGTGGTGAAAATATGTGCATTTTTCACTGCTATTTGAGTAAACAAGCTCCTAATATCTGAGCAGTACCAGAGAAACAATCAACAAGCTTATTGGTGCAACATTAGCCGAGCAGGCTAAAGCTGCTATTTTAAGAACCAAATTGTTTTTGCTGATGGAAACTCTATTTGCCTTTCTTTTTTCAATAAATTTGCTTTATTATGACAAGAGTAGCGAGTACGAACACAAATAATTCAATGCAGTCTGACAGCAGAGTAGTCTGACATTATTATTCATTAGAAAAGATCTGCTGGCTCCACTAGCTTCACAATTTGTAAAAAAATAAATGTCTTGCGAATTGTCCGCTCTAATAGCAGTATTCATTACGCTATCTATTTGAATTGAAAATAATACAATGAAACAGATATCTTGAGTGTAGAGTGCAGATACACTTTTATTAAATTTGGGATGATAAGCCCTTTGTTTTCGTTCGTAAAACGACGGCATCGAAGAGAGAACGGGCACTTAAATTAAAAGGCATGTAATAATATTCAAAACACAGAGATTCAAGATTTCTTTCCCCAGACAGAGAGGAATCATAGTTATTTTTAACCCAGGAAAACATCATGGGGGTTTTAGAGTGATAAAGAGTGATAGAGTACAGATATATATAGTGAGTCACATAGACAAGAGATACAGACAGGAACTGGGAGGGGAGGGTAGAGACTGAAATATAAGAGAATAAACATGGTGAATCAGAAATCAGCAGTGGCCTCAGATACCAGCCCTGTCCTTACAGTCCTGTGTGGCCGACACAAGAGATACCATTAACCTGTCCAGATAAAGTCCCGATTTAAAGAAGACAGACTTAATACTTAAACAAAAGGGGGATGGAGTCGCTTTTCATGGGCATGCCTAATGTTGTTTCCCAAGGATTAGAGAAAATTTAAATGAAGACTAAGGGTTCCTGCCAATGATGCATGAAGAATATTATTTGATTGACCTAACAGCCACCTGTGCTAAAAACAATATGCTATTCATTTAGCAGCAATGCCCTGTGTTTGCTGCACTGACCGGCACAATAATACATAATGCAAAAGCAGATAGAGGATTTTATTGATGTTCCAAAAAAAGTCTATTTTGCTAAGCTAATTGCGAAGCTTATGTTTCTTTTCTCCCCTTCTTATTTCCGGCTTCATTATCGTTTCCTTATAATGGACTCCACAGGCAATCAAAGCTTGGAATTAATGAAACATTTTTTCATAGCTGCACTCAGGAAAGAAATGAACACCGCACACTGATCAAAAGAACGTATCTGAAGTAATTTGTCCCAAGTTTTATGATGCCCCAGCAATGAGGGGGCTACGTGGAAAGGTGCTGTAGTACCCAGATGACAAAACTAAAGTCAATACATACAACTGTAATAAAAGCACAAAATCTACACTTTTATAACATAATGATTTTTTTTTTTTAATTAAAATCTGAAAATAAGTGTTTTTGTTCCAAGACTTATGGAGCCTTCTGTTTGTGTGTGCAGTGTGTTGGCCCTGAAGGCAAAAAACAGCTATGTGCCGATTTGTTAATGAGCGGCCGGCTGTTCGTGTGTGTGTGTGTGTGTGCGTGCGTGCGTGTGTGTGCGCGCGCATCTGTGTCAGTGTGTCTGTGTGCGCATACATATGTTAGTATATGTTATTACCTCAACTTCAGTTTATGTTGTCAAATGCTTGTTTATTATACATGACAATGCGCCGTATATACATCAGACCTCAGGCCACAACAACAAAACAGAGGAATTATTTCCAATTATGCAAATCAAGACTAAATATACCAGGTCTTGAAAATATGCATAAGTGAAGTTGTTTCAGAGACACAATATGTGAGTGTGGATCTAGGCTAGAGATTTAGCGCTCTGTGGCGCAAGTACGGTAAGAGACCTGAGGTAAACTCGGATTGCCAGATCGCCAACTGGCAACTCCTTCCTGTTTATCAAATGTTTTTATTTGTCCTTTTACTCTGTTAGAGACAGGCAGTGTTTGCTGTTGAGGATACATAACCACCCTTTAGAGTAATAGCTGCCTGGGGAAGTTGTAAAACCCCTTTAATGATTTCAGTAAGAACACGTCCTCTGCCCTTTACCACCCCCACACAGCTTACAGACAGAAGGGGAAAGAGACCATCTTCAGCAGCATCTTCCGCTAAAATATCTCATCTCAGTTTCCTCTCGTGAGGGACGAAAACACTGCTCAGTGAACAACTGTTGAGTTCAATCAGGATACAATGCTTACAATTCATTTGCCTGACGTCATTTCCTGTCACATTTGAAAAAAAAAAAAAAAACTTGCTGAACCAACTGCTTTTCCCAAACGGACGCTCCCTTAATTTGCTGGTACCTTTCCAAGGCAATTCAATCTTCGATACATTATCATTTTCATTCTGTGCACAGTCTCGTCCTGATAGTGCCACCCCCGTGTTTTTAACGTCCTCACCGTGCTCCAGTAACGCACGCCAAATTCCTACTCACATTAGACGACTGTACTGCAGAGGAGAATGGGCAGAGGAACGACACCGAAGGCAAACTTGGGCACTTCCCAACAGAGCAGTGAATATTCACGCCATTTGGAGGAGGTGGAAGTTTGCTGACAATCACCCGTGATTGAACAAGGCCAGAAAGCCCACATTTCACATATATACGCACACAGAAGCACACACAATTGTTCACACCAACACACTCTCTTTTAATGTGACATTAACACGTAGTCATATGTGCAATTGTTGCTTTACACAAACACACACGCAAAAAGGAACACACACACACACGTGCACATGCACACACACACACACACACACACACACACATAAAAGCTTGTGTGGGCATTGACAACTTTGTAATGCTTACTTAATTAACAGTTTCAGAGAAATAAACACAACAGTCCAAATTCTCCATAAATCCACACTGAGTAATGTTCTGTGACCCCAGATTCTCACATGATACGCTTCAGTGAGTAACCACAAAACAGCTCCCTCTGAGCCCAGTGCACATCACAAACCTTACAGTTAACCCTGCACTGCAGATAAAAAAACACACAAGACAAAGCATTCAGAGCATTCATATCATCAATGACATCAATGTAATCAAACCTTTTGTTGATATGCTGGCCAAAGCAGGGACATGCTACCGCTCCACATTAGGAAATCATGTGATATTGCCATGTTGCCACATGATAGGATTTCACCCACAATAATAACATATTGCGATGTTAGAGGTGAATTGATGTTTTGTCAAAAATTTCCCAAATTAGCAATAAATCATGCGCCATTGGGATAAATAACAACGGACCAAAATTCCAGAAAAATTTTTTTCACTGAAAGCGTTTTTATTGGGTATTTTGTACTCGGAAGTGCATATTTGCATGAATTCTGATGACGTCATACCAATAACAACAAAGCCAGTAATGGCCGCAGAAGTGTATTTTGCCTTCTGAATATTCGATAATTGAACAATGCCGCGACGGTGTGTTGCGATGTTCTGCGGACACGAGGACAGGAGGCTGTTCGAGTTTCCTTAGGACAAGTTGTCAGCAAAGACATGGACCCGGTTCGTCAAAACAAAGTGGGCAAACCGAGAGCCTTCAGCAACCAGCGTCCTTTGCATCACCCACTTCAAAAGGAGTTGCTTCAAGAACATCATTCAGGTTGAAATGAAGAGCGCTAACAACTGAATATTATGAAATTGTTCTTCTTTATTTTTCATCACCAAGTGTGATCATCTCCTCTGACTTCCTTTGGCCTCTTAACCCTGAAAGCCCCCAGTATCGGGCACAAGCTGCATGTATCAGGAGAAACACTATAAAAAAGCTTGTTATCAAATCGCAACATACTCATGCAGCATATCCACTTAACGGGAAGAAACTCAGCTAAAAGCTTATGATGACCATTTCACATCAACGAAGTATCATTCAAGTAGCCTACCAAATAACTAAATAAGCATATGTCAAAATGCGAAATAATATAATATCAGAGCGCGATCGCATATACAGCGCTAGCGATTCTGTGAGATGGCAGTAGCGGTCGTAGAATCCCATCATCTGAAAGGCATGTAAACTCCGTTTTGCAATCGATAGTTATTTATGTGGTGTCGAATTGACGACATCTTTTTTGCTTACTTACAATGAATGTCAGGAATGTACGCGCTCACACTGGGTCTAACCGGATGGCTTGTTGACATAACCCGTGTGTTGCTAGGACGGTTCTGTCATAGAGCCCTTATATTCATTTAATTTTATTTTTATTGTTGAATGGAAGTTGGACGCCATGCTGGATTGTTTTGCCAACTCTTGGTGTGACAGCTCACTTCCGGGTTCTGATTCAGTGTGCTTTTCAAGTATGGTGAATTTATGTTTTTTCCTGAAATTTCGGTCAGTTGTTATTCATCTCAATGGGTCATGATTTATTGCTAATTGGAAAAATTTTTTACAAAAGGCCAGTTCACCTTTAAATTGCTCATTGTTTGACCATACGAGCAGCAGAACCATAAACAAGGAGGGAAGAGGGCCGTCTCATTGACTGTTCAGCTGTTCACTAGAATTGTACCTGATTGGTCAGTACTGTTTCTTTACACTGATAGCCATAGGAAGTGGTAAAGGGGAAGGGTTTAATGCCGCACTGCTCTTATCTGATGGCGTGTGGAGCCATGAAGAGGAATAAAACGCTCCATGCAGACAAGCCCCCCCACCCTCCACTCGTTTCCGAGCCTCAGCTCCGATCTCAAAACGCCGTGACGATGTGCCCGCGATCGGTCGCTACAACAACGGTGACAGCGGGGAGCTTTGCCAAAGCGCAGAAGTGATGCCGCAGCAGGTTTTGGGTTCGAGGTGCGTGAGAACCAGGGAGAAATGGAGGGCAGCCAGTCACGAGGCATCCTCTACTTCTCAAAATACAAATACAGAGCGCAGTTTAATCACAGATGCCGTAGAAACGGAGGGCTCGGAAAGACGAGAGTCACAGGGAATACAATTCAATTTCCGCAGACGAGAGGTGCCACCGCGACTCGCTTCTGTCACGCCAGTCTCGCAACAAATTGAATCTTTTCCGGAGGGACCGTCTCTCTCGTCCCTCTCCTCGCTCAGCGAAGGAGGCTTCGCCTTCCTGTCAGAGATTTAAACTCCCACCCCTGCCATACTGTTGCCTGAGGGACTGACCTCAAAATTATAATCCACCGATTCCCAAGCGGCTCCCTGGCAGAGCCCGGAATCAACGGAGCGATGGTCTTAACTAAGTGCCCACTGGCTTCATTATTCTTCCTCTTGTGTTTTAGTTCAATGTGGTTTAGAGGTTTTAGGGATATTACTGAACTCATGTTATGCCGATAGGCTACTGCAATCATGATAAAAAATATTAGAGGACAACACCGAGCTGCTAAGTAAAAGTACACAGAAAAAAATATTTTAATTGACTTGAAAACGTTACGTATGTCAAGTGGTTCCATTCTACTATTTTAAAAAACCTCAAATTAAATTCCAGGATTTTTAAGCCAATTTCATTAATCAAACTAGAGGGCACTTGGTAGAGTGAATACCTCAGCCACGCCATATATCTGTTCCTTTGGTTGCAGAATATGTTCCGCATCACTTCCAAAATTAAATCAAATCTTCCTTTTACTACCACCTATCATCCTGCTGAATTTCGTGCCAAATTGCTCATAACTTCTTGAGTTATCCGATCAGAAATATAACACAGACCCGTGTTATACAGATATATTTTTATTCTTCCAGATCCAGAATCCAAAATATGTTGCTGATCACTTCCAAAATTAAATCAACTCATCCGTGGACTAACACCTATCATCCTACCAAATTTCGTGCCAAACTGTTCATAACCTTTTGAGTTATCCTGTTAACAGACAAACAAACAAACAAACAGGGTGAAAACATAACCTCCTTGGTGAAGGTAATAAATTGGAGTTATTTAACCCAATTATATGGAGCCACTTGACAGAGCATTTTGAATAAAGTGAATGTTGTCCTTTTTGAGTGTACCAGACGTTGTCCTTCAGGGCAAAGTATCCATTGGAGTAACAGTTATGCTATGATTGGGCAGGACAGAACGACTGAAACGCTCATGTCCACGAGAATATATTCTATTTTTTGATTAATGTTTTATTTATCAGAGCACATTATTTGGGGGAGGACGATATTGCGTGATTTCAGTATTGGGGGGATGTATTCCCCCATCCCGCCCTGAGATTACATCCTTGAAAGTATTTATAGCAGGAGTGCTGAACTTCATCCTGGGGTGCGTTTTAGTTAGCAACTTACATAGTTCATCCATTCACAGTCAATGGTTCCAACTATGTAAGTTAGCATCTGTGCTTTGGGGAAACGCATCCCAGAAAGGGTGAGGGTCCAGTCTTACATTCCAACCAAACAGTTACACACCTTATACTACTAATCAGCCATAGGAATCTTTGCTATGAAACCTTGATTAATTGAATTAGGAGTTTAACTGCTTGGTTGAATGAAAGCCTGAACTGATACCAGAACTTTCTGAATGAGGTTCCTCACCCCTGATCTATAGCCTTCTCCTCTGGCTGCAGACATGATGTCATCCTGCCAGCTTCACAGGAAGCGCACTTCCTGACCCTTTACCCTTCTGCTACAGTGGAAATAGTCTTAAGAATGCACTGTGCTTCATTTATTAGGCTTACTCAATTTTTGTCATTGATGAATGGAATAGGCAGTGACAACAAAAGAATAGAGTATGTGCATTATTTCCTAAAAATCAATGAGGTTATTCAACCTTCATATCACTAAGTTAAGAGTCATAATGCTTGGTAACCTTGACAGATTAGAGAGTAAGACATTGTTAAACAGAACATACACCATTAACACTGCTTCCTCAGTACTTTTCGAGATAATGGGTAGCACGGCAGCCTCACAGCAAAAAAGGTTGTGGGTTTGAGTCTAGCCTGATGCCTTTCTGTATGGAGTTTACATGTTCTCCCTGTGTTCATGACAGTTTCCTCTAGGTACCAAGGCTTCCTCCCACAGCCAAAAGACAAGCCGGTGGTGGTTAGTGTGTGAGTGAATGGCGTGTGCGTCCTGCGATGGATTGGCTAGCTGTCGAGGGAATGTCCCTGCCACTCACCCATAGTCAGCTGGGACAGGCTACCTCCCCCACGAAGAAGCGGTATAGATAATGGATGAATATATAACACCATTGACGTCAACGTCAACAGCGTCAGTAGTGGTTGCGTTAGTAGTTGTTGAATAACAAAATGGAAAAATGGAAGTGGCTGTACGAGGAGGGATTACAGTGGTTATAATCGACTGCATGACTGAGTACCACGCCCCATCTCTACAAAACACAACTACAGAACTAAATGGCCTCCGAATAGAACATCTCTGGGTTACTACTTTAAAAGACGTATTGTAGAGCTCTCCCCACAACAAGTGAAAAGACATGGAGTGAGTAATTTCCCCCGACAAGTAGCACATGCCCCTCTTTCCATCCTTCACGTCACGTCCAAGAGGCTCAAATGTGATTCTGTGATTTATTTCAGCCACAAGCACATGAACAGTAATGGCTTTCCCCATGTTTCTGGATGAGGGCATCACTTACTTGAACAGCACATTCATTTTTTTTTTTTTTTCCCAGCGAGATTGATCAGTGAGGTTAAAGCATAAATTTTCAAGATAGTCATGTGGCATCAAGGCTCTACATGAATTGTGTATTTTCAAAAGATTTCTCATTTTTGTTTTTGCAATGCTATTTGTGCATTTCTCACTGGGGACTTCTAATGGTAGTGTCAATATACTGAGGCTTAATTTTAGCTAAAAAGACAAACGCTAGTTTTAATGGTGAAATTACCTGTCACTCAATCGCACTTCAATGAATAAGTGTGTCTTCCTACTTAGCAGTGACAAGAATCATTATTTATTCGGTCAGATGTGCAATACATGTTTTTGAACACATCATCATTATTTTTTGCTTTCAGAAATGTTGGACACTTTCATTATGAATTCAAACTCAAAATCCAGATAACAATCAGTGTAAGTTGATGGTGAACCACATAATAATAATAATAATAATAATAATAATAATAATAAAAATAATAATGTTTAACTTTTTCTAATTGTCACCCCTGTCCCAATTTCTTAATTAAGGGGTTTTCACTTTAATTTTGAAAATGGACAACACTATTTTTACTTTTTTTTGAGCTATGTGGCTGGATTGGCGCCATAGACATGAACTACACTTCTGAAATGTGGGAGCTGAAATGAAAGAAGGTTAAAAAAAACATAAAAGGAACAGTTTTTGCATATACCGTTAAATGTTGAATTTAAAAGTGAAGCAGGAACCTTTACTGAACTGAATTCAAGGAAAGGATTCATGATTTCAGATATAGCGTGTCTAACACACGACAGTTCTTCCTTGCATCCCATTTATATTAATGTAATTAAGCAAGATCTTCAAACCAACCAGACTGCAACAGCCAATAAAATTTCGAAATCAGTGCCAGCATTCGAGCCTCAAAACCCTGCAAGTGTCCACAACACATATTAATAACATAAGTCTTAAATCCACACACCAGCTGGTGCCATTAACAGTAGCTATCTGAAACCAGTTTGGGTGTCTTTGCCCAGCAAGCAGACTAATTTTGCAAGCTATTTCTTTGTAGGCTTAGCACAGTAGCCTACCACAAGCTGAGAGGCCAAAACATGACAGGTGTTTAGCTCGAGCTACGGCTATCTGTGGAGGTCTAAATGCTGACGCTTACTAAATACTCGCTATGTCCCGACACAATGTATAATTGCCTTATCAAATAGTATAGATATAACAATCTAGCACAACAAGACTTATGTCCTTCAGACACGACTTCCATACAGAATGCAGCCAAGCTGTCCAGGTGTTCAATAACAGAACTAGTAATGGAAATTATGTTTTGGAACTCATTGAAATGCAGTGTAAACAGTAACTGGAAAAACTATGCTGGCCCAAATAAGTAGGCATATACCATCTCCTGGCAAGTTCAACATGGATACAATTCAGCAGCTTTTTACAGGGTAATCTTTCCTTGACTTGTTTGCAGTCAGAAATGTCATGTCCACCCAATGTCAACCATAATTTTGTTTTAAAGGTTTAATAAGTATCAATGTTTCTCCAGGTAGTCGGCGTAGGGACAGTAGGCCCACAGATCACTGACTTAGTGGGTCTCTGGCGAGTTTATTGTGGTACAAAAATGTCTTGTACAGTTCAACAACCAGCACAACTCACGCTGGCAGTTAGACTGGATCCAGCCAACTGACTTATTTTATGAAAACCAACGTATCTCGGCCGGTAAGGGAAGTGTATGAACCTGTATGCGCGCGCATTTAGTCATAATCTTTCCCTTTTTGATCTAGATATCTGTTTCACGCAGAGGCCGTGGGTCCTGCCATGTCCATGCGTGCGAGAACCAGCGTTGATCAGCCTTTTTTCTCACAATACGTGTCTCTGCGCTGTCCATGGTGCTATTCTTTAAGACGAATAAAAACTGCAAAAGCGCCAAGCGGCAGTGAACCGAAGATCTAGAAAGAAATGAGATGTGCGTGGGGCAGAGGAAAACCAACATATCAGCGTGTGTGCGTACATGCACGAGTGAGCGTGCGTGCGCGCGTGCATGTTTTAGGGGGTGTGCGGGGGTCGACACTGATGACCGTTTACGGGTTAAAAATGTAAACGTTCAGGCGTGACAGATAACGTACCGTGAAACCAAACCAACATGTAAATATACCCAGTCGACATCTTAACATGCGGAGTCCATGAACAACGCACTGAAAAATTCTACCTCTCTGATCTTAGCTTTCCTCAGAGATCAAATGGTCATGAAGATGACAGCCACACCAAAACACGAGTTTCAGAATTAATCAGATAAATGTACATTGATCTAAATTGGACCATATGCAGTACATTGCATTTGCAAAATTTAAAAGGAAGACAAAATAGGTGCCTCGAGAATGGATGTTCGTTATTAGGAATGCCAAATGTAGAAAGGGAACTGTGCACGCACGTTCCATGTGTTCACTGCAATTTTGGCAAATTCCCACGAGCGAGCATTCGGGAGCGGAAACATGAACATGCTTACCCTTCATCCAATCCAGGACCTGGTTAGGTGTCCATTTACTTATAGGCTCCATCACGAGTGCCATAATCGACGTACCTGTATTTTTTTAATTCACGCCAAAGCAAACTTATCGGTTTTTCGCGACGAAAAAACTGTATTACCACAAGGGCACCTATAACCTGGGATACGGGCTCTTCAAAGCATGGCTGGTAGTATGTTTTCTGGAGAGGATGCGGTGGTGCAATCCATGCGCACACGCGCGCTTTCTCTCTTTCGTTCCGAATCTCTCACTCTCTCAGCAGCTCACTCCACTGATGCAAGCCGACTCTCGCAGTGGTACTGTGGAGTAGAGAGATTGCTGTGAACGAGCAAGTCTAGCATTCCCTCCTCCTCCCTCTTCTGCACGCCGCAGCAACACACCATGAGCCGCTGTACGCGAGACGCGGGGAATGGTGCAATACTAAACATTGTACTCCAGTGGCAGCCTGAAGAGTGACGCAAAAGCAAAAAAAAAAAAAAAAAAACCATCACGAGAAAAGAAAGTGCAGCACACGTCACATAAAAGAGGGTATCACATATCGAATGAAACATGGGAGATATTCACAGCTGCGCTTGATTTATTGCATGTGATGCGAATGTTAATGTATTATGCTAAAATACATTATATTTGCTGTTTATAAGCTCGATATACAAAACCAGGATAATGACTTAAATTCCTCATATGAGATAAATTGGAGATTTTTTTTCTGTTTTCATGTTTCGCATAACAGAAATGCATTATGCTCTTTCAATAACACCGTGAAAAATAAAATATGTAGCTTTTTGCCAGATAGTTCACAATCTTAAGCGCCCAAGCCGCGCAGTATCGTAATCCGACGTGTGCACTCAAGATATAGCTTACGGAGAAAAACTATTCCCCACAGAGCAGAGATGAACTGCGACACACAACTTGAACTATTGTGCATGATTAGTTTAACCATTAGGTTGAGAGAATGTCAGTAAGCGTAAAATACAGCGTCATTCAAAGACAGCCACTTCCGCAGGATTTGACAGATTGCATACATTGACTTGTAGGGGAAAAAGCAGAGAACCGTTCAGAAAATGTGGGCCAGAGACAAATCAGACTTCTCTACACGTGAAAAACACGGACAGTGTCAGACAGCGACCCCTGCCGTCACACTGCATGAATTGACTGGTGACGTCGTATTTCACTGATTTTCTGTGTGGCACGTTAATACTTATGAATGACAGGACCGATGGGGATTGGCTGCAATTATCAGGGGTCCAAGCCCGAGGTGCGGTGCTGGGAATCCTGTTGTTTTTGTTAAAGTTTTTATTATTTTTTCTGCTTCCTCATTTTAATTCCACCGTAACAAAAAGTCATACTGCAGCCCAACCCGTACAAACCACGAATTAGATATTTGGAGGGTTGGTGCAAACCCCTGCACGTACTTCAGGCATCAAAAATGACATAAGTCCACCAGCAGAGGATGCTATAATTAAGGACAGTGCGTTTTTTTGCGTGGAAATGTGTCCCCTGTGGAACGTGCCCCCAGTGATAAAATTCGTTCCCTGTGAAGGTACCTGCTCCAACACCTAAACCAACACCCACCTCTTATGGGCTCGGGAGATGAGGCTGAAAATCTAAAATCGTTAATTTATGGCTTTTTTTTTTTTTTTTTTTTTGAAGGATCAAAAACATAGTTATTGTACTTAAAGCAGGGAAACAAGGCCTGTGTCAAGTTCCGCTGCCAGACTCACTCCAGCATGACCTGTCATGTATTACTCTGCTTGATGCCAGGTATGAGAATTTTTTATTTTGATTGTATAATTTCTGATGGAATATTTCCCAATTTTAAAAATGTGTTTTAAGCACTTTAATATATATTTAAATTGGATTGTAATTGGCTTTAAGTGACCGTCCTGGCTAATAAATGATTTTAAAACTTGATCTGTGTGGTTTCCCTGAAAATAGTTTGTCTCTCTCTATTCATATGGGGATACCAAAGCTGGTCAAGGGAGGATGCACATTTAAGCGTTTTGTATCATGGTGCATTGCACCTGTAGACGTTTGTCATTACATCAGTCCCCTCCGCGCTGCGGTTTTCCATGTAAAGAACGAGGGTTATAGGCCTTCTAGGGTCCCTGAGCCTCTATCGGATATACTGAAAGGAGTGGCACCATACGTAACCTCTTAGTCACCACAGATACAGTATCTTGTCAGCTTTTGAGACATGCGCATATCAGCCAGTATGACACACCTTAGAAAGTTCTGAGAGAAGTTACAAAAGTACAAAATTTTAAATACCGAAGGTTTATCTGTTATGTTTCAGACCAGGAATCAACTGCAGAGGCAGAGTACAATCAAATAGGCTGGTTAGTTGACAATATTACCGTATGTTAGGGGACAGAACCCCAGGAGAAGACGTGGGAGTGGAATCCCAGAGAACAAGAGTACAGTCCAATAAAGAGGGTATGGCAAAGCTGAGCCGTCAATCGCCAGCCACAGGCTTTCAGGATAACAGTCAGGAGGAGGGCACACTTTGCCAGAGCCGAACTGTCCCACAGGAGGATGGCGTAGCTTCAGGGGAACGTGGTTCCAATCCTGATGACCACAGAAGGACTGGAAGCCTGCTCCTAAAAAACTGAACAGAGGAACAGACGTGGAAGGGTTAACAAGAGCATGGTCCCAATCCTGAAACATAATTAGGACTGAGGCCTTGTTCCTAATAAACTGGACAGAGGAACTTATGGGAACTAGTTAACTTGAACACGATTTTAATCCAGGAATTGGAGTAGGCTAGGAAGCCAATCCAAATTAACTGAGTAAAGAGGAAAGCTTCCGCATATAGCTGTCAAAAAAAAGATTACATTACGCTTAATAAAGACGAAGAGTTTCCACGAAGAAAACTTACTGGTTAAGGATTACGCTGCACATAATAAATACAAAATATCATTACCTACCATTAACAGTTGCATAATACTTAACAAGAAAGCACTCAGAGAGCACAGCACCTCCGCCATGCCAAGGCAACTCTGCGCATTAGTTATTTTCGTTGGCTGATGTAGGGTATTGTTGCATTCCACCGCCAGGTGGCAGCAAAACCCAAAAGCACGCCGATTGGAAATCAGGCCCATTGGAAAGACTTGGATTTGTACTTTGGCCTATATCTCAGCTGTCCTTTGGCGTAGACATGCCAAAATCTAATCACTTGTTCCTCTTGTGCTACTCTAACATCCTGCGAAGTTTGGTTAAAATCTATGCAGCCGTTTTTGAGATATCCAGCTAACAAAGAGACAAACGCACGCCGGCGAAAACATACACCTCCTTGGCGGAGGTGAATAAAAACTAAGAGTTTCTACAAGGAATACTGACTGGAAAAAGATGATATTACACACAGTAAACACGAAGAATTACTACAAGGAATACTGACTGGTTCAAACCACAGGTAGCACATTAAAATCCAGCAACTTGCAACTCCGAGCACGGGGCTTAAATACACATCACGTAATCATTAGGAGACAACCATGGAATGAGACACAGCCAAGAAGAGGCAAATATGCAAGTCATAAACCATTCAAAGGCCGCATACTTATGATAGACTTGCGAGTTGCTGGATATGAAAGGAGACAAAAGGCATTCACACCAGGGTAGCGACATTATCTCAAGACGTAAATTATTGGTTAGACTCAAAGGCAGGAAATTTGCCAAAAAATAAAAAATAATAATAATAATTTAAAAAGCTTCTATAATTCTGGAACAACATGATATTGACAGATGAGACAAAGATCAACTTTTACCGCAAAGATTACATAACTGTCCATGATTGGAAGCACACAACCTCATCTGTGAAGAGTGGTCATATGTGGGCATGAATATGTGGGCATGAATGGCCGCCAAATTAAATGTTTTCCTTGTATTTACTGGAGATGCATCTGTTGACAAAACCTGGAATATGAATTCTTAATTGTATGGGGCTATATTATCTGCTCAGATTCAGCCAAATGCTTCAAAATACATTGGAAAAAACACTTCAAAGTTCATAACGGTAATGGCTGGAAGCAAACTGCAAAAACAACCCAAGATTTTTAAGGCAAAGAACTGGAATATTCTCCAATAGTCAAGTCAAATATATGACCTGAATCCAGTCAAGCATGTATTTCACTTGCTGAAGGCATTACTGATGGCAAAATGCCCCAACAGCGAAGCACAAACTGAAGACAGCTGCAGTAAAGGAGGCCTGGCAGTGAATCACTAGGAGGGAAGGCCAGCATCTGATGTTTACAGATTTCTTACTTCAGGCAGTTATTGACTGCAGTTATTACCACCAAGTATTAAAAATGACAATTTCATTGATGATAGTTAGTTTGTCCAATCACTTTTGAGCCCCTAAATTTGACAGGGCTGCACTTCAAATGGGTGCAATTCCTTCATGGTTAGGACAATAATTTTTGCGAAAACCCGTAAATTGAAGTCGGGTGATTGTTTCTTCACAAATCCATTGTGCTGGCATACACAGCTAAAACTATGAAAATTGTGTCACTGCCCAAATATATTTATGGACCTGGCTGTAGTTCCAGTCCTACTCAAAACCCATGCCGGTTAGTCTGACTGAGACTCTAAATAGCTCCTCGGTTTCAGTGTGTGAGTGGCGTGTGTGACATATTCAGAGAGTATTTGTGCACTCACCACTCACATTGTGTCTACTTATGCGTAATGTTTTATCCTTATTTTACCCATGGTTTTCTGTGCCCGCAATTTCCCTTAGTAGCTCGCAGTGTCAATGCAATGTGCAATGTAAATCAAACTTGGCTTGCTTGGTCACCAGAAATCTAAACTATGGGCACATAGTGATCATTGCCCCGGCAGATCTGTTTCAATGTGATGAAAAAGTGCCATCTTTCTGTCAATTATCATGGTCAAAGAGTCATTTGAAGGTCATGGTAATTTTGAAAACACAGAACTGGTGTAGTGCGGTTTCAACAGTTTTCAGTGTTCTATTGATTTTTTACAAATATATTTCATCAGTTCATGATTAGATTTTGTTAATTTCTTTGTCTCTTTTAATATATGAAGTTACTCCCATTTCCTGCCACCACACTCATCACTGCTATCCACACATCATACTGAGCAAAATACTTCACGACCTATAATGTCTGATGAATCCTTCTGCAATAGTTGCAAATCCAAGCATATTTAATATAATTATTCGATGAGTAATATTACGTATAATTACCCGAGGCAAGTTAATTACATCCTAATCTGCAGTGTACGTATTTAGCGTAAAACAGGTTTAAATTGAAGTGCAACTCCGGTAACGATTTTATTTTCACTGACACCCATACATCACACAGAAAGCAGCAAAATGAAGCACACAAAACATCTTAAATAATAATTTAAACAAGCCTGAATGCATTTCTTCCAATTTTCTAAAAAAAAAAAAAAAAATACTGATTATGCACCAGTTATTCCGACGTCATGCTTCCTATTTCATAAAACAGAGAGAAAGTGATAGTAGTGGTGGTTGCAGGAAGAAGGGTATTGTGTTAAAAACAGAAATGCATCGCACTGTATGTCAGCATATTCACAATGGTAATGGGGTCAAGGGGGCACCATTTTGTTGAGCATGTTTCAAATGATGCGCAGACACACTGCATCAAAAACCAATGAATACTCTAAAGTCTCATCACACTTAATACTGGTACCATCGTGCTGTTGCTGTACTCGGTTCAGTACTTTGTTCTGAATGTGAACGTCCCCGAAATGCAAACAACGTAATTTAATCACGCAAAGATCGGCCGGAGAAAATGAACAGCAGCTACAACAACTTTATTGGATCAACACAACGAGGCTTTGTTCCATGTCCACTGCTGCCACTCCTTATCAGTGCGGCCAGTTTTTCAATGATCTGCACTTCATAACTCCACAAATGAATTTTATCCTCCTTCAAACTGCTTCCAGTTTTCCTTCTGTTTCCTTTACTGAAACCCTTAGTAATTTCCATAAGCAGTATTGGTTATTTTGGAATTTTTTGAACTCTTGAATCACATTGTATGTTTAAGGTAACATGTTCTACATTGTCAGGATACATTCATATAATGACTCGTTACCAGTGTATTCGCTACAATGATTTATTTCAAGCTTCAAATGGCTTTGTCCTTGTCTGATGAATTCACAAATAACAAAAATCAAACCTTTCATTGTTTTGGCTCAAAATTGCTCTCGAGATTGGATGTCACACTGAAATCCTGGAAGGCTGCTTCTAAATGCCCTTGCGCTAAAATGCTTCAAACAAGTAATCCAGTGGCGATAGAGTCTGCACACCTTGTAAATTATCCGCTGATTGAACGGAAATCTAAAAAAAAACAATACAGAGTGGAACCCCTCAGGTCCAACCTCATTGCAGACACAATTCAGCAACAGCAGGTCCCAGGTCGAATGTTCTGTCCGCTCTAATTGGTCTGTTTTCTGAATTGGACTAATTCCTCAGGTGGCCGAAGCTACTTCCAAGCAGTTCCTAGTCATAACGAATTTTATCGACAAACAATCGTCATGCTACCTTTCAAAAAGGTAGGGGTTTGATGTCCACAGTGAAATATAGTGATCTGGTTAATAATACTTACTCTCTGTCTGTTTTGACCTTGTGCCATGAATGGATTATACCACAAAGAAACTATCTCGATGGTTATTAAGTTTGTCTAATGTTATTCACTTAGTCGATTTCCACAGTAAGTTCAACATAAATCGGACTATTGGCTGGTTATTTTACAATTATAATGAATGCAGTTACCGTTTGCACAAAAATAATATATTGATCAAGTACTGTACAACAATATATCATACTTCTGGGCCCGTATTCACAAAGCATCTTATCTTACCGCTAGGAGTACTCCTAAGTCGCGCTAAAACATTTTATGTAGGAGTAAAACCTTAAAAGTTATTCACAAAGCCGCTGAGAGCGACATTTAGTTAAGAAAACTGGTAACCCCTAGACTAGGAGTAGCTCTGAGATAGGTGGGAGTAAATCTCCGTTGCTATGGATAACGTCAATTCTCACGCACGAGTCTTTCTTGGGACAATGAGCACGGTGATTGGTTGTTTGGTGACAGGGCGGCCCATTGAAAAAATATCCTACACACAACCCATGAAGGAAAAAATGAGGAAATAGTCCAAGCGGCTGGTTTGTCCCATAAAATAATAACATGTTGAGCACTCCTGAAAATGCACTATGCGCAGTCCCCATATATCACGTTCTAGGCAAACAAACATACATAGGAAAGAGATAGTTGTAAAGTGCCAATAGCATAAAATGAGTCAATAATAAAACGTGTCATTTGCCCCAAATAATTAGCAACTTATTACCCAATGAGAATATGTTGCGAATATTTAAATGTCGGACTGTTCAAGTTTGTTTGTCCTAAACTGTCATGGATGAAAGTTCAGAAGGACGCGAAAGCCCAACTGGAGCCACGACCAGTTACTGCTGCTGGCCCAGTTGGTGCTGGAGCGAAAGCATGTTATCAAAGGGAAATTTGGCTCGGGGGTGAACAGCAAATCCAAGCGGGATGCGCGGGATAATATCAGCCTACAGACCAATGCTGCATCCCCCCGGTGTCTCGGACGGCAGACGACTGCGAGAGGCGGTGGTATGGGCTGCAATCACAGGGGAGGTCCGAGATTGCAGCCTATAAACAGGCTATCGTTCAAACAGGGAAGCATACTAAGCTTGGTTTGTAATTTATAGCCTGCAATTTAAATATGCATACAAAATATTACATAGGCTGGTATTAGTATGATGATCTGTTAAATGTAACCCTCGCTCGATAGCCTAATAAAATAATTCATGCATAGCAGGAGGAGGTACAGCACCAAAGCCACTGTCCCCGAGCAAGTGGCATCCCACAGGCACATAATGCCGGTCAAATAATTGGCATAAGCTGCTTTCCATTAAAATGCGAGTTGTGCGTGGATCCTGGCCATTTCGCAACAATGTCCAAATATTTGGCATCAAATAGGCTACTATCTGGGTGTTGATGGAATGAACTTTTTTTTCTATTTATCTTGGGTCGGAGAAATAATTTGAATATGGGTCTCGTCAATAGCACCGATGATACCGGGCATACTTGAGATGTGCATGAATTCAAGTTTGATTCTGTGTTGTTGGCGAATGTCCATTGGAAACCGGATAAACTGTTGGATGATATGGGGTTCACAGAGCGCATTGATTGTTTGTTGAATTGAGCGACTGACACATGATTGTGAAATCCCTCAATTGTCCGCGTTGCAAAATTGCATTTTTCTGGTGGCCAAGTAACGAAGTGTTGTCAAACATTTTATTTTGGGGCTTATTGGGTTGTTTCTCATGGTTGGAGACGTAATTCTCTCCCTCACCAAGTCAACAACAAATAAAATCCCCTCTCGGTCAATCCAGTATCTTTTCAACAACTGTTCTGTGTAAACTGCAGTGTTTCCATGTTTTTATTACTGCAAAGGGGAAAGGGTTGCTCCACTTCTTCAACTCAAATTCAACCAATATACAAATGAATTCAGTGTTAATACTCACCGAGTAAAATCAAACAAGGAATTCAAAATAAATCTTTAAAAGTGTGTAATTACTTATTTTAACAGTGGTTGAATTGCTATGATCCAGACCAGGAATTAAGTCCTGAGGCAAAGTAAAATCCAACGGTAGGGTTCATTGATGGTAATAAGGTAGACAGTGGGATGGAGCCCAGAGGAGAATAGCACAATGCAGGTCAGATGTTATGGGTGAAGGAGCGTGGGTGTTGCCAATGCCTAACCAGTGGCTTTCTGGGATGACCACCAGGTGGAGTAAACGCTACACCAGAGCCAAACTGTTCAAAGGCTAGATGGAGAAGCTTAGAAGGAATGTGGTTCCATGCTGATGACCATAGAATGATTGGGAGCTCGTTCCTAATAAACTGTACAGAGGAACAGACTGGGAGAGGATTAACTGGAATGCGGTTCCAATCCTGGAGACCATGAGAAAGGGATGGGACCTTGTTCCAACAAACTAGAGAAGGAAGAGAACTATGGTAATTACTATCATTAAAGATTACGTTAAACTTTCAAAAGAAGAGGATTTTCAGTAGTAAATACTGACAGGTTCAAAGTACTTATAGCAAATTACAATACAGAAACTTGCACCTCAAAGGAGGGAGTATACATACGTCACACACAAGAGGTAGGGTAACTGTGAAACAAGACACAGCCAGGGATTGGGGAAAGACGCAGGACGCAAACCAATCAAAGGTTACGATACCTCTGATAGACACGCAAGCAGCTGAATAGGAGGAGACAGAGAAGGCATTGACACAAGTGATGAGACAGAACACTCCCCCACTAGTTGGCACCACCTGGCGGCCCCCAAGGGTAGACCCCAGATGCCGGCATAGGAAATCACAAACCAGGGAGGAGTCTAAAATATTTCACTATGGGACCCAGGAACTGTACCCCTCCCAGCCCACTAAGAATTGGCGTCCGCGTCTCGTATGCCAGACGTCCAGAGTCCAGCAAACAGTGTCTATGGGGCCATCATCAATGAGATTGAAGAAAGGAAAGCAATGGGAGGGAGGACTGTAGACACAACAAAGACACAGGTCTCATTTTGGAGACATAGAGCACAGGGTGAACATTACTAAGGGAATGCGGAAGGACAAGCCTAACAGTGGATGAGGATGGGGTTCTTGAAATGATGAATGGGCCAGTGAACAAGGGGGATGAGCTTCTTCCATGTCTCCCAGACCAGGACATCCTTCGCTGCCAGCCAAACTATCTGTCCTGATTGGTAAGCAGGAACTGGCCAGCGACAACAAATTCCCTGCTTCTAGCAGGCAGATACGTGCCATAGTACACGCACAAGCTCTTATCCAACCCCAGTGGGCACGACAAATCAGAACCTGAGCAGAGATAACTGGCACTTTTCTCTCCTCAGACTTGCATAAAGGCGGTTGGCGACCCGGACAACATTGAAAAAGAGACATGCACAAACCAGCCACCGGTAATGAAGTGAGAGCCGGCTTCACCCAAGTCAACAGATGAGACCACCTGGCAGGGCTCCTGTCTGTCTGCCAGCGAAAAGTCTTGCCCAGTTCCTGGTCCCGCCTATCCACCTGGCCGTTAATTTCTGGGTGGAACCCCGAGGACAAACGACGGGTGGTACCCACCAGGGCATTGAAGACCTTCCAGAGGCGACTGTCAAACTGGGGACCATAGTCAGAGACCACCTCTTGGGGCACACCGTGAAGGCAAACTACATGTTGAAGAAGTCTGGTAGTCTCCTTGGCTGTGGGCAGCTTAGCCAATAGAACAAAGTGGACTGCTTTGAAAAACCGGCCAATGATAATAAGGATGACCATAAATCCATCAGAGGGAGACAGAACCATGACACAAATCCATGGCTATGCAGGTCTATGGTCGGTTGGGAACTTACAAGGGCAGCAGCAGACCATAGTGTTGTTAGTCACTTGATTTGGAGTGGGCGCACGCAGTACAGGCTACGACAAATTCCCAGGTGTCCTGGCAGTTAGTTGGCCACCAAAAGTGCCAACAAACAAGAGTGAGAGTGCCACAATGCTAGGATATTATGTCAGCTGAGAGGCATGGCCCCAGACCAAAACCTTACCTCTCACTCTCACAGGGAAGAAAAAGACGATTGGGAGGAGTGTCTGTTGGAGAGGGACAGGTCCGCAACGCCTCTTTGGTCACACTCTCCTCTTGTAGCTTTGTAGCTGCTGGGAAACAGCTACCCGGGAGGATGGTGTCTGGTGGATCTTCAGCATTTGCATCAAAGGCTACTGCACAATATAACACATAAAACGCAGTGGGGAACAACACCTGGAACCCTATGCAATGAATACAACTAATATGGACTGATGAGTTTTTTGTTTTTTTTTTTTTTAACTCTTTTTAATACATCTGGGTGGATTTAGGCTCAAAGAATGTGCAAGGAGACATTCAATCTTCAATGCCTGTTACCAATTGTGAAGCCTATTGGTGATGATGAAATGGTATGGGCAGCCCTTTCATGGGCCTCATTGTGTCCAATGATTGCTCTCAATAAACATGTAAAGGCCAAACATGAGACCAATTTATAAACTATTTAACAAGACCACAGGCAGTCAGGTACCCTATGGTGCAAACATTGTCCCCATATGATGCCCCGATATACATGTGATAATGTCCCTATACACATTGCAAATCTAATTAAATAATTGTTCCAGGAGTATGAGAATAAGGTCAGATGCCTTGAATGACCTGCTAAATCACCAAATCTAACCATGTTTTAACCTTTATGGGGCATTCTCCTCTAGAGTCCAGAGTGTGAATTTTTCTATCTCCTTCAACACTCAACTAACTAGAGACTGTCCATCTTGAAGGATGTGCCAAAATCTCACAGCACAAAGTTCAGAAATTGAACCACAGAATTCAGGATTAAAACTCTTGGAAGCAAAGGGTTTTCATTGCTAGTCGCAATATGTCTACTCAGTTTTTGTGTTTCTGATGTTTTTTCCACTGTCTGGATGTATCACTGAGTGTGCTTGTCATTCCACATTTATGTCCATCCATTATAGCCTTACAAGTGCTTCACTCGTACCGAACAGGCATTTACTGCACAAATGAAGCACATTCTGAAGCCTGTGGTCTCCAGGGGCAGCCAAAGGTGTGGACTTACCTCCTTTTAACAATTTAGAATCACAAATATTTCAGCAAAGTAGAAGTCCTGTACACCGTGAGAGTGATGTTCTTCGCTCCCTCAATTGATTATGCAGTGAGATGACATAGTCTAAATCAATACACAGACCTATAAGAAGTTAAATGTTAATTAAATTGGAGTATCCTACCCTGGTTGCAAATGAGATGTACAAACACATCAAATTGAAAGCATGCAACTCCTTATTGAACTGGAATAACATAATTTATTCATCTTAATTTGACAAATAAATGCTACTAAGCTAACATTGGGGAAAAAATGACTCATTGGATGAAAATAAAACATTTCTTGAATTTGTGATAAGTACAATGCCAGTCAAAAGTTTTAGAAATCAAACAATCTTCAAGCAATAAGAGATGGAAAAGTGAAATTTAACCCCTGAGACCTTGTTTACAATGAGAACATCACATCTAGACTTTGTACATAAAATTAAAGTCTGGGTCTACGGAGGTCAAATGCTTTTTGTGTCACAATAATCCATCTAAATTTTAGATTGACCAAATTGGCCACATTTTGCCGTGAAGGATTTTCCTCTCCATTCGGTTACAGAAGTTTATATCTAACACTGCTCTACTCTGGTAGTTTCCAAGGATGCTCTGCAGTCGTGTTTTGCTTGTTCTTGATTTTTCTCACAAATTGTGTCAGTCTATGTTGATCTTATATCCTTTCTAGGAAAATAAAAATAATATGTTTACTAGCTTATTCAGCCAAATATAGGCTAATGTAATTAGCACTAAAATTTAGAATCTGCAGTTTAGTCAATAAACAGATACTTCTCAACTTGTCACAATTTGCATCTTGCCTTGTTCTAATTCTGGTTATTTACATAATATAAAACTGCTTATATTTCACTAATACATACACAAAAACATGAGTAAAGTGTCCTAAAACCTTTGACTGATAGTTAACACACCTTTGGGCTCCTCAGTAGAACATTTATAAGTACATTCAAATGAATTCTCACATAGTGGACGCAGTGTTGCAAACAAGAACTGACATATGTAATTACATTAGTTATAGGTATTAAAGTATTTGTTGTTTAGCTGCATGGGAAGTAGGGCTATTCTTTCATATCAAATGGAACCAAAGAAACTTCTAACCAGTGATTTCATCATTTGGACATTTTTAATAACAACAAACATGAAATACTCAGGTCCCCCGCCACGTGATGGCTGACATCTGGCCTCGCAACAAAAACACGGTGGAGGGATGAACAGACAGGCAGGAGAATGGACAGAAGTATGAAAAGGCACATCTACACAATAAGATGCATCCACATGTAAAATATTGGTTTAGGAGTTCTAGCCCCGAAAAGAATCGGATGGCTGATACCTGGCCTGGAAACAAAACGCAGAGGAGAGATGGACAGACAGACAGGGGGATGGACTGAAGTAAAAAAAGGCAATCTGCACAATAAAAAGTATCCATGTATAAAATTTTGTTGAGAAATATTTAACGATTTAGGAGTTCTGCCCCAGAAAAGAAGCATGACCGACAAACAGACGGACACACGGAAAGACAACACTCATTCCTATATCCCCATCTGCTTCATAGAAGGGTATAATTAAACTTGGTGCTGTAAAATCAAATATGTGCAGCCTGATTTTATGCTTTGTCAGACAAAATACACATTTAAAATACATATTTTTTTTATTGCTAAGAGGAACAACTCTATCACAAATATGTAAGCCCCTCTGTAAATAATATTGACTGAAACTTCATCCACAGCCGCTAGAACATGCATAAAAAACAAACTCTGGGAAGCTCTGGCTGTAACCAAGTGTCCTGCCACACCATTGAAAATTATAGTCAAATTGAAGTACAATTCACAATTGGCCACAGGCAGAATTACACAGTGAGTGAGAAGTCAGCTGGAAAGCTATTTTGCACCTAATTAAGATAAACTGGTCGCTCTCGTCAGTTGGGTGCTTGCCTGCATTCTGTATTGCAGAAAAATCACAATAGATAAACTAAAATACAAGTAAATACAAGCATTTTTACGCATATTCAGTGTGGAAATCTCATTCAGGCCATGGGGCTACACAATTTTATTTGTCAAGCAAAATTAACCAAACATAAGGCAATATAAATACACAGAGAAACAAAGAAAAAGACTAAAACACTGGCTTTTTTGCTGTGCTTGAATGTCAGTTGGCAGTAAAAAGTTTGAGAACACATATTTTGTGCTCTCATGCAGAATAGGACACATATATTCAGTTAATTCCACCTGAAAATCAACAAATTACTAATCTGGGAATTATTGCTATTATTTATACATGGGAAAGAAGAATGGCACAGTGCAGTAGGCTAGTTGTGACGATCAAACCATTGAGCCAATCAGCCTATATACTACAGCATTGCTGAATGGCTTAAGGGTCTGTGCCAATAACATCTATTTGTCTGTGAAAAAAGTGGCAAAACAACACAATTAATTGACTAAAAGCAATTATATAGGCAAACTTAGAATATCATATAACAGGCAACCATTAGTATCCTTTTTCTATATTGAAATAATGTTAGCCAACCCACCAAGCTAAACCAATTTCAAGAGGCAGTTACCTTTATTTACTCATATTAGCTATACACACAGCCATCTATGCAAACGATCTATTTTAATCTTCTACAAATAAAGTTAATTTATGTGGCCTTAACACATAAGGGTGCATCATGAGTAATGGCAGTGTCATGGTACCACAGCATGTAGGGCAAAAAATAAATTCACAATGAAGAAAAAAGAAGGGGAAAAAACGGTAGCTTCTCATTAGGGCATGTATTAGCAAACAAAATATGTCACTATAAACTGACCCTTTGAGACTGGCGATATTCGTGTGGTGTAAAACAAAACTCGGGCTGTATATGCGGTCTCTATGACCTCCCCTTTCGCTCTCTCCCTCTTCCTCCACAAAGTCAATGATGGGCGGGACAATGGTGCTCAGTTTTCAGCGGTTACGACTGTCACTACACTGATCTCGAGCAGCTATTGGCTCCTATCTGTGTCGACGTCACAATCATGATTAGAATTGATGATCGGACGTTTTGATTTCATTGTCTGGCGAAGGGAGTCGGGAAGAAATCTGCTGAATTCGAGCCTTCGTTTGATTTGTCAACACAAAAGGTATCTAGCAAATTAATTATATCCTGGCTTTTAACTGCTTTCGACGAAGGTTTAATGTGCTCCGGGGGAATGGCTCTGGCCATATATGTAGCTCCGCTTGGGGTGGGAAAACCGCAAAAGATATTTAAAGAAAAAGTTTACTTGCATTCAGACGCATGGCCTCCAGGGCCTGGCTTGCAATCGTGTCTTATCCGTTGCTAGCCCGCTATGTATATTAGCTCATCTCGTCTTTGTTATGGTTTATTGGTGGTTAGCTGTTTTTCTGTAGGCGAGCCGGAAAGTTATCGCTGTGCTATGCTGTGCTCGATTTCTATTCCGGCGACCAGTATTGCCCTTGTGGTGAACTGGGTGGATGTGCGTTTTATTCATCATCAGTGCTCTTTGTAATGTAATCAATATTACATACAGCAGCCATGCGCACTGAGTCTTTCCAAAACGGGAGGAAGGAACAAAGTAACCCTTACATTGCCTCCTGCCTACTTATTTACAAAGCAATTTGCCTTAAGCTGCTTTCACACCGGACGCGAAACGATTTTTCGCACGACAGATTACATTCAAACTCAATGCAAAGACGCGAATGCACGCGTCTTTTGCATTGACTTTGAATGTAATCTGTCGTGCGAAAAATTCGTTTCGCGTCCAGTGTGAAAGCGGCTTTAGAGTCTGCTGTCTCACTAGCTATCTTAAGTTTTCCAATGAGAAATGTTTGCTTCCGTCATTTTCCCCAAATATTACGTTTGCCACATCCTCTCGGCTAACCAGTGTTTTACCTTCAGAAATGATGTTCCCCATTCTGTCCACAGTGTTAGTCTGCATGATGCATAGCATAACTGTTAGCTAGCTGGCTAAAATAACAGGTGAACTAGCGAACTTATGTTAGCAAGCAGAATTCAGTTAACCGTAGCCAGTTAGCTTACTAGCCTGCTACCTCCCCGGCAAGCTGCTTGACAAATGTTAGTCTGTGCAGCCTTCAACCCTTAGAATCAATGTTTCCACCCCTAGCTAGCTCTGTATTAGCATTATTATTATTATTTTTTTTTTTTTTTTTTTACGATGGACAGTTAGAATCTGGGATCACTGTAAGCTATCTAACGTAGCCAACGCTAACATTAAGCTGCTTTCACACTGGATGCGATACGAATTTCTCGCACAACAGATTACATTCAAAGTCAACGCAGAGACTCGAATGCACGCGTTTCACGTGTATTTGCGTCTTTGCATTGACTTTGAATGTAATCTGTCGTGCGAAAAATTCGTTTCGCGTCCGATGTGAAAGCAGCTTTAGTCCTGTAACGCGAGCCTGCTAACGTTTGCGAACTGTTAGGTGTTTTTAACAAGATAATGTTCGCTTGCTAGAAGCCAAGCTGCAGCTGTTGTAGCACTTTATTTTGAAAAGGACCACGTGTTAAAAAAGAAAGGAGGCTCTTCCAGATCTTGAAACGCACAAACTATAAATATAATTTAAAATGTACATTTTGGGGACCACTCGTTGTTAAAGTCAGAAGCGTGCTCTGATTGACTTATTAATGAATCTGCTACCAAACCTCGGATAGTTTGTTGTTCAGTGATGTTTCCCTCGTCACGCATGCGACTTTACTGTCCATCTTCTCTTGCATGCTTCGTGTGATTATATTTGATTCTTTTGATCGAGATCGACACTTTTAGCTAATCTTCGACCTTTTCATAAATTTTCGCTTAACAGAGAAATGTGACAAAAGCACGTTCCAGTGACTCAGAAAACAGTTTTCTTTTCTTCCCCCCCCCCATTTTTGTAGTGAGCCAATGTTGCAATTCAGTTATTGTTCTCAGTTGTTTTTGGCTGGGAATGTCACGGCCCATTTGTTTAGTTTCACCCGTTATTTTCATTAATTTTATGTATATGATGGTATGTTTTCTAAAACATAATCCGATTGCCAGGTTATCTCAGGACATAGCCTACTTCGACACAATGCATCGATTTATAGTTCCTTTTATTGAAGTCATGTCGCTGATATGCAAAGGTCAGTTTGTACCATGGCACATAAAACATCATTTTGGCCCCTTGAGTTCTTTCTCAATGCTTTGTGTTATATTTTTCAGAGCTCACTTCACCAGAGGGACGAGGTGGGATAGCTTTTTAAGGTTGCAAGTTGTGCAATGCTCAACTGCCTGCGACAGACCACAAAACCATCCAGGATGCAAGGAGCAGGGATGTAGGCCTGACATCTGCTGTGCTGTTTCTGTGGGCCAAAAAACAGGGACTCTCAGGCCGGAAGTTATGAGGGCTGGCTGAACACACCATGGTGGATCAAATGCACCATTGTTTGACCTGCAGTTTTTACTAACTGCCCTTTTCTTGGGTCAGTCACCTGTGCTGAAAGTCTTTGACATTGAAAACCAGGGTTTTTCTGTTGCCTTCCTGACACGACACTCCTTTTTACTGAAAATATGGAGGCCTGGCAGGAAAAGCGAACCGTTCACAATGTAAGTCGGCTACACTGTGTGCCGTGGCTGTACAACAGGCTAAGGTTTTGGGAATAATGCACATATGTTTCAATGTTTATTATTTATTTGTATTTACTTTGCGTTTTTAACCCTCAGAATAGTCATCCAAAAGACCCAGTCTCTAATTGACTCTCATTTCAAGTCGTTTCTTCACATCCCCTTTGAAAACCGTAGTTGACCATTGTCATATGACATCTCATCTGACATCTCTCGTGAAATATACATGTAAACCTCCCACAAAGATTTTTATTTCAAGTCCCTGCATTTGCTGAGAAATGCCCGGATTGGCACTCCTATTTCTACTGACATGAAATGGGCGCGACCCTGTACTGCAAATTTCCCTGATGAAGCAATCGCTGTTTTCTGTTCCACATACTGAATCATGATTCAAGAGACATGGGAAGTGTAGAATTGTGCGAAACTGGGATTTTATGAACTCCTTTGCACTGAATACAATGCCAGTTTTTCCTGTTGTGCATGAGCCTATTTAGGCTTTATGACTCAGTATTTGTTTCACAGAGACTGTAGAAAATTATTCCAGTGAAGCAAGACATTTGGAATTTCAATTTTAGAATTATTTTGGAATTAAATTTCGGAATTTACGGACGCTGTTGTCTGTATCTGCGCAATGGGGTTAATGCGCATTAATCCAGTGATGGCAACAAAGATCTGTGACATCTGTGAATCTCTAACTTTTATGATCAAACTCAGCCTTTGTTTCCATGTCTTGCTATGATCAAATCATTAATTCACTTTAAAGGGACACTCTTTGCTAAATGCTAGCCTTGTGGTAAAAATGAGCGGACATCAATGGATAAGGTACTAATTATTTTATTTAGCCTGGGTCCAATGACTTCTATTCAATGTCTTCACGAGGCTAGCATGTAGCACAGAGTACTTCTTTAATAATTGCTCGGTACTCGGTGCTTTTGTAAAGTTTTGTGTGGTTGTACAGTCCCTTCTGCACGTTCTCATTGTGATGTGAATGAAGTTGATCATTTTGCTACCCCGTAACTCTGTCCCAATCGTTTCTCCCCAGATGAATCTTCGCTCTGTCTTCTCTGCTGAGCAGCAACAGATACTAGAGCGTTACTATGACAATGGGATGACCAATCAGAGCAAGAGCTGCTTCCAGTTAATCCTGCAGTGTGCTCAGGAAACCAAGCTTGATTTCAGCGTGGTCAGGGTAGGGTGCCGAACGTCTCCACTTCATCAAACTATACAGCAAGTGGTCTGTGCAGAAATGCTGATGCTAGTCTCGTGCAAATTAATTGGATAAAGGTGCTTGTTAGTTGAATGAGCTGAATGGAGTGCAAATAGCCCTGCCAAGTGATGGACGTTTTACACAACCACCTCAAAGATCACTGCGTAGTACCTTTTAGCCATGTTTCATTAATTTCCTTGACTTGTATGATGCAACTAATGTGATTGCATCATCAACACAGGACTGTAACTGTGTTGAGCTGGCCTTGTAATTCATCCGACCTTAATCCCATTGAGAATCTCTGGTCCATCATCAAGTCAAGGCTGCAGCAAAAGGTCTGCACCTCAAAAGCCAAAGTCATCGATGCAGTTGTCCAGATATAGCATCATGACAACGAAATCAAGGCAACCTGCAACAACCTGGTCAGCTCTGTGCCGAAATGGGTGGAACAGCTTATCAAGAACCAGGGAGGACACATCTTAACTGAGTGCGGAATGTAGATGCTATTAAAGTAATAAAAAGCCTGAAAACCTTTGTTGTTTGGTTTTTCCCACTCCAGCCTGCTTTATCCAATTAATTTGCACAAGACTGTGCCAATCAGTTCTGTTATGTGTAACAGACTTCAGGGCTGTAGTGAATTTGCATGGAAACCTGTTAGCACACTTAATTAAAAAAATTAATGCATGATTATTTTCAGTTTGAAGTTTGAAAAAAAAAAAAACTACCTCATTCAACACCTGAAACATTTATTTAGCAGTTTGTGGGGGTTAGTTTATTGTCACTGTGTTCAAATTGTGTGGCCTGTTCCAAAAAGCAGGATTGGCTGTCAGCAAGATAACTGCTCAAAGTGAAACCTGGATTAGCTCTTTCTACTTCAGTCTTTGTTCCAGATTTGAGAGGTCTCTTGGTTTTACTTCTTGGGATTATCCTGCTAACTGAGTTATCCTGCTTTGTTGAACAGGCCTCTGGTGTATATGAATGCTGCATGACTGCTTTTATCTTGTACAGTTCTGGGGACCATACTTTAAGAAAGATATAGAGGCTGTTGAAAAAGTTCAGAGAAGAGCCACAAAGTTAATTCCTGGTATTAAAGATGAAAGCTATGAGAAGAGGCTGAAGATCCTTTTGTCTTAGGAAAAGGAGACCCACGGGTGATCTGATTGAGGTTTTTAAATATGTTAAAGGGATTAACAAAGTGAATTATGTGGGATTATTTAGGCCAAATTGTAGTAGAACCTGGGGTCACAAATGGAAGTTGGCCAAGAGTAAATTTAGCACTATTTAGCACTATTAGGAAATATTTTTTCACCCAGAGAGTAATCTCAGTGTGGAATACCTTGCCTAACTATATTTTTGAGGCAGAAACCTGGGAAATTTTCAAGAGCAGGTTTGATTCAGCCCTGGATATTATTGAGTCGTTGAGTATCTGAAGTGATAGATTCACTATAGCAATGAGAAACTGGCGAGCCTAGTTGGGCTGAATGGCCTGTTCTCACCACTCATGTTATGTTATGTTATGTTATCTTCTTCTCTGTAGACATGGGTGGGGAACAAGAGGCGAAAACTGGCTTCCAAGGTGGAGCTGCAGAACGGGGTCGTGTCACACAGCCCAGCTGGTCACAGTCTGGCAGGAAATAGAAGTGGTGGGGGTTTGGTGGCAGGGGTGGTGCTGACCCCTGATATGGTGGCCCCCCCGAACGTGCCGCGGAGCGCTCCTGTCACGCATCTCCTCCCGCCGGCCTCCACGTCCTCCACGTCTCCCGCCAGCTCCTCCTGCTCCCCCCACAGCGGAGGGGCCGGCGGTAACAACGGCAACAACAACAATAATGACGTCATCGTCACAGGCATCTACTCCCTGAGCCGCGCGCCCCCTCGCCCCGAACTCCCCACGTCTCTCTCCAGGGCCACCGCCAAAGCTCCGCCTCCGCTGCGTACGGAGGCGGAGCTACCCATCCAGATCCACGTTCGGCCCACCCTGCACGCGGATAGCCCGCCCCTCCACAGCAAGGCAGCTACCGTCACCCGCAAGCCACTCCACCACAGCACCGCTCCTGCCCCTAGCCCCGCCTCTGGCCCCGCCCCGTACAGTCAGATCAGGAAGTCCTTCTCCTCAGGGGAGCCGGCTGGTGTCTCCCGATCCTGGGCGAGGCAGTACGGGTCTCCGCAGTCGTGGCCTTACCCCTCCACACACACCCAATCCCAATCCCAATCCCAATCCCAGCCTACCGCGGTGGGTAGTAGCGGCCACACCGGACCTCAGCAGCGCCTGACGGACCCCGGTGTCAGGATCCAGCAAGTCTTCACCCTGGCCGCCATGGCCGAGGGCCAGCGCCGACCCTCCTCCGCGGGCAGCACAGGAGGTTACACCCGGCCCTCCAAGACGCGCTCCCCCGATGGCACCGGCTGCTTTTCCATCGCTATGGAGACGGGGGACGCTGACGACGAGTACGCGCGGGAGGAGGAGTTGGCTAACATGGGGGCGCAGATACAGATGTGCCCGGGAGGGGGCGGTAGCAGCAGCAGTTGTAGCATTAGCAGCGGCGTTGGGGCGGCGGTAGAAACCAGCGGGGCCACGGGGACGGGCCAGGGGGTCCCACGGAGAGACAGCTTCACTACAGGAAGGACCCCGACTGGTGTAAACCCACCAAACTCTGATAACTTTGGGGGGAGAGGGTACCTGACTGTTCCTTCCTCTTCATCATCCCTCGGCCCTATCAGACAAAGTTCCTACTACAGCAGCATGGCTCCTCGTGGGAGCTACCCGGTTAGGATGCCCTTCCAGGGCTCCGGACACACAGTGCCAAGCCTCCAGGTAAATGTGGGCAGCCTGGCAACAGCTCTCTCTGACTGAATGAGGAGTGACCTTTGCCAGTTTCCCTCCCTGCTTACCCCTGTGCAACAAGATGCATTCTTCTTCTCTGCTTTTATCAGCACAGTGGCCCGTCACTGCCTTCCATGCCAAAAGAGAGCTCTTTTTACAGTTAATGATGCTGAACGCCTGGTTCGCGTGATGTTCATGCGGGTCGGTCTAGGGTGTGAGTGGGGGATGGCGGGTGTGTTTCTGGTGACGCACGTGACATGTAGCGACCTGTTGGGTGCGTGAGCTCCATTGGAGTGGGAGTGTGACTGTAAGGAGGTGCAGCCTGAAATCCATTGTGTGAAATCCAGCGTGAGAAATTCCTTGTGTGAAATTCGGGATGTGAAATTCAGTGTGCGAAATTCAGTATTTGAAATCCAGAGTGTGAAGCCTGTTTTTCTCGCCTCCCCCTTTGTTGCAGACCTCCAGCTCCGTCAGTGTCCCCTGGATCACGAACAACTCCCGCAAAAGGACAGTAAGTCTCACCGTGTTGGTGACCTCTTGTCATTTCATTGTCCTGTGTCTCGTGATTGGAGCTTTCTACCTGGAGGGGAGCTGTGAGTATTAATGACTAGTGCCTCACAGATAACAGCTGTGTTGCAGGCAGGATTGCCAGGTTTAGAAAAAGGCAGTGGGAATTGAAAATCCACTCCAAAGTTGCCCATGCCCAACAAGAACCCTGCTGCGTGAAGGGTTGGGCACTCAGGGCTGGAAAACAATAGGCAAAAGGTATTCGTCAGTGTCATTAATAGTTGAATCAACCAAACGCGATGGACCAGTAGAGCTGGCTTCTCTGGTATCTGCTTATTCATTTTGGTGAAAGTAGTTCTTTACCTCACATGCTTTGGCATGAAGAACACAAACCTAGCAATCCTGGTTGTGGTGCCGGATGGCAGTTCAGGGTGGGGTTGTAAGGTAGACATAGACTGGGAGTTGTGAGTACAAACAAGCCAATCAGCAGCAGAGGTAGCATGGAGGTAGTATAGTATTGGCAGAGCAGCGGTTGACATTATAAAGCAGTGGAACAGCAGGGTTAGCTTGGGGAATGAGTTCTACAGGAAATATTGCATCATTTAGCCATAGTGAGGAAGTTTAAAAATTTGCACACGTGCAGTCAAATGCTAAGCAAATCTTGAGTGTTATGGAAAAACCTAGTAAGTTACAAAAAGCTGATTCTGAGAAAAAGACAGAAAACTGTATCCCTCTGGGGTTAAGCTCTTGTCCGACAATGAAACTGACATGGCTGTAATTTGTTCATTATGTAATAAGAGATATTTATGGAGGATTTATTTTTTTTTTTTGCTTTTTTATTAGTATCTCTGGCAATATGACTTCAGAAATTTTTCCATCTGAAAATATAAAAATGATGTCAAATCTCAAAATGATGGGCAAAAACCTAACGATTATGCAGCTGCAGTGGCATTTGACAATGTTTCACCATCTGCTTCCCTCTTCAAGCCATTTTTCAGTCGTTATTAGCACGCGAATTGCGTGAATTACGATTTCTGGCCATGAATGTCCTGCACATCCAATGCTCAGCATGGGGACTTACCTCACAGATCAGATAATATAGGTGTGCTGCTTCATAACTGGCTAATTCACTGACCAGGTTTTATCATTAAAAAATAGAAAATTTTATGTGGAAGAACTAAGGAAGATCAACTTGCTTGATTTTTACTTCACAACTGATTAAATACCGATGACTTGCTTGGTTTTGCCATAGGAAAACATAGGAAATCAATGATTATTTTTCATGTATCTTACTGTATATGATGAGGCAAAGCCTAAGAAGTACAAAAATGGCCCTAACTTAGTTTCGACCAAAATTAGACTTGCTTTTTCCATAACGCTCAAGAAATGCGGATCACTTCTTGGACATAACTGACACGATATGCACTCCTATGGTTGTGTAATACTAAACGCTGAAGACTGGGACGCTGTGAATGATTGGAGCTGTGGCAAGGAGATTGCAGAAATTTTCAGTCACGTTTTCTAAGGTCTGGTATTATGAAAATCACATTGTACTCACCCTTAAACATATACTTTGGTCCTCCCTCTACCTTACATCTGACAGAACTGTGAAACCAGAGTTTGTCAGCATTGTTGCTGCTGCGCTCATCCTAAGTCTTTTTTGATGAATGACCTGGTTTGATTCTATATCTCTGCTGATGGTATTCATTAGGACAGCCCAGCCCAGCACAGACAGGTTTTGGCTGCCAATGTTGACTTTATGCTGGGATGAGACAGCCAATCAGAGCAGAGTCTTCTTTTCAAAGATTCACCGCCCACCCCCTATTATGCCATCAGGTGCAATTAGCCATTATGAGCCAGTTCAAAGTCTCCCCTTCCTGACATCACAAGGGGGAGCGACCACCCAGAATAATGAAATCTGACTGACTGCTTGGATGAAGTTGATCAGTTCATCTTGCCTCTGGTTGGTTACTTCCTCATGTGATGTCAAGGGGGGAAAGGTTTTGCAATGGCTTGTTATAACTAATTTGCTGCGCACCTGGTGACATTATAGCGGACCTTAAATGAGGGGAGAATGAGAGGCTGGAGACTGTATGCTAATGCTGAAGTTGTGTTTCTCTGTGCTGCAAGAACAAAATCCGCGCGGCCCACCTGATTTCAGATGTTTGTGAGAACAGCGATCCGCATCTCTGCTGTCTCTTCTTTAACAGAGGGGTGTGATATGAAGCAAGCTCAACACTAGCTAGGCTTTCCTTGCGTTAGCTGTCTCTACAGACCATAAATTGCCAATCAGTGATTCCATAAGTTACCTTGGCAAGATAAGATAGAGTCACCTTTGTGACATTGAAGAACCTGGCTTAAGGCTCAATATGCCTGGCTAACCCGCTGATCTCACTTCTCAGTAAATTCCTCAGAACACACAGGTCACACTTTCTCTGCCGTTGTCCCTCTGATTGACAGAGGGATGTGTCTTAGCCCTCCATGCCTTGTGAATCTGGTAATCACGCTTTGTAGAATCCAGTTTACATGACTGTGGGCAGTCCGATTAGCAGAGTAACAATAACTCATTGGCTCGCGTGCTTTGGGGTGTTGTCTGGTGCTGGGCAGAAAATGGGAAAGTGACCTGGTGTGTATGGTGCAATAGTGGCCAACTGGTAGCTTGTTTCATTCAGAACATACACCAATGCAAAGCGTCCAACAAAGAACTTACCTCTCCTTTGACTTTAATCAGTCACAGGCACAAATTTGTTTTAGATAAAATAGCTGCTGTTGTTATCCTAACCCTTCTACACAGAGCCGATGCGGCTTGGAATGGATGAATGGGTGGTTGGATGTTGGGTGGGTAATTGTTGGTTTGGCTAACACTGTGTGTTTGTATCGATGCATCTGGGAAGCTCGTGAGAGCGCTCCAGGGTGTGTTTGTTTCTGAGTATATTCATGTGCTCATGGTTGTGTGTACTTATGTGTGTGAGCATTAGCACATGTAGTACCTTTCAAAACTTTGGCATCACCTTGAATTACCTTTAATGTTTTCAAAGAAAAGTATATTATGTGTATGTACAGTGGTGAACCGTGAGCCCTACAGCTGGGCCCTCACCTCAGCCATCACCGCCGAGAAAAGACGTCATCACGGAAAAAAAGCAACATGAATTGAAAGGGTTTAGTTATTTTGAGAATTTGTACTTTACTTGAGTTTTTTTTTTTAACCAGGACTTTTACTCTACTACATTTAAAACATAAAAAGTGTACTTCGTTACTTTGACACGGGCCACTTTGTTACAAATTAAAATATGAATGCAATTCATAATTTAAGGATTATCTGGATTTGGCGTGTTCGAGAAGAACAACGGTGCTCGGCAGGGTACCTTTGTGCAGATGTGTCTGCCAGCGGGCATGGAGCTGCAAATTTATGCACGCAGTTACAATATTGTATCACTAGATGGCACACCCGGATCAGTTAGTGAATATTTACAAGCAAGCCCGAGCTGGAACACGATTTAGAATATGGACGAGTTCACTCCAATCCCTGTATTTCAGGACTTGCCTTAATTTAACTCCTCAGCTATGCCTGATCTAGCAGTTTAAAAAAAAAAAATCTCTTGCTAGAGAAACAATCGTTGTCTTCTGTAGCAACCACTTCAGCTACAGTGAGTCCATGGTATCCGAATTAGTAGTAAAGAAAAATCAGTTTTCTGAAGCAAAAATTTGACACGGTATTAATCCAATGTCATTCTTCTCATTCTCTATTAATTAAGGTCAATTACAGCGTTTTTTTTTTTAAACCGCCAGTAAACTCAAAGAAGAGGAGGAAGAAGTATATAAAGCAGAGATGTGTCTGTTTTTTTGAATACTTTCATTCACCTGAAAGTTGATTAAAGAGAACAAGGAGAGGACAGTGTGTGGTTGTTTGGCTTCTTTCTATGCTTACTATGACAAATACTTTGTACTTGTACTTTTGATACTTTAGTATATTTTTTCACAAGATTCTTTTGGTACTTAAGTACATTTAATGTAAGCTACTTCAAGACTTTTACTCAAGTAATTTTCTTATGGGTGACTTTCACTTTTACCAAAGCAACTTTCAGTTGTGGTACTTCTACTTTTACTTCGGTTTTTTTTTTTTTTTTTGAGTACCGTCGCTCTCGTCTTCCGCCATTTAACTCCGTCTCTCACCCGCCCTCACCGCTCTGCCGAGACTACGATGTTTGGACTTCACGAAGGCCAAAAATCTTTTGTGTTTGTCCCGCCCACTTAAAATCAAACCGTGATTGGTCAATTTGCCCCTCACGCTCCAAACCAAAACACAGCTTTATGCATAGCTTGGCCTTCCCCAGCATTCATGAAGTCCTAACCAATTAATGAGCCAGCCGACGGGGTCTTGACAGAGACGGGCGATTCTGATTGGATAACATGTTTTCAGGACAGTAACCCTTTCATTGCTGATATGAACTTGACAGTAAGCTTAACTTAAAACATAGATGAGAGAAAATGTATTAAATGTATTGTATTAGATTAAATGAGATAGAAATTTAAAAAAATAAATAACTTTTTTTTAATTTAATACTCCTATATTTTGGTCCAGATTTTTTAGGCCTTCTCTGAAGGCGTAGAAGGCCCTGAGGGTTCCCCTCTGGGTATGTACTGCCGGTGTGTGGGTCTATACTACCGGTCAGAATTGTTTGAACACCCATTACAAGCAATTAGAGATGGAAAAATAAGAAAAACTTGGGAATTGGCTTCTCATTATTCATGTGTTTCATTATTTAGGTTAGTTAAAACAGCTTATTTTTCCCAAAAAACATGACTGAAGTGTCCAAAAACTTTTGACCGGTGAAGTATGTTTGTTTTTTCGTGAGCGTACGCTTGCGTGAGTGTTGATGCCAGAAATTGGCCATGCACGCCCCAGTGTGCACGTCTCCTGTAATGAATGCGTCTGACGTGCAGTAAGAGTGTTGTGAGGTGCTCTAGCCCAGCTGTGCTTGTGACCCTGTGCAGCTGCAGGACAGGACGCAGTTCAGCGACCGGGACCTGCACACGCTGAAGAGGTACTGGGACAACGGCATGACCAGCCTCGGGTCCGTCTGTCGGGAGAAGATCTCTGCCGCCTCTACGGAGCTGACCGTGGACAGCGAAATCGTCAAGGTACGACACCGAGACTGGGGTGTCCGTTCTTATCCAAAAAGGGCCATTGTGACATCTGTGTTTTGGTTTCATAAAGTGCACATACAGGGAGCTTCGGAGCAGAAATCAGTTCTCACTGATGGCAGATATGATGAATATGATGAATAAATCAATATGCACAGTTGTGGCAAAAAGACAGGATCTAAGAAAAAGATTGGAATTGAGCAATACATAATGTGAACATGGTCAAAATCACTTTATATAAGCATCAAGCAGTGAATACAGTGATTAGGTAATTACTTTAATCGGGTTTCATTGTACTTGGCTTTTCTTAAACCCTGCACCCACCGGCCTTTTTGGGAAAAATTAGATGAAGGACAAACCTGCTGTAATAGAACCATAAAGAACCTGTAGGTAGAGCATGTTCCGATCTTCCAGTGAATATGCTAGTTCTTAACGAGCCCTGTTTACCCGTGTAACTCAGCTCTGCCGTAAGTTTCCACCAGCTCCATGAATACATTATATTATGGGGATATAGTGAGGTCTGGAAGTGTTTGCACAGTGTAAATTTTAAAAAACAAACTTTTAGCTTTAATTTGAGCATGTAGCTATCCTTATAACAGTGAACTGTGAAGGAATTACAGAGCTTAAAAATAGCGTTGCCATCAAAATGCTGTTTGTAGCATTACTGTAACCACAGTGAAGCATGTGTTCCAAGGTTTCCCAGTATCTGCATGTATTTGCTCCGCTGTTGCTGAAAGCTCATTTCTCTCCTCACCCGTAGACCTGGATTGGTAATCGCCGCAGGAAGTACCGCTTGATGGGCATTGAGATCCCGCCCCCAAAGGGAGGTCCCGCTGTCTTCACTGACCAACTGGAGACCGAGTCGCCCCGCTGCTTATCCCCGGACGTAGACGAGGTCACCACCCCCGAGCCGGCGGAGGACAGCGAGAGGACAGATGAGGTGTCCATCTGCCTCTCTGACGGTGAGATTCGGCTGTCGTCATGTTCCCATACCGCCATTCCAGTCCGTGGGCCATCGATTCATCAGAGCTGGGGTGCTGATCTGGGATCAGTTGCCTGAGTCCATAATCTAACCTAGCCCATTATGATCTTACAGGCCCAATTGATCGTAGATCAGCACGACTACTCTGAAATGTTATATAAATATGGCGTGGCACGTGCAATCTCTGATATGGCCCTGAGAAATAATTTTTTTATGGCAAAACTTTGTGGCATAATATTTTCTTCCAAACACCCTGAAACTCCCCATATTCAGTCCAGATCTCACTGAAGCATGTATGATGTGTTTCTGCTGCTGTGTTGGACTTTTTTTTTGCTTATAAATAAGCACAGATATTTTTGATAAATTACTATATTGTGTATTAGGGTTGTAGAATTCTTCAGCTTGCAGTGACTTAGGCACATTAGAAATCTATCGTGGCTTTGTTTGTATTCTGTTTTTATCACATATTTCCACTGCAGGGAGTGATGCTTGTCTTTATGGCAATTGTGCTAAATAACAGCCTCCTTAAACTGAGGGGAGCCGATAGCGTGCCTGAGTGCGTGAATGTGTGTGTGTGTGTGTGTGTGTTAACTTTATGTGTCCCTACACAACTAGTCGAAGATTATGTGTGTCAATTACAAGATTTTCTGCCTCAAGCAGCTCAAATATTTCACTCTCACACAAGTGTATCCACTCACACAGATTCTCGCACGAATGTCCAATTTTAATTCCAACAAGCAAGAACCCTCTAGGAGGGGACTCCTGAATTTCATTTATGTTCCGCTAGCTATGAGCTAACCCTCTCCAAAAGCCCACTACACACATTGATTACTTGTTTAGTCTTGGCCAGGACGCTCTGGTCAAGGAGATTTTTCATCTCCGTGAGGCTTTCCTGGTTAAATGAACTGTAAATAAAAATAAAATGAATAAAATAAAATGAATACTACCAGCATGTGCCTACACACAGAACTCAGTTAAAAAATGAATTGGTCCAGTTTGTGCATGTGCAATAGACGAACATATAGCCGTCACCTGGAACAATAAATGTTTTACCAACTATTTCTTTCTCTTTTTGGTCTCGCAATTCAATTGGCTGTTACTCATCGCTGGGCTCCAGCTTGTCGTAGACAGTGCAGAGTTCACACTGCAGAATTGTAGCCCTGATTTTTCACTTGTCAAAAGTTTTTAGAGATTGCCGATGATAGCCACTTGATCAGAGGAAAATGAGCGGTGATCAATCGCTATGTATGAACAGTTCAAAGACGTGATCCAGGAACTCGCGGAGCACTCACTGATGCTTCTCAGACGCAAGAAAGATCTCAAACAAGCTAAATGTCTGGTCAAGTCCGGGGCAGGTCAGGGAGCCATGGGACAAGCTACAGCCAATGAGAGCAGATGTGAGCTGGGGAAGGGGAGGAGCCGAGAAGGAGAGACGGAAAAGTACTGGAGCAGCAGCCAGAACCCACGTACAACAAAAGCGCAACAGCGGCAACATTAATACTCAAGATGTTCCATTGGTTTATAGGACCCAAGAAATGGAGAAAAAAATTAGTTTAATTTTGGCTGGAGCACGTCATGTCTTGCGGATGTTTCTGCGACAAAATGTGGTTTAGAGACTAGAGACACTTGTTGGGAATTCCGGCTGGTGAAAGATCTTGTAAAGTGTGACTTACTGTCTCTGATCAGTCATGTAGTGTGCAAACCACAACAACTTCAAAATTTCTGATCTTGAACTAGTCTGCTATTGGTACAGTCGTTTCATTTGTGGTTAGTATTAGCTAGTTCATCACAACCTGACAGAGAAGAAAGGAAATCTGCAGCCAACTCGAGGATGTTGTGAAAACCCAAATGTCCTTGCTGTTGCGACTTCGATCTCAGTTGCGCTAGCATACAAAATAATGTTTCGATCGATCTGCTAACAGTCGAGTGAGTGAGCGAGCGAGAGACTCATTTGCATATCTGAGTCCGCATAAGTCTATGCTTTGCGTATCCAGGAGTTAAGGAGTCGGCATCGTCAAGTCATGGTCCTCTAGGGCTGAGAACTGCCTGTTTCCACCCTCCCTTTCTCTGGAGAGTCCGGTGTAAAGACAGTCTGGCTAATCAGAAGCACTAAGTATTCAATTAATTAGTTAATTCATGAAGAAAAGTAAACTGGGGCTGGATTCGGATTCCAAGGCGGTATGTGGTGATCCTTGCAATAATGAATCCCCTGATTATACCCGTTAGCTGTAACACAAGGGGCAGCCTGATAAACCAAACTATTACAGGCCCATCACAAACCATTACAGCAGGGGTATTCAGCCTTATCCAGAGGGGGCTGGTGTGGATACAGGCTTTCATTACCGCAATGCAGTTACACACCTCATTCTACTAATCAACCCTTAGAGACCTTGCTAAAGATCTTGATTAATCGAATAAGGTGTGGAACTAATTGATTAAACTGAAAGCCCGCTCTGGATAAAGTTGAATACTCCTGCTCTGCAGTAAAACAGAGGTGGGTTGAACAGTTGAAATTACCTTACCACACGGTGCTTGTTTTGAGTGTGTATCTCGCTGCAGTCTCAGCGTACGATTCTCATACCTGTGCTCCCTAAAAGATTTACTCTTGCTTGTGATGTTCGCTCGCGGTTTACTTTGTGGCTTTTATAATTGGCCGTTGTTGGCCTGGTTGCGTTTGAGGTGAAGAGAGCTCGGTTGTGCATGACTGGGGTTTAGAGATGGCATGACTGTTAGCGGGATAAACAATAGAGAGGGACTGAGGCAAGCGAGTAATCCCTCTCTGATGGCTGACGGAGCACAAACAAAGTCGATTATGTCAGTGCAGAGGAATCTGCCATCGTTGCTCCTGTACAAACAGGGCTTCGTTCGCTCCTCTCGCGTCATTAGCCGAGCTCGGCGACTGCTGTGGACTCACCTCTTAATTGGCTGCTCTTCTCAGTTTCGCCCCCTGGAAAATAACACTAGTTGTTTTCCTTTGTTTCGGTGCTGTTTTATCTTCCTAATGGGGAAGTTTAGAAGAAAAAAACATCTGCAGACCTGTTTCCTGAGTGTGTGACTTTTCAATCAAAAAACAAAGGGACACGACAAGTGATTCACATGAGCGTGTGTACGCCAGCCATCATATGATGTTCCAAGAGCAGACTTCTAACAACAGTGAGACTAAACACGCCTGGAGGAGTGGAAACTAAGACATCTGTGCCTTTGCCCTCAAATATTTGTGCATCAAATATATTTCAGCTTCAAAAACTACTAAGTCTTGTTGCTGACATTCTTCAAAAAAAAAAAATCCTTTCCTCTTGAAAGGTGATTTTCTTTGCGCCCCCTTATGTAATAGACAAATTCTGCATTTCGCATCTGTGAATCAGAGCAGAGAGAGACCTAATTGGCTGAAAAAAAGTTGACTGACACTCACTTTATCCTGTTGAGCTGGTACCACAAGCAACAAGCACATCTTTTTTGACCCGGTACTCTGTATTTGCTTTCCCCTCTGGATTTCAGGAACTATAAGGTCAAAGTTTTCCTGCAGAAACAAGACATCCAAGAGTCCCAGGAAGTGAAACAGAACTTTAATTAGATAGTGCGGCTCTGCTGAACAGTGGGAAAGGCTGTAACAAGCCCATCTGGTTCCTGCATGACTATAATAGTGGAGACTTGGGGAGGTTCTTCTGTAACCCGGGGATCGATGAGGATCGGTGGTCATCAAATGATGGTCCTCGAGGTCCGAGAAATACTGGTTTTCCACCCTGCCTTTACCTGGGATTCAGGTGTTAAGACAGTCTGGCCAGCCAGCTGTGCTAATTGTTCGGTTAATGTAGTTAATTACCTGAGAGAAAAGGCAGCTAATCCTGGATTCGGATTTTAGATCCCTGTTGGTGATCCCTGATGTTGATAATTTTGTCCTTTCTTAGACGGTGGCAGTGACACCTACCAGCGGGAAGACAGTGCTGAGGATTGTGAGACCACCGGTGTGACCCTGTCTGATAATGTGGTACGTTATAATGTTTCCTGTTCGCCTGAGTGGTGAGAAGTGCTCTGTTAAACTATGGTTAGACCTCTCAATGACAGCAAAGCATGCGCCCTACCTTTGTTGTAAATAGATCCTGGTGTTATGTGATTGCCCTCCTGGTCACATACATAAAATGCATATGGTGAGAAGGAAAGTAGAGGAGGCCAACATGATACATTAGCCCTGTAAAAAAAAAAGAAAGAATAGAAGAGGAAAAAAAGTTAAAAAAAAAAAAAAAACTTATTTGGCCCTATCGCACTCTGATGCGATTTCTGCAGTCGCTTTGTCTCGCTGGCTTTATTTGGTTCTATTTGGTTCGACAGAAAATTGAAATAATTGATGACGACGAGGTGGAAGACGGTGACGTCGGTGGCACAGACATGGAAGACCTGCAGAATCTCTTAGAGTTCAAGGTACGGGTGAGACGGGGAACATTTTTCGGGGTTATGCAGCGACATGGCATTTTTAAGACCCTCTAAAGCCTGAAACACGAAGCAATGGCACGAAATGCAACTGGCATTCAGATATTCCCCTAATAGGGAAGTTAGGTTTCATGAGCACGCTGTGTGCGATAGCGTTTCAGCTGCTGCTGCGCGGTTTACGAGACTTTGCCGAGATGGTCGGAGGGACCATTCCACATGAACAGTGCTTCTCTGAGCCCTTAATTACTGTGTGGAGGTACAACGCATGGATGGTCAAATCCTCAAGCAGGCGAAGTCGGGCATTTATATTCCACTCCTCGAATCAGAAATGTTTCCGCCTGAGTGACAAACTAGCAAATTTTTTGCACTGCCCTCTGCATCCTTTATACCTGCTAAGCCCAGAACCGTAGTGCATTTGCATACAAATAATTCCTGGAGGAAATTATTCATGGGCTCCCTGTTTGTAGCTCTGAGTGACCTTCTGACTGGTTTTTTGTTTCTCATTAAAGCAAGTCCGGTTTTAATTTCCCCAGTTACCGAGGACTGTGGACTTCCTCCACCTCATTAGCACAGCGACCTACATGGTGACATGACTCATCAAACGCCGCATCAAATTCTTTTCAAAAGTGGAAATAATTTTGGTGTTAATTTTGTACCTTGACCTTGAAACACAGCGCAGAAGTGAAAGTTCCTGCTAACAGAACTCAGGGACGGAGGGTGGAGGCAAATGGTCCTGCCCTCCCCAATAGTTCCTCTCTCCGAGAGAATTCATCGTGTCCATCTGCTTCTCTTTAGCACGAAGAGGTGCGCTACCTTGAGAGTGAGCTAGAGAACCAAAAACAGAAGTATGCCGAGCTGCAGAACTTTACCCGGGACTTGGTAACCGCCATGAAGAATCATGACCAGGAGAAACAGCAGGTGAGCTAAATGAAATGGGCCAGAACGTGACGCGGTGAGGTGGACACCAGGTATGAGCCGATCTGGAAATTTGTGGCCGATCTCAGTCAGAGCTATTGTAACGCTGCGATTGGCTGATACTGATCTCATCACAGATATTTATGAAATTGCGAAAGGACTGTTTTACTTTGCTTCAGTAGATACTGGCACAGATGGCATAACCGGCCCTGCATTACTGGCCGATAGCTGATCATTTTTGATGCGTTACGAGGCTGATTGTCACTGATTGGTGCATTCCTGGTGGGTGGTGTCTTTAGTTATGGAATGGATCTCGCTCGCTATCACTGATATATCTCTTGTTATGGGCGTGTGTTGTGGATTTGTTCTCACTGGAAAGAAAATACAGTGTAAGGTGCTCTGTCATTTTTTTTTTGTTTACCAGCAAACTTGTTCTTTTAAAAAAGGAATAGGTTCATGTTTGGTTAAAGTGCATATTTTCACATGACACCGAAGGTTTTTACAGACTTTGGTTTCGCCTTGTTGAAAATACAGCACTTTTGTTTTGATATGTTCTAAAATTTTATGTATCAAAACCTAAGAATATCAAAATCTTGTGCAGATATGAACGCACAAATTGTGAATCTGAAAATATTGTCTCCTGAAGGGCAGATGGTAAATAAACATTCAAAAGCTCAAAAATTAGTTTTTTCTTGATCCTTTAAAAATAAATATATTTTGAATGGGAGTTCTGCACACTCAACTGGTGTGTTGGACAAGGAGGGAAGTGTGGCATTAAGGAATTATTTTCATGACTTTGAATGTAGGGCTTAGTATGCAGTTACTAGTGGATACACTGCATTTTGCAATTGACCAACTGAGATTCCTTGTCTCTGTGTTGAAGTGGTGTTTGAAATTTACCTCCCCATTCACCTGTATTGAAAAAGCTTCGGACTCACCGAAATGTGAACAGTGCGTTTCAAATCCGAAGTTCCTGACATACCATGATATTTATACACTCAATAATAAAAGGTTCTGTTTCTGTTAGTCATTTCTGTGCTTTTTTTGTGTAACTATAATTTTTAAACCATTCTAAACGCAAGTAGATCCGGACTTTCGGACCGGAGGTCTTTTTGGCTCAATCATCAGTCAGTGCGCCACTAGACGTATTCCCATTGGTCCAACCACTTAGTGTGGGCGGGTCTTTCCTGGAGTAAACAAATTTAGCAATTCTGGGGAGAGATTATGTAGCTACAGTTTAGCACAGCTTTGAGCAGCACAACAATATAAAAATAGCCCCTAACTAATAGAACACTTTTCAGTAATAATCTAACAGACCACTTTGAGGAAATAAAAGTCATGTAACAAACGCTTAGTATTAGATAGGTTTTTCAGTGTGTACAAATTGTATATTCTGTCATTTTTGTTGGTGCAGTACAAATGAATGGGGATGTAAATTTCAAACACCACCTTTTGTGAGGCTTTGAATCTTGGTGATTCAATAGCAAAATATATTGTGCATATTGGCGACTTCATATTAAGCCTTATATCCAGAGTCATGAAAATATTGCTTTTTTGGCTGATCATGTGGCTATTGACCTGCCCCACAGGAGCTGTTGGCAAACCTACCTCAAGACATTGAAGAGAACTGTGAGATGAGCCCAGAGATGGAGGGCGAACCTGGTGTCTCATCGATCAGCATACAGAGTAGTTCCCCAGCCCCAGAGGACACAGGGGAGCAAGCGCCTCTGTGACAATGGCCCTTAGCCCTGCATTCCCCCCCTTCTCACTACAACCACCGCACACTCCATATGGTGCCTGCTCACACACTCACAGCTAACAACTGTACTGGGTTCGAGATGCCTTTTTTTCTAATGCATATCATGTTCAGCATTTCCAGTCCTACTACAATAAAGGTCTCTAACTTGATTGGCTCTCTCTGTCTTTGATCTGACCTTGTTGGCGAGACATTCTGTGTCCGGAATCGAAACTGCACACCTTACCGTTCCCATTCCTCTGCCATATTTATCTTTCCCTTGGCGTCCTTCCAAGTAAAGTTCAGCTTGCCCCTTTTTTTTTGCTTTCCAAGAAGTTAGCATGAAATATTAAATAACATGGAGTAAAATTGTTTTGTTTTTATTTTTATAGCAATTGAAGTAGAATAGCCCTTTGTATGCGAAGAAAGACGCTGGTTGATTGCAAGTTGCTGTCAGGATCACGAAGCTTCGACACTACGGGTGCGACAGATGAGCAAGGTTTCCCTCTTGAGGAGAAGCCGGGAGTGACCACTAAAAATGAAAACGGACTTCAGACGCTTCGCGTGAGGGAAAATATATGAATATAATTTTTGAAATAGAATTTTATTCAATGGATTTTTTGCGAAAGCTTTTCTCTCCGTCTAAATCCACGACTCTGATAGGGAATTCCAGAAGAAAAAAAAATTTCCCCCGTCTTCGGTTTCATTTTAGTTGCCTGCAAAGTCGCGTTACATTACAACAAGGAAGAGCTGTTATGTTAATGCAAAATAAAGTGAAGGGATTAACAGAACATAAATGTATATTGCAAATTGTCTGTAAAAATACTTCTGTCTGAAGCGAATTAAAAACGAGCTGGAAGCTCCAAACGTTGTTTACATCAATACTCAGCAGTACCAATTACGATGTGTATAATTGGACGCACGAAAGCAAAAAATTTAAATTTTATAAGGGCAAAATTCTACTTAAGGCAATATATTGTACTCTCTATGCCCTGCTCCTTTCAAGATTGTCAAGGTTTTCTGAGACTGGTTGCTAAGGTCATTTCTGCACTAGCTTTTCTACTTTTTCCCCACCCCAGGTTTTGAGTTGTTGGTTGGGATGGGGGAATCCTTAGCTCAATGGCGTCAGAGATACGTCAGTTGAGTTGCTTCCATACTGTTCATCTGACGGCCATATTCACATCTATAGGAACAGCAAATGGACTGATTATCTGTCGCTAGCTTTACAACACAAGCTCGTACACTTCAGATGGACAATGCACTTTTCTTAGAACAGGGAAGCGTTATTTGCACATCATCTGCTGAACAGAAAGCGAAGGGGCGGGGGTAACTGACTGGTCAGTGAAACGAAGAAATGCAGTCCGAAATAAGGCTGTAGTCTGTAGTACGATGCCTTTTGCTCAGCCGCAAGACTCCTGGCACAAAATGGAGGTACATACCGTTAATAGTGAGGTATGTATATTTAACTACTTCTTGACTGTTGTACCTGATTTGTCTGTTTTAAGTTTGGTGCAAGCTGAATTGGGGCTTGCTGGCCACGTAGCATCTAAGCGCCGAAACTTGGGTAGCGACTTTGTCTTCGCGCTCGGATGACCTGGGGCACTTGGCTGCTGTTTAGCTTCCAGCCTCCACTTGGTTAACTTAGTCGTAAACTTGGGTGTTGTGTTAAACACGGTTATTATATCCCGGTGTCGTGCCCAGGCTGCCGGACTAACATGCAGCTAACTGACGATCTGCAGCAACTGGTAACTTATTCTCTACCAATGATCGCAAGTATGCAACGCTCAGAGTATACGTATTCGGCGCTATAACGTGACTTAGTAAGTGATTCCTGGCCGCCCGTTTCAGGTCGCAGTGATAGGCTAGTGATATCTACTCGCACAGAAATGCTTGAAGTTCTGGAGACTCGGAATCGTTGCTTGCAAACGTTTTCCGACACGAGAGCACATTGCTGCTTAATCCGTTACATGCGTGGGAATAGAACAGTGGTGTTGGCCTGTCGCTATGCGGGCTAACTTCACTGCTGCGACCAGTGATCTGCAGCGGCATGCCTGCACATATCTCGCGACTAATGAAATTTAACAAAAATTTTTGACCAACTGCGCAGTGGATTCGGGACATCGTGCTCACTTTTATAACCACAGTTTGCAGGGATGCAAAAAGTTGACCTGAAGTTAAATGCAGTCCCTGGTGGTAGCTAAGGTAGCATTAACTCTACTGCACTTAGAGGATGCATTTTGACAGTTATCTGACGTACAACGCGGCTGCCGAAGGAATCAATCGCTCCTTCTTCTGTTGGGTGAATGGTGCGAATAATTACGGCCGTTTTTAAGTCTGTGCTGCATCCTATCAGTCGTTCGCTTCAGTTTAGCTAATTTCATTCCGTGCGAGCGGTGACCTCCGGTCTACATTTGAAAGTCTTTAGTCGGGGTCTTGTTTTGCCAGACTTTCCAGTCCAGCATAACTTCGTCTTGCAAAGCTATAACGAAGATGAACTCGGCGCTTGCTGCTGCTCCTCCGTTTACTAGACATTTGAGTAATCCTCCGGAAGGTGCACTTACTGTAAACTAACTACAAGGGTTAGTTAAAGCGGCAAGAACAAAGCACTCAGGGCTCAAATTTACCACTAGCCAAGTACAGGTAAAATTATGCTAGTGGCTGGTTAATCTGCTTCACTCACCAGCCAAAGAAGCAATGGTGATCTGTTGAGTGGCTGGTAATATTTGAACATTCACTTGCCATTTGGTCAGTGGACAAAGAACTTAATTTTGCTCCCTGCAAAGCATTGTACACGGACGCACTCGGGTCTGAAGTTGCAATAGGCGGACAAGCAGCGCAGTCCGGTTTTTTGTCAATGGATATTATTGAAGTAACGTTAGAAACAGATAGGCTGGCCAGGAGATTACATGGTTTAAACCTTGCAGGTTTCCATCAGGCTACGCGTTGATTATTTGCGGGAAGATGTCACTACGGATTGGCGTTGATTTCTGAAGAAATAATATTACTTTTGCCTTTTCCGATTGTGTCGGAGCTGAACGCATTAACCTTAAATTGATTTGAAATAGACGCTCAGTGTATTCTGTTCAGTTCTCTTGAATTGCAAAACGTGCGTCCAGTCAAAAAAGCATAATGGAATGAATTCATTGTGCGTGAATATTCACGACCATTATATTCCTGAGTGAATTAAGTTTGTAATATTCTTGTTAATTAATGAGAGTTTTGTCACTGCTTCGTATTGTAAACGATAGGTCAGGGTAGATAACATGACTCCCCTTTGCTGTTTGTGTCTGTAGGTAGTGATTGCTGCCTTGAGTCATGTACGTCACAGCTGATTTTCCGCCATGCAGTAAAAGTGGTCACTGGTAATACTACAAATGTGCCTGTCTTGCTAGACTTCGATGGTGTCTCATTCTGTGGGTGCCTTACTGGCTCGCCAGCATTCATCCATCTTACAGATCCTGTTTTTGCTGATGAAACAAATGGCATCTGCTGACATCAGATAACGGTGTCAGTGTGAGAACAATGGTTCGGTTCAGGGGAACCGACAATACCCTCACATCCCAGAACCAGCATTGTATTTGCTCTACTTTGTTTTACATTGACACACTCCCTTTAAATCACTCCCTCGGTGCCTTGTCCATTCTGTTACTGCCCATCTGTATGAATTAAACAAATGGGAGAAGCTACTAATTGTAAATCTTTTTTGAGGTCGTGCTAGCTATTTTTTGTTCTTTTCATGATGTAGTGTGCCCTCAGAATTGATCTGTTTATAGCCCACGATTGTCAGAGATGGTGGGCTTATTAAATTGCGTTTGCTTGTGGTCCGCTGTCCTCCCATAACGATTTGCTCTTCCAAGAAAAGTACTGAGTGGTTCTTCATTTAATTCTACTTACGCCCCCCTCATTTGCATATTCAAAATGACCACCAGGCCTCCACCCTGAATTTTGACTTGAAAGGTTGTTATCACTATCGCCATGAAACATTTCGATGGATTTTTCATATATATTTTTTTATTCTGGCTCCCTCTAAGATGTATTTGTGCACCTTGTGGTTTTTAATTTCATCTGCACATTCAAAATGGCAGCCAGGTTGACAAGTTTAATAATAATTTCATGAAAACCATTGAATGGATCTATACCAAATCCTGCATACAGGTCTCGTATAGTGTCTTGTTATGCATCGTGTACCTTTTTTTTTTTTTTTTTTTGCCTCGTTTGCATATTCAAAATTGTCACCTGCCCTCGATCTTGAATGTTGACCCTGAAGTTTACCACTGTTCTCTGGGGAAACTGCTATAGGGATCTTTGCCAAATTTAGTATGCAGGTTCCATCGCTGATGAAATTGTGTCCCCTATATTTTTGCTTCATTGACCAATTAAAAATGGCTGCCATGCTTCCATTTTGAATTTTGACCAGCTTTTGACTTTTTTTGAAACTTGCTCAAGGAATCTTTCTCCAGTATTGAACACAGGTTCCTTCAATAATGCAGTTTTGCCCTGTGTGATTTTCAACCTCATTTGCTTGTTCAAAACTAAATATACACTTGCTTCGCAATATTTCCTAAAGCTTTTTTTAACCTCTGTTAAGGACAAAACCAGGTAAGAGATTTTGGGCTACAAAGAAGCAGAAATACAAAATTGTATGCAAGCACAAATTCTGTATCACCCATGTGACAAAATAATTGCCCCCCTAAACCTAAACCTAAACAACTGAAATCAAATGTTTGCGATACTGACAATGAGTCTTCTACATTGCTGTGGAGAATTTTTAGCCCAGTCTTCCTTGCAGAATTGTTTTAATTCAGCCACATTTGAGGGTATTAAAGCATTTTAAGGTCATGCCACACCATCTCAATCGGATTCACATAAGGACTTTGACTTGGCCATTCCAAACATTAATTTATAATGTTTCTTTCATTTAGAGATGGACTTGCTTTTTTTTCCTTTGGATCAGAATTTTCTGGCTGAGAGTGGAATTTATGGTTCTATCAATTTTGGCCAGCTGCCCAGGTCCTGAAGCAGCAAAGCGGTCCCTGTCTATCGCAGTGCCAGCACAATGTTTGACAATCGGCATGATGTTCTTATTGTGGCATGCTGTGTTAGCTTTATGCCAGATGTAATGGCTGTTAATTTTATACTTTATGTAATGGGACCCATGTCTTCCAAAAAGGTCTACATTTGAATCATCAGTCCATAGACTGTCCCAAAAGTCCTGGGGGTCATCAAGATCTATTTTTTTTTTTTTTTTTTTTTGGAAAATATGAAATGAACCTTTGAGTTCTTTTTGGTGAGCAGTTTTTGCTTTGGAGCGCTCCAATGGATGTGATTTTTGCCCAGTCTCTTTCCTGTTGTGGAATCGTGAGCACTAACCTTAAATGAAGAAGTGAGTACTGTAGTTCTAGGCTGGGTTCTTTTGTGACCTCTTGGATGAGTCTTATGGAGGAATTTGGGCACGCCAGCTACAGTTCCAAGTTTGGTTGCTCGAGTTCCAGAGCCTTAGAAATGGCTTTGTAGCTGTTTCCAAACTGATCAACAACTTTGTTTCTTATCTGTTCTTGAATTTTCTTTAGATTGCTCTATCAAGTGCTGCTTTTCTCCTACTTTGCATTACCAGACAGCTAAAATTTAAGTGATAGATTTGGATTCAGCTGGGCTGGCAATAATCATACCCAAGTGTGCCTTCTGAAATTGAATGCCGTTATCAGTTAAATTTGTTTAATTATATGATAACTATGGGAGCAATTACAAACCCCAATTCCAATGAAGTTGGGATGTTGTGTAAAATGTGAATAAAAACAGAATACAATGATTTGCAAATCCTTTTCGGCCTGTATTCAGTTGAGTACCCTACAAAGACAAGATGTTTAATGTTCAAACTGATAAACTTTATTGTTTTTTTTTTTTTAAATATTCACTCATTTTGAATTTGATGCCTGCAAAGCTTTCCAAAAAAGCTTGGACAGGGGCATGTTTACCACTGTGTTACATTACCTTCCCTTTTAACAACACTCAATAAGCGTTTGGGAACTGAGGACACTAATTGTAGAAGCTTTGTAGATGGAATTTTTTCCCATTCTTGCTTGATGTACACCTTCAGTTGCTCAATAGTCCGGGGTCTCCGTTGTTGTATTTTGCGCTTCATAATGCGCCACACATTTTCAATCGGAGGCAGGTCTGGACTGCGGGCAGGCCAGACGATTACCCGCACTTTTTTACTACGAAGCCACACTGTTGTAACACGTGCAAAATGTGGCTTGACATTGTCTTGCTGAAATAAGCAGGGACGTCCCTGAATAAGACGTCGCTTGGATGGCAGCATATGTTGCTCCAAAACTTGTATGTACCTTTCAGCATTAATGGTGCCTTCACAGATGTGCAAGTTAACCATACCATGGGCACTGACACATCCCGATACCATCACAGATGCTGGCTTTTGAACTTTGCGCTGATAACAGCCTGGATGGTCCTTTTCCTATTTAGCCTGCAGGACATGACATCCATGATTTCCAAAAACAATTTGAAATGTGGACACGTCAGACCACAGCACACTTTTCCACTTTGCATCAGTCCATCTCCGATGAGCTCGGGCCCAGAGAGGCCGGCAGCGTTTCTGGGTGTTGTTTATATATGGCTTTCGCTTTGCATGGTAGAGTTTTAACTTGCACTTGTAGATGTAGCAACGAATTGTGTTAACTGACAATGGTTCAGTGAGTGTTCCAGAGCCCACATGGTAATATCCTTTACAGAATGATGTCGGTTTTTAATGCAGTGCCGCCTGAAGGACGGACGGTCACAGGCATTTAATGTTGGTTTACGGCCTTGCGGCTTACGTGTAGAGATTTATCCAGATTCTCTGAATCTTTTGATGATAGTACCGACTGTGATGATGAAATCCCTAAATACCTTGCAATTGCAAGTTGAGAAACATTGTTCTTAAACTGTTGGACTGTTTGCTCACGCAGTTGTTCGCAAAGTGGTGAACCTCGCCCCATCCTTGTTTATGAAGGACAGCCTTTCCGGGATGTTCCTTTCATACCTAATCATAACACTCACCTGTTTCCAATTAACCTGTTTTGCTGTGGAATGTTCCAAACTGTTGTTTTTTGAGAATTTCTCAACTATCCACAGTCTTTTGTTGCCCCGATCCCTGCTTTTTTGGAACAGGTTGCAGGCATCAAATTCAAAATGAGCAAATATTTCCAAAAACAATAATAAAGTTTGAACATTAAATGTCTTGTCTTTGTGGTGTGCTCAAATGAATATAGGTCAAAAAGGATTGGCAAATCATTGTATTCTGTTTTTATTCATGTTTTACACATCCCAACTTCATTGAAATTGGGGTTTTTACTTTTTTCATAGGGCCAGGTAGGGTTTGATAGCTTTTCCCATTAGATGAATGAAATCATCATTTTTTTAAAAACTGCATTTTGCGTTGACTCGGATCATCATTGCCTGATGTTAAAATTAGTTTGACCTGAAACATTTTAGCAGACATTTGCAAAAATGGAAGAACTTTCAAAGGGTCAAATGCTTTTTCAGAGTACTGCATTCTGCCAGTTTGTTGTTTTAAATATTTTTATAGACTTAATGAATCTGTTGCTATTGCTACTTTGCACTGTCTAGAAAAGTTGCCAATGTTCGACGGTGGGCGCCAAGATCCATTTGTAGATCTCCTCTTTTTTATTATCATTTAAATTTATGAAGAAGTGAAAAGAATGACGAAGCATTTTCTGGAATATATAATAAATAGCTGAAACGTTGTTGAATTTGTCTTGGGGTAATTACTGAAAGGTAATCCTGCTCAGCCCTATCTGTGTTTTTATGTGCTGTTTAGATTTAATCTTGATAGCTTTTTGTATGGGGTACGCATTTCAGTGTGAGGAATAGGTTTTGATTCATTGGTGTCTGCAGTGGGAGAGACAGGAGGGAGAGAGAGCGGTGGTTTTGGTGGTGGTGGTGGGGGGGGGGGGGGGTTGGGTGTTGGATGTCGTTAAAATAAGCTGCATGCATTGGCCATTGAGAAACAGGTCCATTATGACGATTCATCAGCAGTGATGTCATAACGCAGATCATGCTACATTTTGTATAATCTTTCCTCTTCACTCCCAGAATATCATTGAGGCTGAAGTTCACAGGATTCATTCAGCATTCATTCAGTTTCCATGCAAGCCAAAGTGTTTGAATTTAACCTTAGGGCAGCTGCAATTTTATTCACACTCTCTGCTAGGACCAGTTTGATCTCAGATCTCTGCCTCCAAAGAAACAGTTGAGAAACCATGCCACCTTTTCATGTTTTATGACTCCACTCAACTGTCCCTCAAGTGTGCCTTTGTTTTCTAAACATTGTTTTATAATGTGCCTCATTAGTAATGTTTTCACGTATTTTTGAAGCTTTGACATGGAGCGTGCATCGCTTGATGGCAGCGAATCAGAGGAAATGCTTCTGGTTAAGTTGTTTCGACTTAAGTGTCACAATAATTGCAATTCCATCTCTGCATATGCTGTACCGGGAACAATTTGAGACTTATTATTTCTTGCCACAAAGTAGATGGGGATATTGGAATGAGTGTCGTCCCTCTGCGTGTCCATACGTCCGTCTGTCAGTATGTTCATCACGCTCCTTTTCTGGGCCAGAACTCGTGAACCGTCCTATTTTTTTTCAGTGAAATGCAATGTATGGATACATCTCACTGTTAAGATTTGCTGATTAATCCTTTGAGCGCTGAAAAAATTTTCAAGAAATTAAAAATGTAATTATCCTGAGCTGTGGAAAACCTATCATGTGTCAACTTGTTTAAAAGAGCTCCCGTGCGGGAGCTCTTTTAAACAAGTTGCCACATGATAGCTTTTCAACAGCATCTGGTTTTGATATCGTTCATCATTGGGCAACGATAGTTGCCTATGGCGCTCAAAGGGTTAATACTTCCATCCGTCCTACTGTCCGTCTCTGTCCCTCCGCCGCGAATTGTTTCCAGGGCAGGTATCGGCCATCCTGTTCTTTTCCAGGCCAGAACTCCTAAATCGTTCAGTATTTCTCCACAAATTTTCATAGTATGGATGCATCTTATTGTGTAGACGTGCCTTTTCATACTTCCTCCTGTCTGTCCTCCTGTCTTTCTGTCCGTCTCTTCTCCAGCTTCTGTTTTCAGGCCAGATATCAGCCATCCTGAGGCAGGAGATCTGCGTATTTAATGCTTGTTTTTAATGATTCTTTGATTCTTCCATCCGGTTACTTTTACAAAAGACTGGTCTCCCTTGGGTACCTGAGACTAGTCACCTCAAAATTCCTGATTATTGTTTCGCGAAGCATTAATGCCTTCTTTGCATTTTTGTGGTTTAGAGGCTTGTGTGGTGCTGGTACTTTGTCTTCGCGCAATTTAGTATCTGCTCTTTGTGAGCCATAACCCCAGATTGTCTCGCTTTTGTCTCCAAATGAGTTTTTTATGACTGAAGACCCTTGATTGAATTTTATTTTATTTGGGTCTGCTGTGATAATTGGGGAAAGGCTGCCTTTTAAAATATTTATTGTCATTCGCTGTATTTCCTGACATTCACAGCACATCCATTTGCTTTGTCTGCACGCGAAAGCGATTTATTTCCGTCCCTCATCAATCGTACCGAGCGGGTGAATGGGAGCTGGGTAGGGGGAGGGGTGCGCATGATCTACGGGCTAAAAGCTAATGTGGCCGATCTCCGTCCCTCAGAGGTCGTTTCTCCCACCATTCACTGGGCGTGATAAATGGGGTGAGTCATCCTCTTGGGTTGGCTGGAATGCCTGAAATTGATTCGCGGTCTAATATCGTAAATGGCATAAAATGGGATCGGGGGAGCAGCATGCTTGGAATGATCCTCACCCCCCCCACCACCTTCCCAGTTTATCACTGTTCCTGAATTAAGGAGTTGCGGGGGGTTGCTGTTGGGTAGTGTGGTACTCCGTATATCTGGAAGCCCTGGTGGTGTCCTATCTATCATGCACCAGGGTATACAGGAAAATGGGGAACAGCATTTGCCGAGCTCTGTGCCGTTTAATTATTTTGCAGCTCTGAACTGTGACAGTGTGACTCACGCACCGCGTTTCTTTAAGGAGCCGTGGGCGGCCGCATGTGCGCGGTACTCGACGCTACCAAATGTACCGGAACACAACGTTACAAAAAAAACATTCATTGTTTGCGGAGAGGACAGTCACAGATACTGCTGGTGGGTGTCCGTTAGCTGCATCATACTGTGTTGGGTGACTGGATTCATTTCTGGGGAAGTGATTCTTTCAAAATGTTGCTTGTGAATGAATCAAACCTTTTGGGTTTTGATACTTTTTCCAAAATATAGCATAAATTTTTCCATTACGCAGCGTGTTCCACAAGTGCAGCTCGACCTTCATTTTTCACAATTAATTCTATTAAAAGCCAGTTTTTTCTAAGAATCAGGCAGTTAACTATTAGGGGGTGATATATGATGGTCTCAGATTTGCCCAAAACTTTTGTTGGTGAAAGGTGGTTGGTTCAGTAGAAAAACTGCAAAAATTATTTTGGTGCCAGTACCCTTCAGTTTTTTTTTTTTAGGGGTATCAGAAGGGCCAAAGATTCCGAGATGTGAAATGAGCGCTGAAAAAAAATCAGTTTTGAAATGCAATTATATCATTGCACCGACAACAGCCCACATTCATTTCCAATATGTCAATCTACTGTGTGTAGGGCTCATAGTAACGTGAAAATTTTTGTGGGCTGTCGAGGGCGCGTCCTATAGGGGGCGCTGCAAGACGCTACTTTTGGCCATTTGAGCTGTAATATCAGGGGCATTTCCAGACTGCGCCCTCGACAGCCCAAGATGGTTTATTCATAATATGATACCATGGAAAGTCCTTTACATAATCAACACAAAGTAAGCATGGGATGTTGAGGGCTCCAGAGTATAGGTGGCGCTTCAGTCAGAGAAAAAGTGAAATTAGGCATTTTGAGAGGTCAAAGTTCTCTGTGCGCCCTCATCTAATTTTGATGAAACCTTTTCTGGTGGATAGCCCTACATGTCTACTAACTGTGATGTGAAGATTACTCTGGGTTTCTGCTGCATTAACCCTTTACAGTCGGGTCATTCCATATGAAGTCAACCAGAGGTCCCCAGGTCACTGACTCAGATCGGGCTCAAATTTATTTGGGGAGTACTTCTATATTCATAATGAAAACAAGCAAAATTTTAACATCCTACTCCAACGTTTTTCCAAGATATGGTCCCCCAAAAATCGGGGCCACGCCCCCTTTTTGCCCCCGTGAATTGTGAACGATAAATTCGAGAGATTTTGGAGGCCAGTATATTTGGAGCAAATCATAGGTATGGGCTGAAAATGGCTATCCAGGGTAATTTGGGTCCAGGCTGTCATAATCTCTTGTCAAAATGTATCTATCATTTTCATTTTCATGATATTGGCCTCTCAAATATGAAACTTTTTATGGGCAGAAATCAAAAATTCAGTTTTCAAGGGCCCCCTTTGAGGCCAGGATCCCTTACAGAGGCCAAATTGTGTTGGATTCCTTCTACTTGAGGACAGGTCTGTCTGTATAAGGAAGATTGACTGCACCCAAGGCATAATAGTGGAGATAGGAGACCCTGAAAAAGGCTCTGTCTTAAAAAAAAAAGTCACTTTTTTGTCAATTTTGGATTGGCAAGTTCACCATATGGGCAGTTACCCATGGTAATGAAACTTGTTCTACTTTATATGATCTATATGTTCTTTATATTGTTCTATTTTATATGTCTTGACTTTATTTGTTGAAAATTACAACTTGTTTTCTCATCTCCTTCACCATTTAATCACGTTATAAAAATATAGGCCTTTTTGGGGTAAAAACCCCCATTATTATACCCTTTGTTCTGCAACTTGAAGTTTTAAATAGACCGTGCCTACTCATAAACTCAAGTTACCTCATTTCCTAAGATAATCTGAGCCAAATCTGAGTCGATGACCGTGGAAGATTCTTGTACTTTAGTTGAATTCATATGGAATGACCCAGTCCATCTTAGTAAGAAAGGTTTACAAAATCGTACACTGAATTGCAGGGTTTTATTACCTCAGTACTTAACCCTTTGATGCATAGAGTACATGCAAATGCCCTGGACCATTTCTTGGGATTTGGTGCAATATTTTGTGTGTGTGTGTGTGGGGGGGGGCAAGTGGATTGTCCGTCTGTCCATTATTTCGGACATTATGCTTGTGGGATGCACACTGCCATCCAGTATTTTGGACATTATGCATGCGGAGTGACAGAAATAATGTGAAGTTGAAGAAACCTGGTCATTGATATGCATGATGATCTATCTGCATTCTGGACATTGCTTATTTGAGCTATTTGCTCGCCATGCATAATGTCCAATATTTTTGATAGAGCATCGACTCAGATGTATTCCAACAAATAGACATGCATTACATAGGTTATGTGTTTTCAGTTTGTGCTATAATGTATTTCCATCCCCCAACAGAAAAAAGTCTGATCCAAACTTGAACAATATAAGACTATTTCTGACTTTTGTCAACTTACCTCTTACTTGTGGATGCAGCCATTGTGATTGTTTGTGGTAAATCATGTGACTAATCAGAGAGGCACCTATTATCTGGAAATGTCCAGTAAAATTTACATTTTGTGCTTTCAGGGTATCTATGAGCCTAGAGAAAATAAACCCCACTTATGTCCAAAATATTGGACAACATGCAACAAAGGGTTAAGGCAGTATATGACACACATGTATAAAGTGTGCATGTGACACTAGCAGCTAGTAATTAATGATTTTGAAATTTAAATGGGGTGTATAATGTGAAATACAAGGCACAGTTTTCTTGCTTCAGAAACTTTACATCTTTGTATCTGCTGCATAATCCATCTGTCATCTTTTTGAAGTTCATGACTTGTGTCAAAGAGATGGTGCTGACTGACTGTTATAACATTGATAGCTTCTCTCTTGAAGTTGGACTGTGAAATAGTACTGTTTAGTGCTGAGGCATCTCAGTGATGAACTTAACTGAAAATCATATACTGAGCATTGTGGTCATCTTTCCTCACCTGCAGTCCCTGGTAGCAGGCTATACTGCTTGTATCAGCGTTAAGAGCATTAGAATAATGTTGATGAAAATCTCTTCCATCAGATTCCCGTCTGTGACACCTGCACTACAGTCACACTCAGCCTGGTTCCATTTAACTCAGGAATTCCCCCATGTTTACTTTGGTTTGCTATTCTGAGAAGCTGCGAAAACGTCCTGGAAGGGTGGTAGTATTTCAGTGATGAACGTGTTGATTTCCCATGAAGAACACTGTTGTGTAACATCAAGTGTATGAAGATAGTCATGTTTGAAAGTTACCAAGTCTTGCCAAATTTGGTAATTTTGTTCGATTACATTTCGATTCAGCGCAAATTAGTGAAATTCATGAGTGTGTATTCTTTTCTTGAAGGCATGGTCGTTTCAGTTGAGCATTGGTACTCTTTGTTTAACTTGTGTTTGACTTTTGAAACTGCAGAGACTTCAGTGGTTCAGTTACATCACGTGATACCTTTGTTATCCAAAGCCAAGTATTTGGTAATACATGGAGTGGTTTATTTTCTCTTGCAGACAACAGCTGTCTATATCAGTTCAGTATGTGTAAAACCATTAACTGGCATTAAATTTTGTTTAGCAAAGTGTTGTTATTTTTTAAAGCGTCATGGCACGGGGATGGGTTTCTTTAGTATTTTCCCTTTACAATATATTATGTAGCACGAGCCATAACGAACCAACCATTTCAAAGAAGTTTAACATTTACATTTTTTCATTTCAAAACATATGTTTTTGATACAGATTATTGAGCTGCATCACAGTGTGGTTTGTGATTTTACATGACCTCTTTCAAACTCGTTCATTCAGATCTTAAAGTTAGAAAGTTAAGATGGCTCATATCTCTAAATGTCTTATTTGTGGATTGGTTCATGCTGGCTGCAAGGTATTTGAATACTGTACTCAAAAGATGTTTTTGAGGGTTGCTAGAAAAAAAAGCCTTTATTGTCATCAAAAAGCAACCTCAGGAGTCTAGAGTTTGCTGAATGGTACTGGAACATCCAATTTGGGATGAGTTCTGAGGTCAGGTGTGGCGAAAATGGAGCACTTTGTCAAAAAATGCTGCCCTGCTGTGTCTCTCTTTCAACAGTTTGATTCAGTCAGTCTTCTTCATCCAGGTGTCAACATCCAGGTTGAGAGGTTGGCTCAATCAGTGCTGCAGATTTTAGCCGTTAGCGCGATAACTCACAAAATACTTTACATTGGCTTCTCATTTTTTGCATATGGGTAGATATGGTAGAGAGGATGAACTCATTAGATTTTGGGCAAGTATGCACTCCTAGGTTTGCCACCAGGTGGCGCTATATATTGAAAAAATCAGTTTTTTGACCATATCTCTGGAACAATTACTTACACAGACCTCAAATTTGCCTCATATTGTAGCTCTAGTAAAGGGGAATCTAATAAAGGGCGCTTCGAGGATGGGGAATTTCGGGGATATACCCCTTGCTGTCGGCCGCCGACAGCGTAGGCCTAGTTCAGTTAGTCTTTTTTCATTCATTGGTTGTGTGTAGAAACTCCCCTGAACACCAAAGCTACTGGACCAGTCATGTTTTGACAAATTAGAGAAGGTAGGAATTGACTCTGGTGACGGCCTGAACTGTTCATTTCGGAGATTCTAAAGATTTGTTCAGAAATGTTTGTTAATTTCAGCCCATCCTTACTGCATTAGAGTAGCAGGCCCTGGACACTGAGTGTGGCGTAATGGCCATATCCCAGTACCCTTTCGGACATTCATGCTCCAGATGCTGCTGACTGCTGAGGATTATGGGTGATTCCATTGACACTTGTTACGTGCATGATGGTTTTGTCTGAAAAACCTGTCCTCTTAATGCGCATTTTAAATGACTTTAGCTTGTCTTAAAGTCTGATCTTACCTGTGTCCTGTCCTCCCCGCAATATCTCAATATCAGTTTATACTGTATGAGCTAATATGAGCTCACACAAATGCCAATGAGCCAAAACATTAAAACCATGCACAGCTGAAGCAAGTAACTGATCATATCGTAGCAACAGCGTTTGACGAGGTCTGCCGGCAGATCTTAGATGGTACGTGTACAGTGGGTTCTGGTAGTCGACCTGTTGCATCTTGGGGGAGAAAAGGGACCCGAGCAACTTTGACAGGGGCTGAATTGTTTTGGCCAGTTGAGTGGGTCAGAGCGTCTTTGAAGTGATGAGCTTCATCTAGTCAGCAGGTGGTGAGTACCTCCTGACGTTGGTTCAAGGATGAACAATCCATGACCCAGCAACAGTGTAGGGTGCCCAAGACTCATTGATGCGCCTACAGTGCCTTGTCCGATCTGACGAAAAGGCTATTGTGGCATAAGTCGTGAAGAATTTTAATGATGCTTACCTGAGGAATGTATTGATTATAACATGCACAGCATTGCATTCTACTGTGTATTGCGCTTTGTAGCTGCAGGCCTGTCGGATAGCACTTTCTAACCCTGATCCACTATCAAAAAACACCTCTAATGGGCACGTGAGCATGGAAACTGGACCTTTGAGCAATTGAAGGTCACCTTTTCCAGATAGTTCCATTTTTTTTTTCTGTTACATCATGTTTATCGTCCTGGCAAGTGTACACCATTTACCTGGGAAGAGATGGCACCAGGATGCACTGTGAGAAGAGGACAAGCTGATTGAGGTACTGTGATGCTCTGAGAAATGTTCTGCCGAGAAACTCAGGGTATGGAAATTGAAATGGAGGAAGAATGCAGTGCTGTCTCTGAAAGCAGTAGCTCTCAGCTTTGTGTGATTTCTTTAGCTGGTGTCACTGAAGGAATAACCTTGCAGCACGCTCTCATAGGCTTGCATCCTGTAAAGCACTTTGGCTTTGATTTGAGTCTTTTCTCATTCTCTATACGCCTAAGACCACCTACTTGTGCCTACAAGAATCTCTTGACCTCTACCAGGCACTGTATAAAGCCACTGCAACAAGCGTCATGGTGGGATTTCTTTGGCTGGTTGCTGATTGCTGAGTCTGCGGGGTTGTACACCAGGTGAAATCTTGACTGCGGCGAGACTGATGCAGTATCGACATGGTGAAAATGCAGGTCCTGGCATTTCTGTTGTAGTCCTTGATCTCAGTGATGGAGGTTAGTGGTGCAAGCCTTGAGTTGATGCATTAATGGTGCAAGTTGTACGGTGGTGCGCAAGAAATTTGATGACAAGAACAAGCCTGAGTTCATTTGGTTATTCCTGCTGTCTCTGCTGTAGTTTTAGATTAGTTTTTTTTTCCCCTAGCACCTTTTTTTAATCGTATTTAAATGTCTGTTCACCTCAACTTCGCTGGAGACACATGAACATGTACTTCATGAAGCTTAATCATGTTTGATATCTCGGACCAGTTTGTTTAATATGCCCCCCAGGCTGGCTGAAGGGTTGTTCTTATTGACAGTTCCTGGTGGGTGGACTACATATTGGGGAGGACTTTTACTTCTGAACCTGAATCGTCCACCTTTGTTCAAAGTAGTTTAATTTGATCTATGAAAGACGTTTCATTCCCACACTATCCTCAGATTTCTTTTAAGCACACCCTTTTGTCCAAAAAAGTTGGGTTGCTGTGTAAAATGAGAGTAAAAACAGAATTCAATGATTTGCAAATCATTTAAACTCTACATTTAATTGAAAGTAATAGAAAGATAACATACAGCATCAGACTTAGAAAATGTATTTTCTTTTGAAAAATATTGGCTCATTTTGAATTTGATGCCCTCAACATGTGTCATAAAAATTGGGATGGGGGACTGGAAAAGTTATAGGATACTAAAAAATATATCTGATGGAGCATTTACCAGCTAATTAGCTTAATTGGCAACAGGTCAGTAACATATTTTGGTATAAAAAGAGCACCCCAGCGAGTCTTTCAGAAGTAAAGATGGTGAGAGCTTTGCCATTCTGTGAAAGATTTTGGATGATAATTTATGAATAACGTTTCTCAATGTAAAATTGCTATGAATTTGGGGATTTAATCATCTTCGATACATAATATTGTTTAAAGATTCCGAGAATCTGGAGAAATCTGTGTATGCAAGGAACAAGGCCAAAAACCAATATTAAATGGCCGTGATCTTCAGGCCCTCAGGTGACACTACACTAAAAGCAAACAGGATTCGGTTGTGGATATCTCTGCATGGGCTCAGAAACACTTTTTTAAGCCATTGTCAGAGAAAATAGTTTGTTGCTGGGTCCACAAATGCGAGTTATAACTCTGCCATGTAAAGATAAAACCATATGTAACCAAGATCCGGAAACGATGTTGCCTTCTCTGGGCCATGGCTCGTTTAAGATTGACTGAGGTAAAGTACAATACTGTCCGTATTCTGATCAATCAAAATGTTCAGTTCTTTTTGGAAATCATGGATGTCTTGTCCTCCGGACTGCAGAGGAGAGGAACCATCCGGCTTGTTATCAGCGCACAGTTCAAAAGCCAGCATCCGTAATAGTATGGGGGTGCATTAAGTGCACAAGTCATGAGTAACTTGCACATCTGTGAAGACCTCATTAATGCTGAATGATATGGACAGGTTTTGGAGCAACATCTCCTACCATCCAAAAGTATTTTTCTGGGAAGGCCTTGCTCATTTTGACAAGAAAATGCCATACGCCACACTTTGCATGCATGACTGTGACATGACTCGGTAGTAAAAGAGTCTGGGCGCTTACCTGGGCTGTCTGTGGTTCAGATCTGTCATCCACTGAAAGTATTTGGCGTATTACAAAGGAGGCCACGAAGTATTGAGCAGCAGAAATCCTACATCAAGCAAGAATGAGAGAACATTTTGCTCCCATAACTACAGCAGTTGGTGTCCTCAGTTCCCACACACTTACAGAGTGTTGCTAAAAGAAGAGGTGATGCAACACAGCGTAAACAAGCCCCTGTCCCAACTTTTTTTGAACTTGTTGATTACCTGAAATTCAGAATGAGCGGATATTTTTCAAAGGCAATAAAATTTCTCGCTTTCAACATCCGATATAGTGTTTTTGTACTATTTTAAATTAAATGTAGAGTTTGAATGATTTGCAAATAATTGCATTCTGTTTTTATTTACATTTTGCACAGCATCCAAGCTTCTTTAGAAACGGGGTTGTACTTTGAGCCTCACGATGCTGGATGCCCTTTCCCCCGTATTGCTTGTTGGCTCGGTCCTGGTAGACTTAAGTATCTGTCAAACTATTTCCAAGTGTTTTTTTTTTTTTTTTTTTTTTTTTAATTGAACGTAATAACTCTCACTCCAGTAATTCCAATGTGAATGTCTGCTTCCTATTTTGCATTTCACACTGAACAGGTTCAGTTAAATTTGTTGGGTGTCACACTGAATTATTTTTACGGTATCGAACATTATTTTGGTTGTTTCAGAGCTCTTTGCTATCCGCTTACGATAACCCAAATATTACTGTTAAAACGCTATGTCATGTATGCTGCCGCATACCAAGGTGAAAATTAAAGCGAGGCTCAGAAATTGAAGAAGCGGTGTGGCCACACAGTGGATTTTTTTGGAGCACCTCATCAGCTAACTTGAATGGGATTTTTTTGAGACGATGTACCCCTTCAGTGAAAAGGAAACTGGCGTTTATATAATGCAGGGAGGTAGCGCTGCGTAATCCTGAAAGCGGCGCAGCTGTGGCGTACGCGTGCGGCGATGAAGTGGGGAGAAAGTGGGCTCTTGCGCACATGAGCGCACTCTCGAACGCGTCCATGTTACACAAACATCCGCCCGAGAATAAATGGTGTGAAGTGGCAGCCTTTATTGGCGGGTAGTGCTTCACCCACACAGGGAGAGTGGGTGAGAATAGGTGGTGTGGGTGGAGCTGTCCTGCTGAGGAGGGAGGGAGGGGGTGCTGCTTAATGGTGAATGGTGATGTCAGTCGCACCCCCCCCAGTCAGCTTCCTGCGGTTGCCTTGAATGGTGCTGATATCAGGGCTGTACTCAGATCAGCTCTGTGAAGAGGTAAAGGGAGAGGACCTGAGGGAGATGGATGTACTACAGCTTCAGGTCTGTCCCTCAGACTGCCAGACCTGGGAATATAGTGAAATAAGAGCAGAATCCCGCACAAACACACGCGCGCACACACACACAGCCCTGTGTACACTACTGGAAGCACACTCACAGTCCTGCTGGTGTTCATGAATGAGATGCATACTCGCACACACGCATGCATGAATGCAGGAATACACTAACAGTCTTTGTCTGTCTCTGTCTCTCTCTCTTTCTCTCATACATACACAAACATATACACTCCTAACAGCAACATGCAGTGCTTCCGCTCTGTCTGTTTACTGGTGTGTGTGTGTGTGTGTGTGTGTGTGTGGGGAGCATCTCTTTTTGCAGCAAAGTGACCGGCTGTGGGTTTGTTGGGATTTTAGTGGTGAGCCTCAGTACGTATAATATTACATTTAAAAACCACAGAACGCAGTAGACGTCTTTGTGATTTTTTTTTGTTAGTGTCTTTTTGATTGATTAAATATTTAATCTACTATTGTTCCTTATAAGCTTTGAGATACGTGTGTGTGTGTGTGTGTGTGTGTGTGTGTGTGTGTGTGTGTGCGCGTGCGCACTCATGAGCACGTGTGTAATGCAACGAATATTTGTTTGTAGTGAGCGCACCGAGCGTTGGCCTGCAGTTTTACGTGTGTGTTTAAGGGCCTCTGTAGGACAGTTTGTGCTGAACTGCATGTTTGTCCATAAAAAATAAGAAAAACTGAGCTGAACAAGTGAGTCTGCTATATGTGACTAAAGGCTGACATCTCCGTGTGTTCCGGGCAGTGAGTCAGTAATTGGCCGTTATTAGTTTAGTACAGCGGGGAAAACATGGAGCTGAATGCGAGACACGAGGACATCAAAAGACTGGCCCTTGTCAGGCACACTGGGAGTGCTCCTGCATCTCCTCGCACGGTCTTCCCCGGGCTTTTGTTTCCTTATGGAAGCACCCAAAGTGCCTTTTAGCAGAACTGCATCATGGCTGCTGTGTTCTGGCCGAAAAAGGTGCTTTATGGTGAGATTTAATGGCAGCCTTGGGAGGGTGGATTCTGCTGTTTGTTTCAGGAAGTGTTGATGCGGCACTGCTGAACTGCCCATTTGAGATTATTCTCCTTGGGCCTTTTTACCTCAGTGGCAACTGCAGGAGGGGTGCCCTGGTGTTTTGATGAGAACATTATATCTAGAAAAGAATATACAAAATAAAACCATTTACCGTGGAATATTACGTGCGGCTGCCGCCACGAAAATGAAAATTTAAGCTGTGGACATGGTGGAGTTCTGGCATTTGAGCATTTTTAATAAATTCACAGTGTATTCCATTAGTATGCTAAAAACCTGCCTACATATCTCCACTGCAGTGTTCGCTTGGCCATTACTCATCCTCACTTCCTGTTCTTTTCGCACGTCCTTGTTTCTCCTCTCTAATGTATGCATTTATGTATCTTTCCCTTGATCAGTCTCTAACTGCCTCGGATTGCAGCCGGCAGCAAGTGAAGCATAATAAATGTACTCAATCGTCCATGCATAGAGTTCTCTGGAGAAACTGTTTATGGTAAAGCACCTACGGATTATGCCTGAGACATTGTGACGCTCGTAGGCTATGTGCGTGCTGTTTAATGCGCTGGTTCGCGTGCAGGTAAATGTGTTAATCCTGTTAATTGTGTCTCCCTGACGACGATAGTCGGGAGATGCTATGGTTTAGTTCTGGCCGCTGCCGCCACCGCTGCAGAGATTTTCTGTTCCAGGCTCTGGAGGCTTCAGAGTTTATAGGATTTTTCTCTAAATTTGCATAGCCAAAGATGTTTATTTGGCAATGCTCAAGATCAATTCTCGGCAATTTCCGACATCCAATATGGCCGCTGGCGGCCATTTTGTCAATTTTTTTTTTTTTTTTTTTTTTGCTGATTTTCTATTTTCTGTTCATTTTGAGCCACATTTACATATATATGCATGTACAGGGATGCATATTAATGTCATAGCAAGGGTAAAAACAGTAACATTGCGGCTGTAAAAATTTGCAAGTGATCTCTCATGGGGATTGGGGAGATACACGACTCGGTCCCTGTGGCGACCGAGTTATCTAGTTAAGCTGCTTGAAATGTCTGTCTCTCTTAACATGCTGTGATGATAGCTGTGGCTTAGGTACAGTATTAATCAGGACGGCAGGACAGATATCATGGGTATTTTATTTTATTATAATGCGGGGGGATATAGTCATGGGTGCGGTCATCTGTCCATCCATCCGTCTGTCTGTCTATGTACATTTTGTTTCCGGAGCATAACTTGAAAACCGTTCAATATTTCTCCACAAAACTTGCTGTGAACATTAATCATGACCTGACGTGGTGCCTTTTGCTAATCCGAAGTTGATGACATGGGGCCGAGGTGATATGCCATCTCCTGATGGCTCTTGTTACAGTATGTTACCGTTTTTTAATTTTATGTGGCCGTTGAGAGCCAGGCATTTTGTCACAGTTGGGTCATTCCATGCTAAGTGAGAACGCTTGGGGTACAATTTGGGCCATCATGGTCTTAGATTTTCATGTAGCTTTGCTCATTTGTTTATTTTGGCCCAAATAACAACTCTGCCAAATTTTTCGGAAATCGGACCGTCGGTATGGATTTTACGGCACTTTGAAAAACGGCCACTAGATGGCACTGTACAGAGATTGTGTAAAATGCCCCTCAGAAAGATCCCTGTTAACATGAAAACTGCAATAGATTCATGCCTGTAAATAAGCTTGATGATGGACAAGACCCATGTCTCGGGAACTGAAAAGAGAAATTCCTGAAAAAGTCTTTGGTTGCCATGCACTGGGTCCTCAAAGTTGCCAAAAATTTGGATATGGCCAAATTTTTTTCGCTTTTGAGACCCTTGTAATTCAATCATGGGACATAATATAGAAGAACTAATGACATAAATCTTTGATTTCATGTAGAATCTCTTTATTAAATGTAAAAAACCTCTTATTATATCATTAGTTTTTCAGATTAACCCTTTCAAAGTCCGATGCGGCGGAAAAAGTCCCTTTTTGGCCAACTCCAGAGCTCCTCAATTTGAGATATGTTACAGTCTAAGACAGTGGTAGTCAACCCTGGTCCTGGAGAGCTGCAGTGTCTGCTGGTTTTTGACGTTACTCAGCACTTAATTGATGAATGAAAGCAGTTGATTACACGCTTAACTCATCTCACCTGGTGCCTTAGGTTTAACCCTTTCACTACCGCTTACTGGGAATAAGACAACCCTTGCTGACCGTAAATTTTTGTGCTATCACAGCATGATATTGCATGTGGATTTTCACCCCCTTTTTCGGACGAAAAACGCCAGAAATGGACAATTTTATGTACAGAAAACATGTTTAAAATACATTTACCTTTCCATTGACACATATCTTTGCTTAGTTTTTCCAAAAGTAAAAACAGAAAATGAGGACATAAACCGTATTTCGGTTTGTCAAGACAAGACGATTTCTCCTCTATAGGATTTATGTACAAACGGAGATGCACGCGCATTTCTGTACAAACGGAGATACACGTGCATTTGTGTACAAACGGAGATACACGTGCTGCAGCACGCACTGCCTGCAATGGCGGTGACGTCAGCGAGGGACTGTGCATAACCGGAGGATTGGGAACTACAGGAAGCCTAATGACATCACTGACATGTTGTGCGATACCAGACTCGTCCAAAGGGGTGTTTTGTTGCGGAGCTTTGACAGTTTTTGTGAGGGACTTTCTCTAGGCGCAAAATAGCGACAATGGTAAGTGATGCGGGATCGGCGCTGTCGCGGAAATGTGACAATGGTATTGAAAGGGTTAAATAGGGCGGAGAAAACCAAACTCCGCACACCCTGTGGCTCTCCAGATCCAGGGCTTGCTACCCCTGCCCTATAAACTTTTTTATTTACTTTGTATTTCTACTTTGTCCGCATTACGACTATGCTAAATGTGCAACCACATTGACAAATCTTGGTTTCCACGTAGACTGCTGTCACAACCTGTATGTCTGTTTAACTGGTTCTAAGAGTCTTGTGGGTAGTTCCTGGTAATTGATTGATTGGCTTATTATTCCCTTAGTGCAGGAGTATAGCTAACAGCACCGGGTGTGCAGAGTTTGGTTTTTTCCACCCTATTTAAACCTAAGGCACCAGGTGAGATGAGCTAAGCGTGTAATCAACTGCTTTCATTCATCAATTAAGTGCTGAGTAACGTCAAAAACCAGCAGACACTGCAGCTCTCCAGGACCAGGGTTGACTACCACGGGTCTAAGACCTGTATTTTGTGGTAAAAGTGAGAGAAAGTTATATATTTGCCTATTTCAGGATGAAATATTGGCATCAAATGTTCAATTTTCAGGGAATATACATACAGTATAATGTAATGTACAGCGAATGTACACAACTGTACAAAGAAGTATAGGAAAAGCACCCCACATACTTTTTAAATATATTTGGTTATGGTTTTATACTTGGGAACGTGGTTCCTATCTTCTTAGAATATGTTGGGTCATTCCATGCGAAGTGGAAACACACCTGGGCCATCATGGTCTTGGATTTTACTTTAACTTTGTCTATTTGTTCATTTTGGCCCAAATAATGGATATCTCTGGGTTTTTTTTTTTTTTTTTTTTTTTTGCGCAAACTACCCTCTGGTATTGGTTTTATGGACCTCTGAAGAAATGGCCTGTAGGGGGCGCATTTCAAAACATGCTGTAGAAAAACCCTTGTATCTCCGGCCCTATTACTGATACAGGTCTGGGGTTTGGATGGCTTTGTAATATGAGGCTTCCTCTAGCACCACCATCATTTACAATGGTTGTATCGGTTCTTGTTTCCATGGAAACTGTGTTTGAAGTTGGGCAAATTTGATATTTTTCACTTTTTGTGTCCTTTTTTTGTGGTGAAAAAAGCCTATATACTGCACTGATGGTGTTTTCCAGTATAACTCAGGTCACCTGACATGCAACAGGTGCAAATTCATAATGATGCAACTTTTCCCTGGGGATGGACAGACCCCTTGAACTTGTGACTTTTTCTGTTGTAAGCAACTTTGAAAGGGTTAATCTGATAAATCATTATGTTCTGCTTTATTTTTTTAGTAAAAGTGTCAACGATCTGTCTGAAACAAAAAGTTTCTTTTGTCGCTTCTTCAGTATCACCAGTATTTGGTGAGTAATAAGTGTCCAAAAAGTGGAAAAAATCTCAAATTTGCCCAACTTCAAAAACAGTTTCCTTGGAAACAAGAACCGATACAACCATTGTAAATGATGGTGGTGCAGGAAGCCTCATATTACAAAGCCATCCAAACCCCAGACCTGTATCAGTAATGGGGCCGGAGATATAAGGGTTTTTCTACAGTACACTGCCCTCCATAATTACTGGCACCCTTGGTTAAGATGTGTTCTTTAGCTTCTAATAAATTCAGTTTTTCTCTAAATAATATAGGACCACAATGAAAAAAAGAGGAAAATTCAACCTTTAATTCAAGTACATTTATTCAGTGGGAAAAAAATCCCACATTAAGAAATAATTCTTTTACATCAAATCATGTGTGCCACAATTATTAGCACCCCTGATGTTAATACTTTGTACAACCCCCTCTTGGCAACAAAATAGCACCTAATCTTCCCCTATAATGTTTCACAAGATGGGAGAATACAGAAAGAGGGATCTTCGGCCATTCCTCTTTGCACAATCTCCCTAAATCATCCAGCGACCTGGGTCCTCTCCTCTGCAATCTCCTCTTCAGCTCACTCCACAGGTTTTCAATGGGGTTGAGGTCTGGGGACTGAGATGGCCATGGGAGGAGCTTGATTCTGTGTCTGGTGAACCATTTCTGTGTAGATTTGGCCACATGTTTAGGGTCATTATCTTGCTGAAAGACCCAGTGACGACCCATCTTCAGCTTTTCGGGGCAGAGGCCACCAGATTTTGATTTAAAATGTCCTGGTATTTCAAAGCGTTCATGATGCCATGCACCCTAACAAGGTTCCCAGGGCCTCTGGAAGAGAAACAGACCCACAGCATCACCGATCCTCCCCCATACTTCACAGTGGGCATGAGGTGCTTTTCTGCATACTCATCTTTTGTGTTCCGCCAGACCCATTTAGAGTGTTTGTTGCCAAAAAGCTCTATCTTGGTCTCATCTGACCAAAGCACATGGTCCCAGTTGAAGTCCCAGTACCGCTTAGCGAACTCCAGACGTTTGCGTTTATGATTGTGAGTGAGAAAAGGTTTTTTCCATGCATGCCTCCCAAACAGCTTGTTGGCATGTTGATAGCGCCTGATGGTTGTTTTGGAGACTTTGTGACCCCAAGATGCTACCATTTGTTGCAATTCTTCAACAGTGAGCTTTGGAGAACTTTTCATTTCTCTTACCATCCTCCTCACTGTGCGTGGTGGCAAAATAACCTTGCGTCCTCGTCCAGGCTTGTTTACCACTGTTCCAGTTGTTTTAAACTTCTTAATGATTCCTCTGACAGTAGATATGGGCAGGTGCAGGCGAGTGGCTATTTTCTTGTAGCCATTGCCTGACTTGTGAAGGTCGACACACAACTGCCTTACTTGAATGGTGTGTTCCTTTGTCTTTCCCATGTTGAAGAGTGGATAAGAGAAATGGCCTCTGTGTCACGTCATATTTATACCTCAGGGAAACAGGAAGTGATGAATTACTAACTAAATGTTCCTAGATACTCTGATCAACTTTGTAAACTACTGTAGAAATGACAGAAATACTTCAATTACATTTATTTCCTAGGAATTGTTAGGGGTGCCAATAATTGTGGAACAGGTGATTTTATGAAAAATAATTATTTCTTAGTCAGGGATTTTTTTTTTTCCTTAAAATTCACTTGAGTTGAAGGTTACATTTTTCTACAATTTTCAGTGTGAGAGTATGCTTCTGCAATAAAAATTGAATTTATTTTAAGGCTTTTAACACATCTTAACCAGGGGTGCCAATAATTATGGAGGGCGCTGTATGTTTTGAAAAGTGCCCCCTACAGGCCATTTCTTCAGAGGTCCATAAAACCAATACCAGAGGGTAGTTTGCAAATTAAAAAAACCCAGAGATATCCATTATTTGGGCCAAAATGAACAAATGGACAAAGTTAAAGTAAAATCCAAGACCATGATGGCCCGGGTGTGTTTCCACTTCGCACGGAATAACCCAACAGTTAGTCATTCTATTCTAAGAAGATAGGAACCACATTCCCAAGATAAAACCGTATCCAAATATATTTAAAAAGGATGTGGAGGAACTGCCGGGTTAGCTCACTCGGTTATGGCGCCGCAATTGCGGTGCAGTAGTGACCACTACGGCGCGGGTTTGATCCCCGGTCGGCAGCTTTTTCAGAACAGCGCACGATTGGCTTAAGTGCTGTAGGGATGCAAATTGTGAATGGACTGCTGGGAAGGGAAATTAAAAATGTTTGCCTTGTTTGTTGCTCAAGCGCCTCCTGTTGGCCAGCCAGGCCCTCTGAGATTCTAAGCTTGCTCATGTTCGGGTATCCTCCGCCCTCGTTCTGAACTTGCGATAGTTTCGACCAGTGAGTGTAAAGATGCAGGGGCTGACAGGCGCGTGTTTCGGAGGGGACCGCGAACTGTCTCTCTCTCCTGAGCTGGCAATAGAGGGTTGGATACGAGCAAGCCTCGTACATAGTTCTTGGATTGGGCATTCTAAATTCGGGTGGGATTGGAGATGCCAAATGTATTGGAAAAAAAAAAAAAAGTATGTGGGGCACTTTTCCTATACTTCCTTGTACATTTGTGTACATTCGCTGTACATTACATTATATGTATTTTCCCTGAAAATTGAACATTTGATGCCAATATTTCATCCTGAAATGGGCAAATATATGACTTTCTCTCACTTTTACCACAAAATATAGGTCTTAGACTGTTACATATCTCAAATTGAGGAGGTTTGGAGTCGGCCCTGGGGTCTTACAGTGCCCCCAAAAAGGGACTTTTTCTGCTGCATCCGACTTTGAAAGGGTTAATCTGAAAAAACTAATGAGGTTTTTTACATTTAATAAAGAGATTCTGCATGAAATCAAAGATTTTTGGCCACGCTCAAATTTTTGGCAACTTTGAGGACCCGCTGCACGGCAACCAAAGACTTTTTCAGAAATTTCTCTTTTCAGTTCCCAAGACATGGGCCTTGTCCTTCATATTTACAGGCATGAATCTATTGCAGTTTTCATGTAACAGGGATCTTTCTGAGGGGCATTTTACACAATCTCTGTATAGTGCCATCAAGTGGCCGTTTTTCAAAGTACCGTAAAACCCATACCGACGGTCTGATTTCCGAAAAATTTGGCAGAGTTGTTATTTGGACCAAAATGAACAAATGAGCAAAGCTACAGGAAAATCTAAGACCATGATGGACCAAGTGTGTTCTCACTTGGCATGGAATGACCCAGTTGTGTTGAAAAGCACGCATATACCAGCGCTTGGCACTCAGGAAGGCATCACAGGAGAGGACCGGCGGTTGGAGGGACGTGGCGCCAGGCTGCTCCCAGGTCGCCGTCTTACCCCTTCGTATTGACTCATGACATCATCCCTCAGCTTCTCCTCTCAGTCTCTGATGCACTCTGGTGTAAACATTTCCCCCCCGCTGATGTCATCATTGCGAGCCTCCGTCTCCCGTATGTCTGAACTACCGTTCTCCCCCTTGCAGGTTAATGGGCACCAGTCAAAAGAGGAGCCAATGGAGGAAGGGGAATCGCTCTCGCGCTGCGTGAGTACGAGCCTTGCGCCCGCTCATACTGGGTTGGAGAAGCTCTTTTAAGTTGATTTGATCAGATCAATGGCATTATGTCATATTTCAGTAAATGTAGTTTTAGATGCCTTTAATGGATGAGTTCATGTCGAGCAGTTGTGATTTAATTTTTGCTTGGATTGTTTTACCACAGTCCAACATGCAGGTCAACCACTGGTAGTGAGGGTCTGGATTTTACTGGCAAATGAAATTTTTTTAACTCAAATTCCTGTCCAGAGATAACATACCCCCAACCACCCCCCCACCCCGTGCCTCCTTAAGAAGAAGAAAACAAGATGACACTCTGTACCGAGGAAGAAATAATCCCCTTGTGCATTAATCAAAAACCATGTTGCCCCTGTATCTCCTGTAGACTCAGCAGTTCATGTTGTGTTGTATCCACTCAAAGGAACACAAAATGCAGCGTTTCCCTGGCGACGAATGGTTTATGGAGCCGTCGCTGAAGCCTTCTCCCCCATATGGTCACAGCGCGTAATACCAGGCCTCATGACCTGATGTACGATACTCTACATATCAATTTCCTCATTTGCACTAGAGGCTGAATTCCGCGCACAACCTTGCTCTTTACCTCCCACAACGAGCAAGAGTGGGTTGGTGCTGGCAGTGCCGGCTGACATCATCGCTGAAAAAAGATATACATCCCAGCCGCAAACACGCACTTCTACAGTGCATTCCCACTCGCTCTCAGAAGATTAGATCTTGATGTTTTACTCTGTTGTAGCGATCTGGAATGTCCCGTTCTACTGTCCTTTATGTAGATCTGTGGCCGGAGTAGAAAAGTAAGCACCATTTGCTGTCATATTGTTGTATAAAATGATCAATCGGTTAGACAATTTATAAAGAGGTTGTAATACAGGTTTAACTGCAAAAGGACACACAATGGGCCTCATGCAGCAACATTCTCTTAAATTTCTCTTATATTTTCTCTTATTTTTTTGCCAAGAGAAAAAATAAGAGAAATAAACTCCAGATGCACCAAACGCTTTTACCGTCCAAATTTGCTCTTACCCATGTGTGCTGAATGTTGAATCCCACTTGATCGTAAATTGGAAGCGTGGCCGGTTGTTTTAAATGAGCATATATGACCCCCCACTAAACACCATATAAGGGCTGCTGACGTGCCGTGTGCAAAGAGCCGACTGCTCGTGGCAATCTAGGGCGCTTTCACACGAGGTACAATTGTTCCGTACCGTGCCTCAGTACGACTGTCCCCCCTCCCCTCTCCCCCCGCTGGTCAGCTTTCACACTAGTAATATCATACCGTACTCGAGTACACTTGCATACATGTCAAAATTCCAATACAGCGCATTGCAGTATGCACCTAGGTGGTTTTAAATGGGGAACGATTTTAAAAGGAGGTTCCAATATATTTCGGGGGGTTTTATTATTGAGAAAGGGGTTTAGAATATTAATATCGAATATTGACATCGCGAATGCGTATGCTGTCATCTGTAACGTGGATCACCACGTATAGCAGCACGAAAAATGAAACTCGAAATTTTCTTGACTGAATGCTTGATGTTTTTACACATCCAAATCTTTCTCTGGGTACCCAAACATAAAGGTAAGCCGAAAATGTACTGTAGAGATCCGCGCGATCTTTAAAAAACGCTCTCTCTGCGCAAGGCCTGGATGGCCAAAGCGTCCAACAGCAATGGGTAACCCATTCAGAAGCAGAATGCACGCAAGTATCTAAGGGTTTTTATAGCTTAGTCCTAATTGGGATCAGCTGACCAAACTCTTCAGCCCAAGAATTAAATAATAGAATCATTATAATTTCTCAAAAACATAAAACAATCAAAATTTTATTATATGATGCATTTTTAATGTTTAGGTTTTAAAAATTGTGTTTCCGTGCATTGGACAAGCAAGTTGTGGACAGAGATAACAGTTTTCTGTTTTCTCTTATCTCGGTAAGAGTGTTCTCGACCACTCGTAAAACTTTCTCTTACCTAAGAGACGATAAAAAATAAAAAAACATTGGTGCATCCCAGAAATCATTGGGTAAGAACAAAATAAGAAAAAATTGGGGACACGAGCAAAAATAAGAGAGAATTTGTTCTTGTATCGCTTCTTGCATGAGGCCCATTGGGTTTCGATGGTTTTTTAATTATGTTGGGCACCTTGTCCTGGTGTGGTTTGGTTGCCTTTGCTCATACCCATTGAATACAAGGTTCATGCCAGGCCATACGGTAATGAATGGTAACAGTAATTTCTTACAGGAACAGGGCTCAAGTATTCAAAAATGCCTCCATCTACACTCTAAAATGAGTCCTCTTATGGTCTGGTAGCTTCTATAACTATCCATATATCAAGGGCTTATCACCACATCTGGACCTATACTGGACAAAGAAAGTTAGGGATCACCCAACTTTTCAATATTAAAATATGATATGGAAAAAAATACAAACTATCAAATATTTCAAATTCAAAATTTGGGGTGATCCCTAACTTTATTTGTCCAGTATATTTGGTCATATTTTGCGACCTCACCATGCCACCAGTGGACACTACCCTAGCACATACAGTCTACTCTAGCCTCACATGCTGTTATAATATCCCGTTTTGCATGATATTGGTATTTTTAGTTACCGTTTGGCTTTTATCTCTGATCACGCTGGATGTGAAAATGGAAAAAAGTGACCTTTAAATTGATGCCCTCTGTATTTCAGGAGAAAACCCAGTTTCGTGTTACGCTTGTATGGCTCCACAAGCCTAATAGTCTTTACCTAATCTGTCTTTGACTTCTGTGTTCCGGAAAGTTCTTTCTCTCAGGAGCCTCTGCATCGCACAACAAAATACGTAGCGACGTAGGCTGCACCGGTCCACGATCTTTAGCAAACACTGTTAGGGACTTTTAGGCCCAGAACCATCGCGATCCATGTCATTTATGTGGCGGTGGGTGAAGTTTTGAGGTCTCGGGGCGTGGTGTTGGTGTCCCTGTGATGAGTTGTACTCTGAGGATGTTGACTCTCCTGTGGCGTTTGCTCCATCTCTCAGTAATGATGAATAATTCAGCCGGCGCTGTTCCGGACTGTAGAGGAGCAGATCGACGGCGTGTCTAAGCTGATTAGTGGCTCTTTGATGTCGCTGGTGTCCTCCTTGCGGAGTTTAGCTCTCCCAGCGGTCTCGAGTGTTGCCGCGGCGTGTCGCCGTCTCGGCCCGATTAATAATGCAGGACTGTGGTTGCTCTCTCCCTCTCTCCTTCCTTAACACTCTCACTCAGTGTTTACCTGAACTGAGGGTTTAATGATCCAAACTTTGAGCAGTTCTTTCTGGTTCCGTTTGCCCACAAAACCTTTGATACCGAGGAATGGCTCATTCAGTAAATTAAAGGAATGGGATATGGGGTGAAATTCATTATATATCCAGATCTTGTGTATGGTAACCTATTTTGGTTATTTGATATAAATTGGAATCCTTTACCGTGCTGTGAAAAAGTATCTACCCCCAGGGGGAAATTTCAACTGGCCTCAGGGTCGTGGGGTTGACTTCATACGTGCAACCCCCAACACTACCCCCTCCACGCCCACACACCAGGCTCAAGTTTAAAAAATAATTGGCTCAACATTAGCTCTTCAAAACTGAGCTAACTGAAAATTCTGTTGTCTTGGCAACAAGTAATGAACATTGCAATGCCATTCACTTGCTAACCTTGCTGTGTAACCTTGAATAATATCGTATATGTAGTTTTTTGATGTGAATATTCAAAACAATGTCACAAATATTGATGACTAATTTATTCCCCTGTTGTCAGCTCTAAAGAACTTACTAGCAGCTGGCTGGATTGTAACAATGTCAACCCAGTTGTGCATATTGCTTGCTTGAGAATACATTTAGGTAAGTCTACCTTTACCTCACTTTAGGCTGACAGTGTCAGTCTGTGAGTTCTTTCACATTAGAAACTAATGTATATATGTAATGTATATATGAACAATATAGTGTCAGGCCTAAAATAGGACTTGTTTTAGGACGCATAAGCTATACTATGCCAATTGCTACAGTCAAAGAGCAAATTATTGTTCAGCAGAGTAGGCTACTGCATGTCTCTGGAGTCTCCACACTTCTCTGTCGGGCCTGCCTCGGTCGAGTCCTTTCCTCTGTCTAACTTTCAGTTCCTTTGTATCTGGCACCCAATAACTGGCAGCATCGACAAGCATTGTTTGTGTTCATTTTATACTTGTAGCCTACCCACCTATTAATCAGCGAAAAAAATAATTAAAACGGACATAAATGCAAAACAGTAACGGCTTAATCACGGGTTTGATTTTCAATGGAAATTATCCAAAGCTGCTACGTTGACAGGCATTACTGCCTCCACTGATGCTTCCTAAATGCAAGCGTTGTCAAGAAGAATTTGACCAATCAAAGTAGGTTACCTTTATTTCTGTAAATTTTGGAATGCTCAGTGATTGGTGACTTGTCACGCACAGCGCATTATTCCTCTGTCATTCGCTGACGTGCAACATTTCCATTGAAAGTATCCGGCCTGCAGAAACTGAAGGGTATGAGTCGGGTGTCGCCTGGAAGTGCAAACGCGTCCTATAGTGAACCAAGCCATCCATGCTACTGCAGTTCCATGCGTCAGAGCGCATGCCTGAGCCCTGATGGCAGTGTGCGATTGGGAGCATGGTAGGAGCATATGAGGCACATTCATGGTAGAACTTTAAATCACTCAAAATTTATCTTTCAATTATTTTCTTATCTGGCCAATTAGGGGCTTTTTGTCATCTGGAGCCCCAGGGCAGTAGCCCAAGGAAGTATGTGCTTTTTCAGCCCCTGTCTGATTGCCACCTTTGTGCAAATTTGTCACAGTAATTTGCTCCAGATATTCATATTGAATATAATAGAAGCCCACGAGGAGGCTCAAAGTACTGTTCTTTATCATCTCATTCACTGCAGGAAAAAATGATTATTTAGCACCTGTATCGCTCATGTGAAAGGGGGAATTCCCCTCCTCAGCTTAATTTGTGGTTACTGCCACCGATAGCAGCAGCAATTGCAACAAAACCGTCCTGATAACTGGAGACGATTCGGTCTCATTCGCAGGGGTTTTGGCTCAGTTTGGAGGGGTTGTCACTGGAGTGTATTCAAGCCTGAACTGCCTGTTTAAGATCATACATCTGCATCTCCGTCGGGTTCAAGTCAGGACTTTTACTCGGCCACTGCAGAGTCTTACTTTAATGCCTTTTGCGCCATTCAGAGTTGGACTTGCTGTAGAGGTGTGGACCGTTGTCCAGCGATAGGATATTATCCTTCAGTATTTTCTGGTTTAGAGCTGAATTCATGGTTCTGTCAGGTGTGGCATGTTGCCCAGGCCCTGCGGCAAAGAACCATCCCAACACTGTCGCTCTACGGCCACCATGTTTAACTGCTGGTGCGCTCTTCTCATTGTGGAATGCTGTTACCTTTCTGCTAGAGGTATTGGTGCCAAAAATTTGTTGAATTTTTGGCTTATCAGTAGGTATAACCTTTGAAGGTTTGGGGTCATCAAGGTGTGTCTTATCAAATGAGAGATGACCTTTCATGTGCTTGTTGGTTAGAAATGGTTTTTGCCTTTCATCTCTTTGATAGATACTGTTTTTGCTCAGTCATTTGCTAATCCTGAAGTCATGAACATTGACCTTGTCTGAGGTGAGCGAGGCCTGCAGATCCTCATACAACGTACATTCCTCTGGGATCTCTCATGCCTTCCCACATGAATAGTCCATGCTCTCTGGGGATTTTGGTTTCTGGCTACTTCTGGGAAGGTTGACCACTGTTCTGTGTTTGGAAATGAGGGCTCTTCCAGTGGTTTGCTGTCTTAGAGACTGAGAAGTGCTGTTTTAACCTTTTCCAGATTGATATACTTTCTTAATAATTTTTCTCATCTCCTCCGGAATCTTTTTTTTTTTTTTTTTTTTTTTTCACAACACAGATTCCTGCTTGTTGAGACCTTTAAGCCTACTTCGCTCTTCTGGAAAGGTTTTATGTGATGCTTACATTTGACAGGACTGGCAGAAATCAAGTCTGAGTGTGTTTCGTCTTGATTTATCCAAATTTTCCTTATTTGGTGAATTGACTGATTGAGTTACCAAGGTAGCAATGACTTTCTCCACACTTGGCCTGCAGTTGGTGTTGGATAGTAAGGGGCGCAGGTATATGGTATATACCAAAAAATTCTGTCTGGCCGTCCGTCTGCACCAGTTTGTCCGACAGATTTCTCAAAAACCGCTCATCAGATTGTTTTCAAATTGCAGTCATGCATTCTACACTTCATGGAGAGGTGCAGTGCCAAGTTTCATGAAAATTTGCTGATTTTTTTCAAAAATTACTTCTGTTTTCCATATTTTGAGCTTAAAAAATTTTTGACTGCATATATCTGACTGATTTCTCGAAAACTGCTGATCAGATTATTTTCAAATTTCAGTCATGCATTCTATACTTTGTGCAGTGCCAATTTATATGAAACTATGCCATAATCTCTTCAGTGCACAAGGGTCGAGGGTATTGGTGAGCTGTGCTCACTTTTTCCACTGGTTTCCTTTTAAAATAAAATGACCATTTAAAAACTGTATTTTATGTTTATGCAGGTTGTCTAAGTCTCATCTGAAAAATTTTTTTGAAGATCTGAAGCGATGAAGTTTAACACAATAATTCTGGAAATCTGGATGGGGAAAATACGTTTCTTATGGCTCTGAGTGCATCAAACAATTCAATGTCTAAGCTTACTCCCTGTTGGAAAATCCTGTTAATTACATTGCTCATCTTTTTTTTTTTCTTTTAACCTGTTTCATTGATATTATTCTTAATGTTTATGCATTAAAGGTCTTGGAATGCAATAGGCATGTTGCCTCAAGGTCAAGTGCTTATTCCTCATTCATATCCATACACATCCTCAGTAATGTGCATGCAAGGCGTGAACAAAAGCTACAACACTCACTCTGGAGGTCAAAGGCATGGGCTGCCTACATTGAAATACGTTCCCAGTTATGGGTGTAATCATGACCCAGCAATGCTCAACTGCAGTCTCAGCCAGCAGCACAGTCTCCTGGAGTTTACTTCAGCCAGGTCCTGCACCACTTGATTTCACTTGTTTTAAAGATAAAGATAATGAAGATTAAGATAAAGATTCCTTTATTGTCATTGCATACACAAAGCATACACAACGAAATCCGGGCGCACTGCCTTGGACGGTGCTCAATAAAAGAAAAAAAAACAAACAAAAAAAAAAAACCAAAGTAAAATAATGATAATAATATCAACAACAACAAATGGTGCCAGGCACAACAAACCTCGCACATACTTTGACCTACTTTTCCAAAATTCAATAGGCATCTATTCTGGGTCAGTGGGAATCCCTAAACCCAATTTGGGGTGAATCTGGCCATTAGTTTTGCTGCTAAAGTGTTAACAAACAAACAAACACACAAACAAACAAACAAACCGAACCAAAAACAATATCTCTTGCCCTCCCCCTTTGGGCAGGGCGGGGTAATAATAATAATAAAAAGGGAATTACTCAGACCCAGGCCCTACACCCCCCACCCCACCCCTAACTCACACATTCACATGCACACAGTTCACTCATACAGTGCTACATATGCCATTATATAAATACCGCAGTGCTGCTGACGATTGCACAGGTAAGCAGTTATTGCACAGTTCAATATATTGCACAGGTAAACAGTTATTTCACGGTTCAGTATATTGCAGTACAGAAAATATTGCACTTACCAGGTTATTGCACAGTATATTATTGCACATGGTCCCCAGAACATTAGTGTTTTCTTGCAGAGTTCAATGTGGTGATGGCATTTGTGTAAAAGCTGTTCAACAGTCTTTTGGTTCTTGACCTGATGGACCTGTGTCTCCTCCCTGATGGGAGAAGATCAAACGGTTTATGTGCTGGGTGATGAAGGTCCTTGGTGATGCTGGATGCCTTCCGGAGGCATCGGGAGGTGTAAATGTCCTCCAGGGTGGGCAGGTGGGTGTTAGTGATGTGCTCAGCAGTCCTTCTGTACCACATGAGGATCCCATGGATCAGGACACTCTCGATGGAACAGTGGTAAAAGGAGACCAGGTGGTGTTTGGACGGTCCAAGTTTCCTAAGTGTTCTCAGGAAGTATAGTCTTTGTTGTCCTTTCTTAACCAATGAGTTTGTGTTTATTGTCCACGTGAGGTCCTCTGAGATCTGTGTTCCCAGGAACCTGAAGCTGGAGACTCGCTCCGCTCTGTCGCTGTTGATGAAGAGTGGCCGGTGTTCCCACTGCTGTTTCCTGAAGTCAAGGATCAGTTCTTTAGTCTTATTGGCATTCATTGTCATGTTATTGTCTGAACACCAGTCAGTCAGTCAGTCTCTCTGCGCCTCTTCTATGTAGGCGGTCTCGTCGCCGTTCGTGATCAGCCCCATCACTGTGATGTCATCTGCAAACTTAATAATTGCGTTGGTGTCGTGGGCTGGTACACAGTCAAGAGAAGAAGAGAAAGGGGCTCAGCACACAGTCCTGTGGGGCACCACCCTTATAAAAATTTACTATAGTTAACTATAGTTTACTACAGTAAAATTGATGTAAACTATAGTAAACTACACTTCACTACAGTAAACTATAGTCTGTTGCAAATATACGATAGTAATTGAAAATCATTGCTATAGTTCACTATAGTAGAGTTTGACTTTTGTGATTTACTGTAGCATCACTGTAGTAAACTATAGTTACTATAGTATATCTATAGTAATTCTGCAAAAATACCATAGTTTCTATAGAAAACTGTAGTATTTTTACAGTAGTATTTTGTGGTAATTTTTCATAAGGGCAGTGCTGAGCGAGAGTGGAGACCCATCCTGACTGACTGCGGCCGGTCTGTAAGGAAGTCCTGAATCCACAGGCTGATGCTGTACTGTTGGCCGAGGTCAGACATCTTAGAAAACAGTCTGCTGGGGAGGATTGTGTTAAAGGCAGTACTGTAGTCCACAAAGAGCAGCCCGGCGTGTGATCATCGCCATTCCAGGTGTTGCAAGGTGGTGTGGAGGGCAGTGCATCTGTTGACTGGGTTGCCCTATTGGCAAATTGGTGGGGGTCCAGGCAGGGTGGGAGAGCTGCCTGTATGTGCCTCAGCACCAGTCTTTCCAGGCTCTTTGTGATGACCGGTGTCAGAGCCACCGGCCTGTAGTCATTTAGGCGGATGACTGCTGCCTGCTTGGGTACTGGCACTATGGTGGATGTTTTTAGGCAGCGTGGTACAGTGACAGGGAACAGTTGAAGATGTCCATTTTGTCTCAAAAATTAAGTGTTTTAGGAAGTAGGCTTGGTACTGAAATCAGGGGGTGTCGTACATGGACCAGATAGGCCTGCGTGTTGCTCACAGGATTTAGAGTGGAGTATGGCTACTTTAATGGTGCCCTTATACCCAGGCAAAACCTCATCTCAAACCTGCCCCAAGTCTAATGCACAGTCGCTCGGCTGAAGCCACCTGTAATGGCCTCTTGCTTTCCTGACATCTGTGGCCACTGCCCTTGAGGTCACTCCTGTGTCTATCCCCGCAGGATGAGGGAGGTTACAAGGAGATTCCCATCACCCATCATGTGAAGGAGGGCTGTGAGAAAGCTGACCCCTCCCAGTTTGAGCTGCGGAAGGTTCTGGGCCAGGGCTCCTTTGGCAAGGTGGGCCTCTCTGAAACCTTCTGTAGTGAGCGTCCTACATTTGTCCATCACTTAGCCAAGTCCACACTTGTGGGGTTATTACTACCACAGTAAAGAATAGAATTAAGACAAGGTAAAAAAAAAAAAAAAAATCATTAAAGTTGATGTTTAAAACACCAACTTTTAACTTTTTTTAAACCTTTTTTTAATTTAATTTTAATATACCTGGCAAAGAAATGTCATGAAAAAATAGAATAAAAATAAAATTTCCATTCTGTTTCACTTTACAAAATTCTATCCCTATCTGTATTTAACCCTTCTTGCTATTCTCTGCTGTAGATTTATAACGCAACTTTGTTGAATACTGTATTCCGATTGGTCAGTTAAAGCATTGTAGGGTTTATTATTTTTGAAGAGCAGATTGTTGTTATGGGGGTGACCCTGCTCCAACCTTAGAATCTAGCAGACTATTTTTTATTTGCAGGAGTGATGAAATCAATTTTACATCAATAAAATTATTTTAAATCAATACTTTGATTCAAATTAGTAATGTTTTTTGTAAGTGGCCTTGTAATAAGCGAGACTATGTTCAGCGGGCTGGTCATTATTGCAGAATAAATCCCTTAAAGGTGATTCAAGACCCTTTGCTTTTCATTGGGGTCGAGCATCACCATATTGAGGAATATTTCGCAATAATGACTGGCTTGCTGTACATTATCCCTTACATGCTGTATGGTGCCCCTTTTTTATTGAACCTGGAAGACCATTGTTCCTGATGCTGGAAAGACTAGTCTTATCTTACTGAATATTTAAGAGTCAATAAACTTAAGTAATTTCTCTACCAGATGCAGTGTTGTATTAATATCCATTGACATTACAGGCAGATGATTAATTTGAGCATCATTGTAATATTACGGTGGAATACAGTTAATCATATTTGAAGTGAAGTTAGATATTGGCAGAACTATTCCCCCAAAAATGCTTAATTCAAAATAAATCAATTAAGTGCTTTCTGAAGGGTAAGGTTGTTTGCAGAAAATCCCCCGAGAACAGAGCTTGTGATCTTCTGCATTTAAGTATTATGGCATGTTATTAAACTGCCTATGCCTGTTGTCTTTGATCTTTTATTTTATCAGGTATTTCTGGTTCGGAAGATTGTGGGTCCAGATGCAGGGCAGCTGTATGCAATGAAAGTGCTGAAGAAGGCTTCACTGAAAGGTGATTCTGCTGTACAGAGTTAACGTATACGGGCTTCTTATGCGGACCGTTCAAGGAGTATGTTTTACATACACAGTCCAATCCGTCAGCATTTGTGCAGATAATGTTGCATGAAAAGGTGGCTGAATGGATCTGACAGTATGAATGTCAGATTTACAACCTCATTTCTCTAAGATTTTGGGAATTAATGGAAAATTTTAACGAGAAAAATGAAGCAATGATTGATAAATATTCCTTGACCAGTATTACATGTGAAACAGTACAACTATAATGTATTAATGTTTCATTTTTCAAATGTCAGTGTTTTTGCAAATATACTCTCAAATATTGCGCATGTCAAAAAAGCTTGGACACAGGTTTTTTTCACCACTGTGTTGCATCCTCTCTCCTTTAATCAGCACAGAGTAATCATTTGGCAGCAGATGACACCAGTTTAAGGCAAAGTTTTTGTCCTCATTCTTCCTTGCTATAAATGTACAGCTGCCTGGGTTTTTTGTTGTCATATTTTGCGCTTCCAATTTTGCCGCGTGTTTTCAATTGGATATGGGTCTGGACTGCTGGCAGGTTGGTCTAGCACCCGCTCACTCTGATTACAAAGCCACACTGTTGTAGTAGAACACATGACTCCAGCAAACTGTCTACTAAACGGTGTGCCTGTAAGTCGGCCTCTGGTCCTCTCCTATGCACCTGTCGATCTACAGGTGTGCAAAAGCTCATCATTTTGAAGCCGCACTGTTACACCTTGTGCAGAATGTGGCTTGGTGATTTCTTTTTGAAATGAACTGGGACGTCCTTGAAAACTACGTCATTTAGAAGGCAGCTCTTGTTGCTCAAAAATGCAAATCTACCCTTCAGCATTACTGTTCACCACACAGATGTGCAAGTTACCTATTCCATGGGCACTAACACACCCGCATACCATGACAGACCTTACTTTGGGGAACAACTATGATGCTCTTTTTTTTTTTTTTTTTTCTAGGCATAGAGAACACCATCTTCAATACTTTCATAAACCGTTTGAAATGTGACTTTTCCAACCTCTGCACACGTTTCCGTTGGGCGTCTGTTCTTTTCAAATGAGCTCGAGCCCAGAGAAAAAGGACACAGTTGCTATGTGGATTCCTTGGTGCATAGTACTTTCTTAACATAAATTTGTCAATGAAATAACAAATAGTGTATGTGTATAAAAGCTCTCTGAAGTAATTCTGTGTTCATTTGATTTTAGCCATTGCAAATTTTGGTTTCAATTGCCTGAAGGGTTTGAAGATCACAGCCGCTCAATATTGGTTTTTTGTCTTGTCCTATATCCATAGAAATTTCTCTGGATTTGCTGAACCTTATAATAATCTTATGCCCTGCAGAGGGTGATATCCATAAAATCCTCACAATAGCGTGTTAAGAAGCATTGTTCTTAAAGTGCTGGATTATTGGTTCGCACAGTTCTTCGCAAAGAACTGAGCCTGGTTATTGGTAAATCACTGGACTTTTTGTTGGTATTTTTTGATGCTATCAGTCTGATGAAGAACCAGATTGGGTGGAGATGGTGCATGCACCTGGGTTACGTTCTTTAATCTCCTCTCCCTCGATCAGGACCAGGACTAGGAGAGCACACTGAGAGAGTGTGGAGTCGGGCCTGTATTGAGGGTTGTTCACTGTACACAAAAAAAAAACTCACAGGAAGGTGGAGGAGCAGTGAGCTGAAATGTTGTTATTCTGTTTGTTTCTTTCTTTTGTCTTTGTGTTTTCATGGGTTATTTTTGCCTGGGACCCATGAGGGGGAAGGGTGAAGACTTCTGTTGTTTATTTTGAGTTGGTGTGGGTGCACATTCCCTTTTTCTGTCTCTCTTCCTGTGCGAATTCTTACGTGGAAACCCAAACTGCCACATCTTGCTGTCATGACGCAAGACGGTCCTTCTGTGCCCGAGCATGATGGAATCATGATGGAATCACCTGTACCAATTCACTTTTTTTTTTTTTTTTTTTTTTTTTTTGATTCCACCACTTGCCTAGTCTTAAATTGCACCTATTTTTTTTTTTTTTTTTTGTACATTTTGCTGTCACAAATTTCCGAGTGAGCGCATACTTCCAAATAAATAATACAGCAGAAAGCATTAGATATCTGGTCTCGTACTGTTCAGTTTACATAATGTTGGTAAAAGATGATCTACAGCACACTGCTTTCTTCTTTTGCTTGCATTTTCAAGACCATCCCAATGTTGTGCGAGCCGCGTTGCTGTGAATACTTGCATTCTTTCCTTGAACATCAAATTTATTGTTTTCAAATCCAATGTCCTTGAGTACAGGAACATGAAGAAATAATTGTGTCTATGTCCAAATACTTCCTGCTCTGTAACACTTAGACAGTAGGAGAGGGAGACTGAATTTCCATCTCTTAGTTTCTGTCCTTTCCAATGGGCTCAGCACCGAAATTTTTCTCGAAATGAATAATGCAGAAGTTATGCGTCTGCAGCGCTTCCTGCCAGAATCAGAGAAACATTACCCAGCCCGAGGAGGAGGCATTTCCGCTGGGTCGGGCTGTGGCTGATTAGTATTGAATGCTGCCATTTTGGGGTCTGAAGGATCGATACTCAGTGACGCGCTTGTCATCTCCATTCTCACCTGACCACGGGGGGTCCCTCTCCTCAATCACCTCTGGCTTTGTCTGGCAGTGAGGGACCGGGTTCGGACCAAGATGGAGCGGGATATTCTGGTGGAAGTGAACCACCCTTTCATCGTCAAACTGCACTATGGTGAGTTTAGAGGACTGGCACAGCCAAGTCTAATAACTTTTTGAGTAATGAGTCTGTACTTGTCAGTAGTTATATCCCTCGATCACGGTTGATAAAACGTCTGGCTCACGAAACGGATACATCGTTCGCTGCCATGTTTTTGAGTCTGACGCATCCGGCCTGAAGTGTTCTGACTGGTTTCTCATCAAAATCGCTTACATATAGTAACTATAATTAAACATGTACATGTTCATGTATGCACATGAAATATGATATTTAGACTCTTTTAAACATGTAAAAATTACTTCCATTTATGCTTTTTGGTTTTCCGGCCGGATATGTCGGACTCAGAAACATAACGGCGAACTTTGTTTGATTCCAGAAACTGTTTCATTACACTGTTTATGGGAAGTAGCACTTCTTTAGCCTGGTTGAATCTCCTGTATCATTAGCAAAGTCACTGCCTGTAGCCATCCAGCCGCTCACAACCTGTGGTACTCAAAAATATCATTACTAGCGCAATCAAAGCTGTATTCTGGCAGGTTCTCTGTTCAGCTACCAGGTGCGCTCTACTCGCATCTGTTTATACATCCGTTCCCACATAAATACAGTGTGAATACAATTTTCTCAATATTCCCTCAGTGATATATATTTTTTTATTACCTGTGAAAGAGTGACTGTTTTGTTTGTTGCAAGGAGTGTTGCTCGTTTCTCTTGTTTATGGAATGGGACGAGCTCACTGATCTGAGATCTGTTTCTCCCTCCTTCATCTTCCCCCTCCCGCAGCCTTCCAGACAGAAGGGAAGCTGTATTTAATCCTCGACTTTCTCCGAGGCGGAGACGTGTTTACTCGATTATCCAAAGAGGTAAGCCCATCCTGTTCCTTCTGTTACTCGCGTGCGCATGCTAATTTTCACCATCTAGAGATATTTTCCCAATGTAAATCCTGGTGCTCTCACAGCCAACTCCAGCTAATACCAATGTTCCTGTCTGCTCTTCTGTCTGAGTAACCTGTTACACAGATATGTTTTTGATCACATGGTCTGTATGGCTGGGAAATATCTAGCCCCTCCTAAGGCTGGCCACACACAAGATGATATTAGGCCTGATTTTGGGCCTGATTTCCTCCCCCCATCGATCGTAGGGGCGTGGCCCGATTCGAGGCTTGTGTGTGGTGTCAACAAGATTATTTATCTGCTCCTGGTCGAGTCGGAGCCTCTCTGATCTCGAATCGTAAATATTAAATGTTTGATATTTTCGATTCCAGATAAGGCTGCCTCCAGTAGAAATACCCGCGTTAGCCAATTTGAGCAAACAGACTGGCACAATGGTGCTCTTTTTCATATATAGTGTTCGCAAGTGTTCCCAGCTTCCCCATTGAGATATACACAGAGTGCCAAGTTCTGACTTTCAGACCTAAAAAACGCAAGTTTGTCAGAATGTGCAGATCTTCAATTCCACGTTTCATATTTGCTTCCTGATTACTAGTGTAGTGCAGTGGCACACTGTCTTTCTTATATACAGGGTTCACAAGCGTTCACAACTTCCTCATCGAGATCTCATATCCGTGGAATCGCCACTGCGAAATCAGTAGAACAAACAGCAGGCGTGTAGTTTAGCCGTCTGGCCGTATCGTTAAGTGTGTACATTGGGAGGATTGTAAAGTTAAAAATCTGTGAAAACTGTCCTCATGTCTGTGGTCTTTCAAGTTTTCAAAATTGGTTAAGATTTGAAATTCGTCCAGTGTGTGGCGAGCCTTAGTTGCATCTAAGTCTGTCATATCATCTGAGTCTGCTGCATAAGTATCAGTTTCTCATTGGTTACAGATGCCCTCGCCTGATTTTATCATGTGCTGCATTAAATTGATGTAGGAGTTGGACCTTCACTTATCCACTGTTTTCTATATTAGCTGTGTAATTGGCTAGAAATGAATCATTCAACTATCCGTTGATTCACAGATAGTGAATTAAAAAAAAAATACTTCAATGGTATCCTGACGTGTTCAGAGTATTTTTGAGTTTGGTGATAGACTTTTAAAACTAACTGGAGAAAATACTTGTTGTGAGACTGTATTGAACAATGACTATCCTCCTTTTATTGATGATCAACGTTTGACTGAATTTCTATTATAATGTTCATTTTCTTCCTTTGGATGATGATGATGTTGATGATGATGATGGTAATGGTGAGGATGATGTTTATGATGATGATGATGTTGATGATAATGATGAGGATGACTATGATTATAATAATGATGATAATGATGTTGATGATGTTGTGGATGATGTTGATAATGGTGAGGATGATGATGTTGATAATGGTGATGATGTTGATGATGGTGAGGATTATGTTGATGTTAATGATGGTGATGATGTTGATAATGGTGAAGATGATGTTGATGAGGATGATGATGTTGATGATGATGATGATAATGTTGATAATGGTGAGGATGATGATGTTGATGATAATATTGATGATGGAGAGGATGATGTTGATAATGGTGAGGATGATGATGGTGAGGATTATGATTATGTTGATAATGGTGAGGATGATGATGGTGATGATGTTGATCTGATGATTATGTTGATAATGGTGAGGATGATGATGGTGATGATGTTGATATGATGATGATGTTGATAATGGTGAAGATGATGTTGATGAGGATGATGCTGTTGATAATGATGATGATAATGTTGATAATGGTGAGGATGATGATGTTGATGATGGTGATGATGGATAATGATGTTGATGATGATAATGATGTTGATGATGGTGAGGATGATGATGTTGATGATGGTGATGATGATGATGGTGAGGATGATGATGTTGATGATGGTGGATGATGATGATGATGTTGATGACAGTGAGGATGATGATATTGATGATGGTGGGATGATGATGATGTTGATGATGGTGATGGTGATGATGATGATGATGATGGTGAGGATGATGATGTTGATGACGGTGATGATGATTGGTGAGGATGATGTTGATGATGGTGAGGATGATGATGTTGATGATGGTGAGGATGATGATGTTGATGATGGTGAGGATGATGATGTTGATGATGGTGAGGATGATGATGTTGATGATGGTGAGGATGATGATGTTGATGATGATGATGATGATGATGGTGATGATGATGGTGAGGATGATGATGTTGATGATGGTGATGATGATGACTTGCTGGTGTGTGCAGATGAAGATCAGAGGGTAAATCTCTCCAGTTCTTATCAGGTTATGTTTACAGAGGAGGATGTGAAATTCTACCTTGCAGAGCTGGCCCTAGCCTTGGATCACCTTCACAACCTAGGCATTGTTTACAGAGACCTGAAGCCTGAAAAGTAATGTATATTACATGTACCTTTGACCTTTGACCTTAGCCCCTCTCTCACTAATCTCCCTAGCACACTCATTCGTACACTGTTACGCATATGCATAATATGCACACAGATCATTCATGAACTGCACACTGGTATGCGTATGAGATGCTTGATTTGTTGCATCAAATCAAACAAATTTTACTCATATAGTGCATTTCGCAGACAGCCCTGGCCTAACCTCCCGCAAGAGCAGGCCTAAGGCGACAGAATCTGCCGTGTAAAAAGATCTCTGATATTGCTGGAAGGCTCCCAGCTAAAGTAATTAATTTATATAGGTTTCCTAAGGTAGACCATGGGAACTTGCTCTTTGTAAAACACAGAGTCAGATTTTTAACTTACAATGAGGGGGTTTGTGTTGTGTGATATGATTTTGCTGTAAAACTAAGTGTACGTGTTCTCTGATGTGGGACTGGTACAAGATTTTGAGTCCCTATTGACACTACTCACGGGCAACTGCTTTGTACCTTGTGTCTGAATGAAATGTTGATTAAATGTTGATTCAATGTTTGTGTGTAGCTATATTGTGATTTTTAATTTTCAGCATTTTGCTTGATGAAGCTGGCCATATCAAGCTAACAGGTATGAGCCCTTTATTCGCATTTTTCGTGTTGATTTTTGAATGTACAAAATATTGTTCAGTTATTATGTTTTGTAAATATTTTCTGGTGTCTCCTGTGTGGAATTGGCAGCTTTATAAATGAGATATTTTAAAGTTGTTTATATTTTATTCCCCGATGTAATTTGAGGCTATCATTTGGCCGGACATGCATGAACAAGCGTAAATTTTTAGCGCTGAATAAACTGTAGTGGTGTAAATGTTTTTTTTTAGATTTAGGGAATATTTCTACTAGTGATAATAATGTGGATGTAACAAATAATTGTGAGAGAAAGTGTGTGTGTCTGTGTGTGTATGGAAGAGAGGGAGACTAACAAAGCTTGTTTCTCTGCAGACTTTGGCCTCAGTAAAGAGTCGGTTGACCAAGGAAGAAAGCATATTCTTTCTGTGGTACTGTGGAATACATGGCACCTGAGGTAGTCAACAGGAGAGGACACACCCAAAGTGCTGATTGGTGGTCGCTAGGTGTCCTTATGGTATGACCTAGTGAATCCCCTCCTACCTCTACTATCCCCAAAAAAACCTTGTTGAAAATTAATAATCCATTTCCTACAATAGTTATAATCATTGTAGAATGTCTTGATCTGTTAAAAAATATTGTACTTTCATGTCTTGTTTTCAGTTTGAAATGCTGACTGGGACTTTACCTTTCCAAGGGAAAGATCGTAACGAAACCATGAGCATGATACTGAAGTGAGTGATCATTTTATGAATGGAAGTTTTTCGGTTGATATGCGAGTTATTTATATTTGTTTTCTCGCCGTCTCATTAAGAAAATGCACTCGTAGCACTTGGCATGTGACTCATTCAGTTCTTAAAAACCGAATACCTGTGAGGCATTGTAATGGAAACCTGGCACTCGGGAGTAATGCTAACTGTGCGATTACGCTAACCACATATTCCTGTGTGTAATGCCGTAATGCTTGTTTATGAGCGAAAGCCTTGTGACCATTTTTCTTATTTACCCATTTTTTTCTTTTGTAAACCCATCCCACAGAGCCAAACTGGGAATGCCGCAGTTCCTGAGTCCGGAAGCTCAAAGCCTTCTCAGGATGCTGTTCAAGCGCAATCCGGCCAATCGTTTAGGTACACTGCCTGCTCCCGCCCCTCCCGGAGCGGATAGCGATGATGTCATCGTTTTGGATGGCGCATTACTCTGCTGGGTGCTGGTCCAGTACGTGGGCTGAGCTGAACCGCACTGTTGGCAGTCCAGGTGGCCCGTGCTGTTAAACTAGTCCAAACAAAAGCGCTAAACCGCGTCATCGTGTGTTTAAGGCCTTGAACCTCTGCTTTAATGTTTTACTAAATAATGAATCAAATCGCCAGGGCAGGAGTGAATAACTATGACTGCTTACCGGTGTAATGATTTAATTTTAACTTAATTATGAATATGAAATATTGAATTTCTTGTGGTAACAGCCTGAAGGACTAATTAGACTGTGGCAGGTGGCGGTGTCGATCAGGCTTGTTTTTTCCTTCTCTAAATGAGAGCAGTGTGAGTCATGCTCTCCTCCACACATTCTACTGAATCGGGGAGTATGAGAGGTGTTCGGAACCTGCTGCGAGTGTGCTTTGTGTGTGTGTGTGTGTGTGTGTGTGTGCCCATGTGCATCCGGGCATTTGTGTTTGTGCATGCATGTGCCTGTGTGTGTGTGTGTGTGTGTGTGTGTTGTGTGTGTGTGTGCCCATGTACGTGCAGGCATTTGTGTTTATGCACGAATTTGCCTGTGTGTGTGTGTGTGTGTGTGTGTGTGTGTGCTCGCGCACGCATTTGCCTGTGTGTGCATGTGTATGCATTCGTATGTGCGTGTGTGCGCGTCCACATGTGTGTGCATTTTTGTTCCCATGTGCATGCATGTGCCTGTGTTTGCATATGTGTGTATGTGTGGGCACCTGTGTGTGTGTTGTTTGTGTGTGTTTACGTATGAGTCCGTACTTGTATATATTCACATTTGCAGCAGCATGTTTGCACCTTTGCTGAGTGTGCACATGTCCAAATGCTGTGTGTGCCGCCTCACATTCGCGTGTGAGTGCTTCTGGACTTTTGTGTACACGGGCGCGTGTGTTGTGTGCACACTTTTCCATCTGCCAGCGACTGATATGCATGCAAGCACACACATCTACGGGGGTACATATTCAGTACCTTTGTGCTTATGTGTTCATTGGGAGGTGTTATGTGCATAAATGCATGTACAGGCTTGTGTGTGTCGGTGTGTAGCAGAGCCGTGAATGCTGTTTTAATTTCTGACAGGTGCAGGTCCTGACGGCGTGGAGGAGATTAAAAGACATGCCTTCTTCTCCACCATCGACTGGAATGTGAGTTCAGCCAAGTGGCCTCCATTCCAATATAAGGCCATCACGTTTTACATTTGTAGTTCAGAGTTTTATGGTTGTTCTCAGTGTGGAACTATTAGGTAACTGCATTTACAATTCCAATCTCTGTAAGTGGCAGTAGTGTGAATATAAATGTGAGCTATTAGCGAAGTACGGGAGGCTGGCTGGTCAGTATGTGATAGATGGCGCATCGAGTTTGACTCATTTTGAAGCGCATCTGTAAGTTGCTATTTTTTGCGTTTGGGGGCGTGTGCGGCTCCATAGCAACTCCCCTGCCGACTGTAGCACAGCGCGGGCGAGCGTGAAAATGAGAATCGTTTCATTTTTTTACAGTTTGACCATTTGGCTAGAGGAGAGAAACTGTGGAAAGGGAAATTTCAAGTGGATTTTGCAAAGATGAAAGAAAATTCTCTTGGAAAAAAGCAATTTCCTTTGATTGGTAGGGCGCAAGTTAAGATGGCCTCTTTTCAATACCACCTTGATTTCTCAGTCTACTACTCATTGTGATGTCATTTTCACAAACTGCAGCTGATAGGCTAACTCAGTGTTTTTGTTAGTTACAAAGCAGGTTTCCATCTTCAGTCTTTGTATCTTGGCTCAGATGAGTGAGGAATGCAAGGTGTCCATATTTTAAAATTGCGCACACAGTTTTGTTAATGTTCAGATTGTTTATACCATAGTTGCGGCCCAATAGCCTCCTATCCCTCACTCGTTTCCTCCCCCTGACTTCCAGAGAAGGAGACGAGGGAGGAACGGAGGATGCATATTTTCAAGTGTTTGAACACGCCCCTTTTGAATCTCAAACCGGGTGTTTGTCTCCCTCTTGTGGATCTTAGGGTGCATTACACAAATAATCATTAGGTAACCTTTTCATCTACGTTTAGTTTAGAATTGGAACTGATTGGGGAAATATTTAAACACAGTTGCAGTTAAATTTTTGTGATTTTACTGATAAATTTAAACTTGAGTTATGTAATTTAACCCTTGAGAGTGCACCTGGGTTGGATGTGAACCTCTAAATTGTGCCCATATGTGGAGCACGGGGTCTGGCTGTCGGCCGCCACAGGTCTGGAGCTGGCAGTATGTAGCCATAAAGTTAGCACAGAGCACCAGGGGCTGAAGAGGGGCCTCAGCTCACCCCCTCCTGCCATCTGTCCCCTTCATTCCTGCTCACAAGCAGCCAGGCGGCAGGCCAGGTTCTGATGGGGCCTGGCTAATGGGGCCCGGTGAGGGGCCGGTCTGGAGCCAGGGCTGCTTTATGGCCCGTGTAGCGCAGACAAGGCCTTTCCTGCAGAGAGGACGCGGCTAATCTGTCATGACCGCGGGGGGAGCTCTTTAGAGATGGCGCGACAGAGACACACCTGATGCAGAGCAGACCCGGCCCTCTCGATGACTCAGCCTGCAGGAAGCAACAGGTTCAGGGACTGCAGTAAGCGAAGCTTCACACAAGCTGTGGTGTCGTGATGGGTCTGTGCTCTAACTGTCTGCTGTTGTAAAAATGCTGTTTTTTCATCCGGTATATGGCCTTAGAACTCAATTGGCCCAAAGTGTTTCTCCCACTTCAACGGCTAAACATCCAATGCCATTGGTATTTGGGCAGGTTTGAGCTCATGTCAGAGTAAGTGTGTATGTTTTGACGACATTAATATTTTCTACGGACAAATCACTTGGTGATGCAATCAAACCAGTGTGCTTGTCTGATTTGTGACTGGGGCAATCACAAGACCCCAAGCAGCAGAAAGGGTCATTTTCCTCGTTCTTAAAAGTGACTGATTCAGCCTTAGGTAGAAAATTCTAGTTTTCTTGTTGAGGTAAACTTATTTTGAGTACCTGATCCTGCCCTCATCATCCGTTTAAATGAATGAAGGAATGAATGATTAAATTACTGTTAGTGTTTTGAACACTTGGTTTTTGGAATGTCTTTTATTTTTTTTTCTCCTCAAAATTCCATTTTGTTGTTCTAGAACCTCATTATTTCCAATCTTGATCCAAATATTCCATTTAGATTATTGTAGTCACACCTTTGTGAAATCAAACCCTTGTAGGGTGCAGTACAGATGATGTACTGGAGCCAGTGCGGTGTTTTTTACTGACTGCATCTAGTGATTTTGAGTGGAGTGTGTGTCTGAGCTGCTTCCATGTGACCAGGCGCTTACACTTATACGGCACACAGCTGGGCCGTGGGTTAGCGGACACCTCGAGCGACAGGGACAGTGGCGGGGTAATTAGGGTGTTCTTCATAAGACCGCCGGGGTTAAGCACTGCGTCTCTCTGCTCCGATTTACAGAAGCTGTACCGAAGGGAGGTTCAGCCCCCCTTTAAGCCTGCGGCAGGAAAGGCCGATGACACCTTCTGTTTCGACCCGGAGTTTACGGCGAAAACCCCCAAAGGTAAGAGCAGTGTCACTCATAATGGACACCTCAAACACTGCCTATTGAACAGCTGTCACGTGTGATGCAAGCAAACCTCCAGCTAAATGCATCTCCCTGACCTAATGCATCTAAGAGACATTGAGTGTATTCAGTAATAATAAGAGAGCGCAGCTGCATCCGTATATGTAGAGGCTATGCTGTATCTGTTGGTGTTTATATTGTCGTGAAGGCTGCTTTCGGGACGCTAATGCAGCATTTAAAGTGATCTATGCTCTGTAATGTCCTGCAGCAGTCTGGCTCTTAATTACTGCAGTGGTACTCAGACAAGCTTAAAGGTCCCTCATTATGGTACCTGGTACACAGTAATTCCCAGGATCACTGTTAAATTTTCGCCAGTGGTGCTACTACTATTCTCGCCAATCGCGTGATTGGCTGACACGCTGGTGGTTAAAGGAGGTCAGTTCTTTGTGTCCAGTGAACACAGTAACTGATACTCTTCACTAGCAACGCAATGCCAGGTCAGTGTACGATACACAGTCACCGTATTTGCTTTGAGCGAACGTATACGATTATGTCTTCGGGAAAAAAAAAAAAAAATTAACAGTTCCAAAATAGTACCTCTCTTGCGTTTCCTGTTGCACAAACAGGCAAAGGGAAAGCCAGTTTTGTGCATTGAAACCATTGACTTTGTATAGTCTACGCCGAAACCGGAAGTGTGTATCACAATGCAAATATTCTAGCGCCACCGTGGCCAAGGTTTGCATGTTTCATTGCGAACCCTAAAATTAGTCATTACTAGCTAATTCAAAACTAGCCCCTCCTAACATCACATGGGGGAGAGACCACCTAGAATAATGAAGTAACTGATTAACTGGTTGGCTGAAATTGATCAGTCCTTCTTGCTTCAGGACAGTCATTTCCTCATGGGATTTCAAGATGGAACAGATTTTGAAATGGCATGTAATGGCTAATTGGGTGTGCATCTGGTGACATAATTGGGACCTTTAAATATCTGTTGCATACCCTGTTCACCCTATTTACTTACATTCCAAAACGATCATACCATTGTGTAGAATATGGTGTATTTGGAGGAAGAAGTCAACTGTAACAGAGGTGAATACAGTTAAAGTCCCAATCCACCACTAGAAAGCGGTAGATAATACCGATAGTTCTGTACTCCAAAAGAAATTATTCTCTGTGTAAGACTTGGAATAAATCATATACACTGTTTAATGACTGGCAGGGGATATCTACAGATGTTTCAATTGAAACTCCTCATCATTGTGTGTAATTTACATGGATTCAAATGTACTAGCTCTGAAAAGTCTGTTTAGCAGTGAGTGTGCTGCAAGTGGTGCTGCTCGCAGATTGTTGTACCTCTCCGTGTAAGTGTTCAGGGTCGTGTCTGTCTCTGTGCCGGCAGATTCTCCAGGCGTCCCGCCCAGCGCTAACGCACACCAGCTCTTCAAGGGCTTCAGCTTTGTGGCGCCCTCACCATTAGAGGACAACAAGGGAGCCTCCCTGGTCAACATCCTCCCAATCGTGCAGGTAGCATCTCTCGTTACAGCTACACACAGCGAGGCCTGTAACATGGGCCCTGATTCTCAAAGCAGGAGTATGTGGTTACCAGGACAACTGAATGGCGCAAATCCTGGAGCTTCCCAAGTTTGGAACATGGACTGAAGTTAGAGGTGTTATGTGTTTAGCTTGCTGTTATTATCCTGCTCTGTGAAACACGTGTTGTAATACTGGTTTCCAGTTCAAAATCTCATCATATTGCATTGAAGGCTCACAAACTAGGTACACCCATGTACAGGAGGTGGACGAAATATTTGCAAAGCCTCCCTGATAAATAGCTTAAAATTTACAATCTCCAAATCGCAGTTTCAAAAACCTTGACAAAGGTCATTTTCTGTGATTTTGAATGTTAATTAGCAACATGTTTCTGCTTAAACGAGGTGTAAACCAGCAGGACTTAGCTTGGTAAGTATCCAAGGCAATATTATGATATTAACAGAACTGCAAAGGTGTCAAATAGTTGGCGCCTGAATAACGGCTGTGTCAGACACAGAAGCGGCACAAGTCTAGAAACCCAAGTTTAAGGTCTCTGACAGGGACAGATGGGCGCTTGGTTGGATATTTGCGAAGAACCACAGAACTAAAGCTCCAAAACTCTCGGCAGAATTGAGTTGTTCCATGTCGGAACCAGTCTCAACAAAGGGCCTACATAGTGACCTTCACAGAGCTGGTACTTACGGCAGTGTTTCCCCGGGTGGGGTTTTCTTAATTTCTGATGCTTACTCTCACTTACAGGGACGATTAGTAGCTTGTGATTTCTGCTGAAACATGGACTTAAGTAAATGAAACGAGTCATTGGAAGATGACATATCTAATCTCAAAGATCCCAAAATATGAAATGGCTCCAGTCTAGGACCTGATTAATAGGCACAGTAAGTTTTGTTAAAAAATATTGAACGGTATTTGAGTTCTGCTCCGGAAACTAAATGTTTACGGACGGACAGACAAACGACCGCATTGACGACTATATTTCCCCTGTGTTATAAGCTGGGGGCTAAAAAAACATATATAAATGGTTATGTATATAATGTATACAACAATGTGGGTTATAATGATATAGGGTACGTATACAAACCGATAAAATGACATTGGTTCACAACACAAGCCAGTAGAGTGCATATAGGAGGTTTCATTAGTAAGAACTGGTGTGAGTATAGTTGTGTTGGAGGGATTGTGTGTCCTCAGTCTGGTCTGGGTGGGGGTGGCACTGTGCAGGGGCATTTGGGGTCAGGTGTTCCTCAGCTTTGGAAGCAGCATAATGGTCCAGCTCCTAAACAGCCTTGTGTGGAATGGAGAGTAAAGCACTACCGGGCGATCTAAAGTGTGGAAATGAGAGGATGCGCTTCAGCGGCGTTTGTGGTACAAAGGCACATTTTCAAGTGCTCATTTTGGAAGGAAGCTTTTTGTGACTTGCGAGCCGCGCGTATCCTTCTGTACTGGGTTTATATTTCAAAGACCTGCTGCGATTGAATTGCAGAGACACGCTTCAGATCTTGTTGAAATGCTGCTTACACAAGATTGTAATGTGTGAGAAGTAGGTACTGGCCATTGGTGTATTAGCCTAGCATGTCCCTGAATTCAAAGAGGTTATGCCTTATTGATTCCGTATTGCAATGAGAACCTGCGCTTGAGCTAAGGTGCGGTCACGTGTGAAAATAAAAAGGTGATGTTTTGAACTGTGCTGTGGCGAGAACATGCAATGCAGCAGGCCGTGATGGAAACCCAGCCAATATTAATAGCATCTCCTCCATGTTGAAAATCGCGGGTTTTGGGGTCATTTGGACTCGCTCGTCGCATAGTGGTCAACCACTGCCAAGTCACGCAAATTTGCCAGTCAATATTTAGCATAATTGAACTCGACTGAAAACAGGCGAGATTTATTCACCCGCAGAGGCTATTTAGGAGATAAACCTAGTTTTTTTCGAACACAAGGTAGCCTATTTATCGTAGGATAGATACCTGGAAATTTCATTTGAAACCGAGCGCTTGCGCAAGGTGAATAGATACCTGGTGTTAACCAGTCAAAATGCAGAATTTGCTGGAATGAATGGTGGAATTTTTTTTTCACCCTCTTCTTTGGGATGAATGGGGCACAATATTTATTTATTTTGTTTTTACGCTACTACTTTGCACACGTGATTGCGCCTTCATGAGGAATTGGCTGAGGAATTTTTCTGGTCCTGACAGATCACTTTTCAAAGTGGAATTGTATAATCTTCGTCTACACACATAATGAGTTGAATTTTAGAACTGGTATGACTGTATATTTCTTTACGCCTGGTAAATGGAGGCATTATTTTTACAGTGTGTTACTGTTGTCCCTGCTATTCTGTTGCACTCTATCAACTGTAAAGTCAGCGGTACAAAGGGGAAAATTAATGAAGAGTTCAGAACAGTTCGTCCATCAAATATGCATTTCCACTTGTACACTTTCTTGTTGAAGTGAGTGCCCCTAATCTATCCTCGTCTGTGATTGTATGTTTTCTCTCCCTGGTTTCTGTCCTTCTTGGTGATTGGATAACGTACATGACCTGCCCCCAGCAAATGCACGGCGGTTCGTCACAGTTCTCGGACTTGTACGACCTGAAAGAGGACATCGGAGTGGGCTCCTACTCTATATGCAAACGCTGTCTACACCGCGTCACCGGCATGGAGTTTGCAGTGAAGGTGCGATCGTCCAGCGCGGGACGTGTTTATTTGTTCTTTCTGAATGGGGCTGGCTCTTTTCTGATGGGCGAAAGTGTGAAATGTGTGGTTGCGTGAAAAGTATTATTGAAATAATTTCATAAACAGCCATTGAATACGCATCCAGGTACTTATTTTTGATGAAGTGGAGAGGCCACCAGTAGATGGCAGTGCAGTGCTGTGCAATGTATCGGATCGGCTCAGGATCACTTTAGTTAACAAAAATAGATGATGCACTGAAACATGAGAATGCCTGCACTTTGAGCCATGAATCGGTAATTTACAAAAAAAAAAAAAAAAAATACATGCATATATACATATACATATGACGCCAATATGTATATCAATGGACCTTTTCCCTGGCCTCCCCACTGATTGAAAATGGGGGTATCCGCAAGGCATCACAAGTTGTATTCATTGATATGGCCAGGGTCATCATTTTATTCATTTCAGGAAAAGGGAGGTGGGAGTCTATGGGGAAAGGAGTTTAAGCCCAGCAAAAAGCTGCATTGATGGAGGTGCAAAGAAAATGATTATATTTATGAGAAATGAATGATAGTGTTGCTTGTCCACACTTTGGTTTTAATGAAAGAGGATGTTTTCTTTTTAATTCACTCTGCTTTTTTCACTTAATTCTCACATTATTTCAGATCATTGATAAAAGCAAAAGAGACCCCTCTGAAGAGATTGAGATCCTGATGCGATACGGCCAGCACCCCAACATCATCACTCTCAAAGACGTGAGACTGCCGCATGTTCTCTTTGATTTCACAGATCTGTTTACTTCGTCAAAAATTTCATAACCTCTGAACAATCACTGTTTATATAATCCATTCATTGCTTGGTTTCTGGAATGTTTTTTTTTTTTCCCCAAATTTGGTGCTCTAGAACTAGTTTTAAACAAGACATCAGTGTCATCACCATCCCCAGCCATGATCAAGGGCCATAACTCTGTAAAAAAAAATATGCTTCGACATCCATTTTTCGAACTCAACTTAGATCATGAGTAGCTTATTAAGCATACAAAATTTCACACATCTAGGTATAGTGCCCCAGTGCAGTGATAGGGACTCTGTACTGAAGGAGACGCCGTCTTTGGGATGAGACGTTAAAACCAAGGTCCTGACTCACTGTGGTCATTAAAGATCCTATGACACTCTTTGACAAGAGTAGGGGGTTTCCTAGTGTCATGGCTAAAGTCCCAACCTGGCTCTTTTAACCTGCCACCTAATCATCCCCTGAGCTAATTGGCTGTGCAAGTTGCCCTCTCCCTCCCCACCTCAACCCCCAGGGCTCCCTTGAAAAAGAGATTTCAATCTCAACGGGACTTCCCTGGTTAAATAAAGGTTAAATAAATAAAATAATAATAATAATAATAATAATAATAATAATAATAATAATAGTCTCAGAGAAATCTTGTCCCCATTGTGGCCCGGACGGATGGATGGGCCCCAATCCAATATCCCCCGTGGCACTTCATGGCGGGGATAATAATCAGTAGCAATTGGTTACATCACAAACAAAATGTTCTATTAAGACCATCCTGATCACACGTTTGTGATCTGACACCTAAAAGGATTAATCCTTCCTGGTCTAAAGGTGTTGTCTCTGTCTCTGGGAATCAATACAGTTTCTAACATCAACACCCCACACTCTTGTACTGTAAAATTGACTTTGTGTCATTGCTCTGTCTGCTGAGAGGCCTGCGGGCTTTGAACAGAGCGTGGATTAATGTACCTTGTTACCACACCGCTTTTTTCCCGGCGACAGGTGTATGACGAGGGGCGGTACGTGTATGTAGTGACGGAGTTGATGAAAGGCGGGGAGCTCCTGGACAGGATACTGCGACAGAAGCACTTCTCCGAGCGAGAGGCCAGCGCTGTGCTGTACACCATCACCAAGACCGTGCACTACCTCCACTGCCAAGGGGTGAGAGCAGGGCGCCACCAAGGCCTTTCATGAAAATGTCTTTTTTTTTTTTTTTTTTTTTCATGCCTTCAAAAAAGTATTTTTGTCTTCCCTTTTCCTGACATGTTAATGTGATGTCATGCGCTTGAACGACCTCTTTCGATTCTGTACCCCTATCGACATCATAATGGGATTAATTAGCATGCAGTACTGTGCAAAATTCTTAGGCACATTCAAAGCAATTTCCTAGGGGCAAATATGCTTGCAAAAATTATGAAATTAAAAGTTTCTAATGACTAAATATGTACTAAACAGAGTTGTAAACTGCTAAAAACTAAGCCAAACCAATATTTGGTGTGACTATGCTTTGCCTAAAAATGTGGGACACCATCCTGTTGCTCTGTAGTTTGGTAGATTATTGAGTTTCTGCTTGTTCCGAGCAGAGTGGAGTACTTGCCAC